>CATNWA010006012.1:0-177500 GCA_951230385.1 Staurois parvus
GATAGAGCGTATCGGCGATATATTTCACAGAAGGATCGATGACTGGTATTCCTGAATTAGAGGTCCTGGTCTCAGTTGTTGTTGGTGGAGACATCCTGGAGACCTTGTCGGTGACCCAGAGAGGGTCCAATAGGAACATCTATGCTTCCCGAATCATGGTCACTGGTCTCAGGCATTGGTGGAAGCATCCTGGAGCCCTCGGTGTCAGTGACTGAAGGGAGCTCACTATTTATATCTAGGCTTCCTGGAGACATCATCATAGTCACTGGTCTCGGCATTGGTGGAGACATCCTGGAGCCTTCAGTGTCAGTGACTGAAGGGGCTCGCTATTTATATCTAGGCTTCCTGAATCATAGTCACTGGTCTCAGTTATTGGTGGAGACATCTTGGAGCCCTCAGTGTCCGTGACTGAAGGGGGCTCGCTCTCTATATCTAGGCTTCCTGAATTTTGGTAAGCATAGTCACTGGTCTCAGTTGTTGATGGAGACATTCCGGAGCCCTCGGTGTCAGTGACTGAAGGGGGCTCGCTGTCTGTATATAGGATTCCTGCACCCGGAGCCCTCGGTGTCAGTGACTGAAGGGGGCTCGCTCGCTGTCTGTATAGGATTCCTGCACCATAGTCATTGGTGTCAGTTGTTGATGGAGACATTCCGGAGCCCTCGGTGTCAGTGACTGAAGGGGGCTCGCTGTCTGTATATAGGATTCCTGCACCATAGTCATAGTTGTTGATGGAGTCACTGGTGTCAGGGGGCATTGGTAGGGAGACATTCCGGATTCCCCCTCGGTGTCAGTGACTGAAGGGGGCTCGCTGTCTGTATATAGGATTCCTGCACCATAGTCACTGGTGTCAGGCATTGGTGGAGACATTCTGGAGCCCTCGGTGTCAGTGACTGAAGGGGGCTCGCTGTCTGTATATAGGATTCTTGCACCATAGTCACTGGTCTCAGTTGTTGATGGAGACATTCCGGAGCCCTCGGTGTCAGTGACGGAAGACGTTGCATTCTGTATTTGTACGTCTCCGTGGTGCTCCTTGACTGTCTCGGTATCAGCGGTCTCATAAGTAGGATCTGTTAAAAGAAAAACAAAGGAAATGAGCTTACAATTACCAAGAATGTGATATATTGCAGCTGAGCAATTATTAGGTGTGGTGGCCATAGACGGTTGGAGGCCGAGATTCCATCTGTGTATGGACAAGCTGAATGTGCCGTGTTAATCCATCAACTTGGGTACAACCAGCCGGCCGGATTTACTTGCAGTTATCGCTAGAGGCTGCTGTAGCTGCTAGCGATAATCCCTGTCTTCTCCCGGTCGGGGCGGGGGGGGGGGAAGAAGACAATCGCTCGGCAGAAGGGATTCCCCTGTCAGCACTGTCTGTGTTGGTGGGGGAATCATGTGAATTTCTTTCCTGTAACCCGTGGAAATGTTCACTGTCCGTGGCCTGCCTAAGGCAGGACATAGATGGAGCAAATCTCTTTCCTGCACCCTGTGTTCATTCAGTTCCCCCCATCTATACAGGGGAATCCCTGCCACTGTGCCCTTGTGTTCTCCCAGCGGGGCGGGGGTGGGGGGCGGAAGCAGTCCCTGCAGGGAGAACAAATGTGATTGCTAGCAGCAATAATCGCACGTAAAAATATCTGCCAGGCGGGTTGTACTCGGGTGGATCAATTGATCAGCTTGGGTACATTCAGCCTGCCCATACACCGGTCGGATTTCGGTACCTGCTGAACCGGCCGACATTCCAACTGTCTATTTCCGGCCTTAGACAGGTGTGGTGACAGCATTGCTAATTAGTGGGGGCGGGGCTTTTGCATGGACCAGATCTAATGGAATTAATTTAACATTCATTTAATTAGTGGATAAGAATGTAAATCCCAACTCCAGCAAACATGTATTATAGCAGTTACAGATCACAGGTTGTACACAAGGGAATAATGACTATTGAAAGCACCCCTGTCAAGGGGTAAATGGTTTGTCCCAACCCAACAGACTTTCTGGCAGGCAATCCATTATGTTATGGGGGATGGGGGACTCAGAAACAAAGACTGCTGCATTACTGACAGTGACAGGCTGGACCAGAGATGTCATTTGTGGCCAGAGTGCCACTTGTATTGTCCCTATAGGTGTATAGTGTGAGCCGTGATGGTGAGATCTACAATACATCACATTGCAATGACCAGCCATCTCCTGTGTTGATGACTTTTAGGTATAATATGTGCCTATGACCCTTGTGTGGGGGAGGAAACTGGCAGGGAAAGGGTTAAAAAATTACCCAGCAGCCCTCACCCCCACATAGCTGGAGAAGACCCCCATATAATGAACAAAAATCCAAAGCAACACTTACCATTTACTTGAACAATGACCTTCCTGAAGGGATGATGGTGGACGTTGTCCACGGTGAGGCGGACCTCGTAGGTTCCGCTGTCTCTGTGCAGGACCGGGCTGATGACCAAGGAGCAGTCCTCTTCAATTGAGCGGGTCAGATGCAGATGGAACCTTTTCCCTTGGAACTTCTGCAGGTTGATGTCAGTTTGGCGCAGGATGGGTCTGTAGGGACCGCCTCCTTCCGGAGTCATTCCCCACTCGATCCCAACATTGCTGGCTCCAGAGAGATCCTCTGTGGTGAACACACATGGGATCACCAGTTTAGATCCGGCTGTAGCCTCCAGGCGGTTGTCCAATTGCCGGGCATGAGCAAATTCCACACCAAATGCCAGCTGCAGAAAGCAGAAAGCAATGAAGACTCTTAGAAGGGTCATTGTGGAGATTTTTGTCAACAAAAATGGAAAAATGTGACAAAAAAAGAAAATACGAGTATTTTCCTTATAAATCAGGATGAAATCTGAGTATTCGCTGAGCAGATCACAAATTCAGACGAGAGAATTCACCGAGCAAATCAGACACGTGTGTTCTCTGTGTGAGTCAGGCTCAAATGACACCCAGGAAATTCAAATCTCTGCCACTGTGATGTCACTGTGATGTCATGTCACGGTGATGCTGCTCGACTGCACTGCTGCGAGTTGTTTTTGTCAAATTCCTGCATGCTGCTCGACCGCACTGCTGCGATTTGTTGTTTTGTCAAATTCCTGCATGCTGCTTGACCGCACTGCTGCGATTTGTTTTGTCATTTGAATTCTTCCCTGCAGCACTGCATTGCAAATGACATGTCAACAAAGGGTTGACCCCCCCCCCCCCCCCCCCCATGTTGTTTTCTCCCAATGTATGACTGCTAGGGAACGATTTCCTCCATTTCAGTACATAGAGGTGTGTGGGGGGGGGGACTGGAGATGGGGGGCAGGACTGGGTTTTAGCTGCATTTCTTCAATTTTCACATCTCCCTGACCTCCGCTAAAAATAGATCCGGTGATTTGTCAGTTGGCCAAATGTAACCGACACTTTGCTGGGAATAAAAAGGCGTCTTATCTCGGGGTGTCAGGTTTGTGAATTAACCCTTTCGCTGCCAGAGCTTTTTTTGCATTTTGTTTTGCACACATTGTTTAAAAAAATCATTCCAGGTCTGAAGATTACACAAAACCCCCCAAACATGATATATTTTCTGAAAGCAGACACCCTGGAGAATAAAATGGTGGATTTTTCAGTAAAAAAAATACTAATATGGATTTTAGGGAAAGCAAACGCAATATATTACCCACATTTTTGGTAAAATATAACAGACGAGGTTGCACCGAGTAAATAGATACCCAACATCTAGCGTGGGAGGAGGTGATGAGGGAGCTAGAGAGGAGGATATCATGGGAGGAGCGGAGTGGGCGATTTGAATGGTATCTGTGTATGAGGTTGGTGATGTAGCTGGGGGCAGTGTTGTGGATGGCTTTGTAAGCTGTGGTCAGTATTTTGAATTTTATACATTGGGTTAGTGGAAGCCAGTGGAGGGTTTGGCAGAGAGGGGTGGAGGACACTGAATGGAGTCCAGTGGAGGGATTGGCAGAGAGGGGTGGAGGACACTGAATGGAGGCCAGTGGAGGGATTGACAGAGAGGGGTGGAGGACACTGAATGGAAGCCAGTGGAGGGATTGGCAGAGAGGGGTGGAGGACACTGAGTGGAGGCCAGTGGAGGGATTGGCAGAGAGGGGTGGAGGACACTGAGTGGAGGCCAGTGGAGGGATTGGCAGAGAGGGGTGGAGGCCAGTGGAGGGATTGGCAGAGAGGGGTGGAGGACACTGAGCGGAGGCCAGTGGAGGGATTGCAGAGAGGGGTGGAGGACACTGAGCGGAGGCCAGTGGAGTGATTGGCAGAGAGGGGTGGAGGACACTGAGCGGAGGGCAGTGGAGGGATTGGCAGAGAGGGGTGGAGGACACTGAATGGAGGCCAGTGGAGGGATTGGCAGAGAGGGGTGGAGGACACTGAGTGGAGGCCAGTGGAGGGATTGGCAGAGAGAGGGGTGGAGGACACTGAATGGAGGCCAGTGGAGGGATTGGCAGAGAGGGGTGGGAGGACACTGAATGGAGGCCAGTGAAGGGATTGGCAGAGAGGGGCAGCAGTCGCTGATCGGTTGGTAAGGTGTATGAGTCTAGCAGCAGCATTCATAATAGACTGAAGGGGGGATAGCCTGTGTAACAGTAGACCAGTGAGGAGGGAGTTGCAGTAATCGAGGCGGGATATAACCAAGGCGTGGATAAGTTGTTTTGTGGTGTCATTGGTCAGAAAGGGGCAGATTTTGGAAACATTCCAAAGGTTGGGGTGACAGTTTTAGCCAGTGATTGGATGTGGGGCCCAAAGGAGAGGTCAGAGTCTAGGATTACGCCTAGCACCCTGGCAAGAGGGGAAGGACCAATGGTTGTGCTGCTGTTCTTGATGGTAAAGTCATGAGTGGGGGATCGGGGGGGAGGAAATATTACAGCTCAGTTTTGGAAAGATTGAGTTTGAGGTAGTGGTGTGACATCCATGCTGATATGTCGCATAGTAGATTTGTGATACGTGAGGAGATTGAGGGGGTGAGCTGGGGAGTGGAGACATAGATCTGGGTGTCATCAGCATAGAGGTGGTATTGGAAGCCATGGGAGGTTATCAGTTGGCCCTGGGAGGAGGTGTAGAGAGAGAAAAGGAGGGGCCCAAGGACAGAACCTTGGGGTACCCCAATGGAAAGAGGGAGAGGAGCGGAGGAGTTGTATTTGACACTAAAAGTGCGCTGATTAAGGTAAGAGGAGAACCAGGAGAGAGCAGAGTCACGGAGGCCGATGGAGTGGAGTTTACTGAGGAGGAGCAGGTGGTCGACTGTGTCAAAGGCAGCGGAAAGGTCAAAGAGTATGAGTATGGAGTAATGGCCGTTGGTTGGGATGAGTATGGCGTAATGGCCGTTGGTTGGGATGGAGTACGGAGTAATGGCCGTTGGTTGGGATGAGTATGGAGTAATGGCCGTTGGTTGGGATGAGTATGGAGTAATGGCCGTTGGTTGGGATGAGTATGGCGTAATGGCCGTTGGTTGGATGAGTACGGAGTAATGGCCGTTGGTTGGCATGAGTACGGAGTAATGGCCGTTGGTTGGGATGAGTATGGCGTAATGGCCGTTGGTTGGGATGAGTACGGAGTAATGGCCGTTGGTTGGGATGAGTATGGCGTAATGGCCGTTGGTTGGGATGAGTACGGAGTAATGGCCGTTGGTTGGGATGAGTATGGAGTAATGGCTGTTGGTTGGGATGAGTATGGCGTAATGGCCGTTGGTTGGGATGAGTACGGAGTAATGGTCGTTGGTTGGGATGAGTATGGGCTAATGGCCGTTGGTTTTAGCAGTTAGTAGGTCATTAGTGAGTTTTAGTAGGGCAGTTTCTGTGGAATGTTGTGGGCGGAAGCCAGACTGTCGGGGATCAAGAAGGTTGTTGTCGGTGAGGTAGCAGTTCATACGGTTGTGAACAAGGCGCTCGAGAAGCTTGGAGGCAAACAGGAGCAGGGAGATGGGTCTTAAGTTATTCAAAACAGATGCGGTCCAGCGAGCATTTTTTTAGTATGGGGGTAACCAGTGCATGTTTGATCGGGGGAGGGAAAGGTGCCCATGGAGAGTGAGAGGTTGAAGATGTGGGTTAGAGAGTTTAGGATAGAGCAGGAAGGAGGCTGCAACAGTCGTGAGGGGACAGGATCCAGGGGACAGGTGGTGAAGTGGGCCTTGGAAAGGAGTTCGGTAACTTCAGGGGTTGAAGGAGGAGAGTGTAGAGTTTGGTGTTGGGCCTGGTATGTTGGTTAGAGGAGGAAGCTTGACACTGGAGATCTCATCACGAATTGTGTCCACCTTCTTCTTGAAATGAGTGGCAATCTCCTGTGCAGTAAGTAAGTTGGTGGAGGCAATGGGGGGTGGAGTAAGGAATTAAGGGTAGAGAAGAGTTGATGAGGATTGGATGACAACAATCTTCAGTACCCGATATTTTCTATAGGCGATGGCTTACAAGCCCGCTACAGGTCATCAGTTTATCATTATGGAGGAGGTCTGGTGATAGAATTATCGCTCTCATTCCGTGCGGCGATATGTAAACGTGTATATTGCAGTCAACATTTTCACACCTAGGCGCCCCCCAACATGTGTGTTGTTTTGGGGGGGGGTGGATGTTATGTGCTTGGGTATAACTATTTGTTTGCTATAAAAGTCCCCTAGGTAATGATTTTTAGTTGACAGGTTCTCTTTAATGAGACATCCATAATCTAAAAGACCCCAAATGTCTCCTCTGGGCTCCACTGATTGTATTCCAAGGCAGAATCACAGGGTGACCCGTAAGTGATGTCATACAGGTCACAGCAGGACACACGTTCGCTTTCCTCCCTCTCCTCCACCTGCCAGGACCTGCCATGTTGGTCTCCAGGCCTGCAGATGGGCAAGCAAGCCCGGAATTCATTGTGGGTGTCTGTAGGTGTACTCTGATGGGGGCAGGTGATCTGTAGGTGTACTCTGATGGGGGCAGGTGATCTGTAGGTGTACTCTGATGGGGGCAGGTGATCTGTAGGTGTACTCTGATGGGGGCAGGTGATCTGTAGGTGTACTCTGATGGGGGCAGGTGATCTGTAGGTGTACTCTGATGGGGCAGGTGATCTGTAGGTGTACTCTGATGGGGGCAGGTGATCTGTAGGTGTACTCTGATGGGGGCAGGTGATCTGTAGGTGTACTCTGATGGGGGCAGGTGATCTGTAGGTGTACTCTGATGGGGCAGCTTATCTGTAGGTGTACTCTGATGGGAGCAGGTGATCTGTAGATGTACTCTGATGGGGGCACCTGGTGATCTGTAGGTGTACTATGATGGGGGCAGCTGATCTGTAGGTGTACTCTGATGGGGGCAGGTGATCCTGTACGTGTACTCTGATGGGGGCAGGTAATCTGTAGATGTACTCTGATGGGGGGCAGGTGATCTGTAGGTGTACTCTGATGGGGGCAGGTAATCTGTAGATGTACTCTGATGGGGGCAGGTGATCTGTAGATGTACTCTGATGGGGGCAGCTGTTCTGTAGGTGTACTCTGATGGGGGCAGGTGATCTGTAGGTGTACTATGATGGGGCAGCTGATCTGTAGGTGTACTCTGATGGGGGCAGGTGATCTGTAGATGTACTCTGATGGGGGCAGGTGATCTGTAGGTGTACTCTGATGGGGGCAGCTGATCTGTAGGTGTACTCTGATGGGGGCAGGTGATCTGTAGATGTACTCTGATGGGGGCAGGTGATCTGTAGATGTACTCCGATGGGGGCAGGTGATCTGTAGGTGTACTCTGATGGGGGCAGGTGATCTGTAGGTGTTTTCTAATGGGGGCAGGTGATCTGTAGGTGTACTCTGATGGGGGCAGCTGATCTGTAGGTGTACTCTGATGGGGGCAGGTGATCTGTAGGTGTTTTCTGATGGGGGCAGGTGATCTGTAGGTGTACTCTGATGGGGCAGCTTATCTGTAGGTGTACTCTGATGGGGGCAGGTGATCTGTAGATGTACTCTGATGGGGGCAGGTGATCTGTAGGTATACTATGATGGGGGGGCAGGTGATCTGTAGGTGTACTCTGATGGGGGCAGGTGATCTGTAGGTGTACTCTGATGGGGGCAGGTGATCTGTAGGTGTACTCTGATGGGGGCAGGTGATCTGTAGGTGTTTTCTGATGGGGGCAGGTGATCTGTAGGTGTACTCTGATGGGGCAGGTGATCTGTTGAGTGTACTCTGATGGGGGCAGGTGATCTGTAGGTGTACTCTGATGGGGCAGGTGATCTGTAGGTGTACTCTGATGGGGCAGGTGATCTGTAGGTGTACTCTGATGGGGCAGGTGATCTGTAGGTGTACTCTGATGGGGCAGGTGATCTGTAGGTGTACTATGATGGGGGCAGCTGATCTGTAGGTGTACTCTGATGGGGGCAGGTGATCTGTAGATGTACTGATGGGGGCAGGTGATCTGTAGATGTACTCCGATGGGGGCAGGTGATCTGTAGGTGTACTCTGATGGGGGCAGGTGATCTGTAGGTGTTTTCTAATGGGGGCAGGTGATCTGTAGGTGTACTCTGATGGGGGCAGCTGATCTGTAGGTGTACTCTGATGGGGGCAGGTGATCTGTAGGTGTTTTCTGATGGGGGCAGGTGATCTGTAGGTGTACTCTGATGGGGCAGCTTATCTGTAGGTGTACTCTGATGGGGGCAGGTGATCTGTAGATGTACTCTGATGGGGGCAGGTGATCTGTAGGTATACTATGATGGGGGCAGGTGATCTGTAGGTGTACTCTGATGGGGGCAGGTGATCTGTAGGTGTACTCTGATGGGGGCAGGTGATCTGTAGGTGTACTCTGATGGGGGCAGGTGATCTGTAGGTGTTTTCTGATGGGGGCAGGTGATCTGTAGGTGTACTCTGATGGGGCAGGTGATCTGTTGATGTACTCTGATGGGGGCAGGTGATCTGTAGGTGTACTCTGATGGGGCAGGTGATCTGTAGGTGTACTCTGATGGGGCAGGTGATCTGTAGGTGTACTCTGATGGGGCAGGTGATCTGTAGGTGTACTCTGATGGGGCAGGTGATCTGTAGGTGTACTCTGATGGGGCAGGTGATCTGTAGATGTACTCTGATGGGGGCAGGTGATCTGTAGGTGTACTCTGATGGGGGCAGGTGATCTGTAGGTGTACTCTGATGGGGACATGTGATCTATAGGGGTAATACTGATCTAAAAAATGCACTCTTTTTGGGGCAACCAATCCTGGTTCTGAGGGCTTTATTTTTTTTTTACCTTCATGTGTTCTATGCATGAAGGTAAAAAAAAAAACCTTCCGTGTGCAGCCCCCCCCCCCCCCCCCCCCCCCCCCCCTCCCAATTCTTTCTTGAATCCCCTCCGATCCAGCAACATTCTCTGCAGCCTCTGCTGTCTGGGTACTCTTCCTCCTCATTGGCTGCAACAGCAGCGGGAGCTCATTGGTTCCCACTGCTGTCAGTCACAGCCAGTGAGGCAATGAGGACACAGTGCCGGGGGTTGGCCGAGCCGCATAGAGCAGCGGACACATAGAGCAGTGGCACGGGGATGAGCATGCAGTGGTGCCCCCAGGGCAAGCGGCTTCACCTGGAGGCACTGTTTGAAGGGGAGGAGCCAGGAGCACTGGGGGGAACCCGAAAAGAAGAGGATCTGGGCTGCTTTGTGCAAAATCACTGCACAGAGCAAGTAAGTATAGACATGTTTGTTATATAAAAGAAAACAAGGATTTAGTGTCACTGCAAGTGTTTTCTGATGAGGGAAACTGATATTTAGGAGTACTCTAATGGGGGCAACTGATTTTTGGGGGTATTATGATCAAGGCATCTGATATATGGGGATACTCTGACAGGGGCATCTGGTATATGATGGTATTCTGATTTGGGTTCCTGATGTAGGTGGGCACTCTGATGGGAACATCGTATGTAAGGGGGTACTGTGATCTATGGGGATTCTGATTGGCAGCTTATATACAGTTTAGGGGCAACTGATATGAGGGTAATCTGACTGGGGTTCCTGAATTATAGGGGTCCTCTATTGGGTTCACACCTCATGTAATGAGTTACTCTAATAGGGGTGCCTGATTTAAGGGGGCATGTGATGGCGGCACCTGATGTAATGTGATTCTGTTTTCTTTTACTTGAAATGTGGTTGTGATTGGCCTACTTTTTATGTTTTATGAAAGAGTAATTTATTTGTTTTACATGCTGTTTCTGTTAGAGAGAGGTGTGTCTGTGGAAGGCCAGAGCAAAAGGGCACAGCCATGAAGGGAAAAATAAAGGAAGAAGAGAAGTTCCCAAAAGGCAGAATCCGGAGCTCAGAGAACACCGGTCACCATGAACGACTCCAAGGCCAAGACACCAGTGGAAGGTCTGAGGATCCGCATTAAGCAGATGCCCTGGTTGGAGGTAAAACATCATCTATCAGTAATTCCTTTGCCACAAGTAACCCACCACTTCAGCCTGCTGATACACTACCCTCCAGTTTGATCCATTTACACTACAGTTCATTCTCCAGTCTAGTTGGACAATATTACAGGTCATCCCCAATTTGCCCCCTGAAGTCCAATATCTGGTGCAGACTGCAGCCCCTCACCCTCCATAGTACACCATTGGACAGCTGTGAGTGCCATGGCAGTCTGTATACAATAGCCAGCAATAGAGATGTGGATGAAGGAATCAACTGGTTAATTTGTTTACCAAATGAGAGAACAGCGAGCTGTGTTTGGCGTCCAGCTCTTATATAAGGAACTATCGGAGGCTGATATCCGGTCACATTCCTGTACTTGCATTGCTTGTATATAACAACTTTTGGTGGTTATACCAGGGTGATGCCTGCCTTCACCCCGGTACCGGTTTTTAGAGTCAGCGGTCAGTTCTCTTGTACAGGCAATTGTAGCGCCTAACTAGCCATTCGATTGCTTGTACAAGCAGCAGGAAGGGACTCCCCTGCCCCGGCAGTGGAACAAAGCCGGAATCAGCTTTCATCTGCTCACCTTTATAGTAAACCAGGAGGGATGACCTGACATCACTTCTAGCTTACTCAGACATTTTTGGCGCCATTTTTAAAAATCTGAAAGCATTCAAAAAATACCAATCTTGTTGTCTTGAATGCTTTCAAGTGCAGAGTAGGAATCCCTCCATAAAAATACCTGTCACATGTCCATTGCTGTCAAAGGGGATGTTTACATTCCTTGTGACAGCAATATAAAGTCACTAATGCGCTGATCTTCAGCCCGGGTTCACACTGGTGCGGAATTCACAACTGTTTCTGTGTGAATTCTGCACAGCATCACAATTGCACCCCATTCATGCGAACCGCTGCGAGAGTGTATGTTAACAACACCTATGGGCAGCACAGTGGCTAAATGGTTAGCACTTCTGCCTGGCAGTAGTCGGGTCATTGGTTCGAATCCCAGCCACAGCACCTCCTGCCTGCGGTTTGCATGTTCTCCCTGTGCCTGCGTGGGTTTCCTCCGGGTACTCCGGTTTCCTCTACACTCCAAAGACATGCTGGGAGGTGAATTGGCTCCTGTCTAAATTGTCGCTAGTATGTGTATGTATGATGGGAGTTAGGCACCTTAGATTGTACACCCCTTGAGGGTTAGTGACTGATGGGAATGTACAATATATATGTAAAGCGCTGCGTAAATTCACAGCGCTATATAAGTACCTGAAATAAAATAAACACCTCGAAATCGGTTTGCAAAACACGGAGCGATGTGCGGAATCAGATCACATGGGTGTGAATACACATGTGATCCCATTCTAGTGCGGACCAAAAAAAGGGGTCCTGCGCCTCTTTGGTGCGGATGTGGTGCGACTGTACGACTGTATGTATGATTCAAATCGCACCACACAGAATTTGCATGTGATTTGCACAGGAATGTGGAGCGGTTCCTGTGCGAATCACATGCGATATGCCGCACTGCAGAAGTGTGAACCCGGGCTCAATGTACGAACCTCTCGTGGGCTCAATGTACGAACCTCTCGTGGGCTCAATGTACGAACCTCTCGTGGGCTCAATGACGCAGTACTATAGATACAAAGTTGGCTTTGCAGCTCTCCAGGCACTCCACTGGGTGGCAGAAGATAATCAGCAGAGAGCGCACAGTCGCCCTAGTCAGTGTAACTCCGCTTTTATATGTTATAAAAAACTTAAAAACAATCGCACTCACATGAAACAATGATTCATAGGCATATCAATCTGTGGTCAGTTCTCCTTGGCTCTTCTCCAGGGGTCAGCAGTAAAGCAGAGGGTGAGGCAGGGCAATGACAGATCTCAGTTTGGGGTGTGCAGCCGCTACCCCGCATGTGCCGTGTCTGCTGCTTCCAATGCTTAGGAGAGGAGAAGGAGAACCTGCGTTTCAGGGGCGTGGCCTCCTTTGTCAAGTCACCCCCCCCCCCGTGGCATCTCGAGTCTTATATAGATGTAATCCACTTCCAATACAATTCTTAAAGGGGCGACTCAGAGGATTCCAAAACAGAGTCTACAGTGTACTTCCAGCCCCCAAAATAGATCCTAAAGGAGACGACTCTAGAGACACCCTGAGGGTGGGAGCAGCTGATGCTTCAAATCTGTCCGTGTATTGGTAGTAATAAAAGCCATGATCGGAAAAAGAATTTTCCTTAGAAACATGTGCCTATAGCTCAAAGGAAAAGTGTTACAAAATATATTATATATTGGATTGCAACGCAAGTGTATAAAATTTATTTATATATATATATATATATATATATAAGGAACTTTATCATATGGATGAAGATAAAAATGGAGAGGTTCCGTAAAATGTGGGAAAAATGGGAAGAGTTCAGGAGAGCAAATAAATATGTTGAATTGAAGGATATGGATCATTAAAGGTAGAAATTGGATAAAAAAGGGAGGTGGAAAGCCTGAGGATTCCTATGAGCTGTGAAGAACATGGAGCTAAGAGAAAATAATGGGGGGGAGGGAGGGGGGGGGGGGGGGGGGGTTTGGGGGGGATTGGGGGGAGGGGGTGGTTTTGAGTGTGAGAAAAGTAAAAACTGGGATTTTGTATTTTACACTTAGATGATATGATAGATCATTAATGTATGAAATATGTTAATATTTTTAAATTAATAAAATATTTAAAAAATAATATATATATATATATATATATATATATATATATATATATATATATAAAATATTAAACTAAAATCAACTGAAAATGTATATTCAATACCGACTAGCAGTTGTAGAATCCTTATCATCTTATTGTGTGTCTTGAGGTGATGGCTGACAACTCCAATCACACAATTGTATAACTAATAACTATTAAAAGGAATATATAAATTAATAATTAATATTGAGAAGATTTTTTCGATGAGCGTATTTATTTCCAATTCCTCATTTAACTCTTCTGGGGACATCGTATTAAAGTAAAAATCCAGAAAGTCTCCCGCTGAAAAAGTCTGGAGAATCTTTCTCCCTCAGGGAGTGTCATAGGGATGGCCTCTATACCAATAAATTCTAGCCCCTGAGCGCTTCCTCCGTGTGGGGTACCAAAATGGCGGGAGACACTTGTGTTTGTCGACTTTATGTTCGATAAACCGCCCATGCTCTCCAAACCTCCAAATGGTGCGCAGTGTCCTCCCAACATAGTAAAGACCACAAGGACACCTGAGGCCATACACCACAAACTATGTTCCGCAGCTAATAACCTGTTTGATCTGAGAAACCTTTCCATCCCTCCTAGGATCTCTCCACTGATCCCCGCTGACTACAGATGACAGGTCTGTGTCTTCTCTGCTGCTGCTGCCGGACACAGAGCTGCTCGCTCTTCTCAATGGGCATTCGGATGAAAACGGACCACCTGTCCGTTTCAATTTGACCCAATCCGACGGACGGAAGGGGAATTGAATCCCCATCCGTCCCTTTTTTGTGGGTCGGATCGGATTGGATGTCGGCAGGTGTAAACAGGTACATGTCGGTTTACAGCTGCCACTCCTTAGAGGTTCCGATCGGGCCTGCCTAAAAATCGGGCAGGTGGACCCCGATCGGAGCATTCATCTGAAAGAGCCCTCTCTCTGACTGTACTACATAATCTGCAGTATTGGATCAATTACATGGTTAGCCAGGGTGGATACAAATCAATGATTTTTTTAAAAAAATAAAAAAAATCAGATTTTTTTTTATTTAAATCGGATTTTTTTTTAAATAAAATGCTTTTTGAGGAAAATATATTACCATCCAAAGGGTTTTCCGTCATGAAATAAAGATTAGTTTTTTAGTTATGTAGAATAAGGCTGTATATGTTTCATTGTTTTGGTACATAAATCCCATGAATCCATTCACAATGTTGCTCTCTAGAGGTGTCTGTAGGATTATTGGGCAGTTTCTCTGCCTACAAGATATTATCACAGATGTTGGTTTACTTTTGCAGTTATAAAACTGACTGGGACTCAGCGGAGATCACATGACTCTTCACAGCAAAAATGTTATAACATGAACAGAGCTAAGAAAAAGACCTTCATCCTAACTTCTACACACCTATGAATACAGAATCAGCCCCTTCACTGCCAAGGTGCAAGAAGTTCCGTGAATAGAAGAGAAACAATATTTTTCTGATTGTTTGGAGTGGAATAGATCTGCACAAGAAGAAAGTGAATCTAAGTGTGAGGAGGAAGGGGCCGACAGTGCGAGGAGGGAGGGGCCGACAGTGTGAGGAGGGAGGGGCCGACAGTGCGAGGAGGAAGGGGCCGACAGTGCGAGGAGGGAGGGGCCGACAGTGCGAGGAGGGAGGGGCCGACAGTGCGAGGAGGGAGGGGCCGACAGTGCGAGGAGGGAGGGGCCGACAGTGCGAGGAGGGAGGGGCTGACAGTCTGAGGAGGGAGGGGCTGACAGTCTACGTTTCTTAAAATATATATATTTTGTTTAGCCAAATTAGTTACCAAACATGGATGTTTAAGCGAATATCATCTGCTGGAATGTTATTGTTTCAGTTGAATAAATCTATTTAAATTGTTATTATTAATGTGATGATTATTTTTCTCCTTCCTAAGTACAACAGAAAAGTTGTCCAAATATGAATGATTAACCTATTAAACTGGGGATAAAAAAACTAATATGAAAAGTTATTCTAAAAATCTTCATCTACTTGTATATTAAAGTTATACCAGAAGAATTAGTCTTTATGTAGAAAACGAGGATTTACATCAAGCCTTACTGACTAGTGATTTACATCAAATCCACCCTGTGGTTAGCACTTCCGCCTGGCAGTACTAGGGTCATTGGTTGGAATCTCAACCACCTGCCTGGAGTTTGCACGTTCTCCCTGTGCCTGCATGGGTTTCCTCTGAATACTCCGATTTCCTCCCACACTCCAAAGACATGCTGGTAGGTGAATTGGCTCCTGTCTAAATTGGTTCCTAGTATGTGTATGTATGAATGTGAGTTAGGGACATTAGATTGTACGCCCCTTGAGGGCGGGACTGATGTGAATGTACAATATATATGTGAAGCGCTGTGTACATTGATGGCGCTATATAAGTACCTGAAATAAATAATAAATTACGACGAAGTCGTTGGAACTGGCTGTATGGGATGTTTGCCTTCCACTTTGGATCATGGCAACTATTGTGATGTAGGTATGAGTTTCCGGCGGTTTCTCTAAAATGGGTTTTGAATAATATTTTCCTCCCTCCTCCCAAGATAACACCACATCTAAGAATATGAGGGATTTGTCATCAACAACATGTGCAAATGTAATGCCATAGATCTTGGTGTTACATTAAAATACAAAATCCATGACTGTCTCAAGGGGGCCATCCCAGATAATCAGGACATCATCGATATAGCGCCCATAGTAGGCTAAATGTCTAGGGAAGGGGTTCTGGGACCAGATGTGACAGCAATAAAAGTAAAAAAAAATTTAAAAATTAAAGTTCCTCCATCCCCCCGTGTTCACATGCAAAGACTAATGTACGCGTTGGTCCCGCAGGCACACAAGCAGCAGTCGGCGCACACATGAGGTATTGCTACGAACATCAGATCATGGGCAGTAATTCTAGCCTCAGACCTCCTCTGTAAATCTAAAGTGGTCACCTGTAAAGGTTTTTAAAATGTCGCCTATGGATAGTAAAATTTACATAGTTTGTCGCCAGAGCGGATATAGTGAATGCGGGGTCCGGGAGAGCGGATATAGTGAATGCGGGGTCTGGGGAGAGCGGATATAGTGAATGCGGGGTCCGGGGAGAGCGGATATAGTGAATGCGGGGACTGGGGAGTGCGGATATAGTGAATGCGGGGTCCGGGGAGAGCGGATATAGTGAATGCGGGGTCCGGGGAGAGCGGATATAGTGAATGCGGGGTCCGGGGGGAGCGGATATAGTGAATGCGGGGTCCGGGGGGAGCGGATATAGTGAATGCGGGGTTCGGGGAGAGCGGGTATAGTGAATGCGGGGTCCGGGGAGAGCGGATATAGTGAATGCCGGGTCCAGGGAGAGCGGATATGGTGAATGCGGGGTCCGGGGGGAGCGGATATAGTGAATGTGGGGTCCAGGGAGAGCGGATATAGTGAATGCGGGGTCCGGGGGGAGCGGATATAGTGAATGCGGGGTCCGGGGAGAGCGGATATAGTGAATGCGGGGTCCGGGGAGAGCGGATATAGTGAATGTGGGGTCCGAGCAGAGCGGATATAGGGAACGCGGGGTCCGGGGAGAGCGGATATAGTGAACGCGGGGTCCGGGGGGAGTGGATATAGTGAATGCGGGGTCCGGGGAGAGCGGATATAGTGAATGCGGGGTCCGGGGAGAGCGGATATAGGGAACGCGGGGTCCGGGGAGAGCGGATATAGTGAATGCGGGGTCCGGGGGGAGCGGATATAGTGAATGTGGGGTCCGGGGAGAGCGGATACAGTGAATGCGGGGTCTGGGGAGAGCGGATATAGGGAATGCGGGGTCTGGGGAGAGCGGATATAGGGAATGCGGGGTCCGGGGAGAGCGGATATAGTGAATGAGGGGTCCGGGGAGAGCGGATATAGTGAATGCGGGGTCCGGGGAGAGCGGATATAGTGAATGCGGGGTCCGGGGAGAGCGGATATGGTGAATGCGGGGTCCAGGGGGAGCGGATATAGGGAATGCGGGGTCTGGGGAGAGCGGATATAGGGAATGCGGGGTCCAGGGAGAGCGGATATAGTGAATGCGGGGTCCGGGGAGAGGGGATATAGTGAATGCGGGGTCCGGGGAGAGCGGATATAGTGAATGGGGGGGGGGTCCGGGGAGAGCGGATATAGTGAATGCGGGGTCCGGGGAGAGCGGATATAGTGAATGCGGGGTCCGGGGAGAGCGAATATAGTGAATGCGGGGTCCGGGGAGAGCGGATATAGAGAATGCGGGGTCCGGGGAGAGCGGATATAGTGAATGCGGGGTCCGGGGAGAGCGGATATAGTGAATGCGGGGTCCGGGGAGAGCGGATATAGTGAATGCGGGGTCCGGGGAGAGCGGATATAGTGAATGCGGGGTCTGGGTTTAGTAACACTTTAAGCTGCCTGTGGAAGGTGACAAGTCAGCAGGTGACCACACTGTCCCGACAGTCTGGGGAAGATAAACTAAAACTGGTGCACACAGAATCTGGTGCAGCTGTGCATAGAAACCAATCAGCTTCCAGGTTTTATTGGCAAAGCTTCATTGAACAAGCTGAAGTTTGAAGCTGATTGGTTACTATGCACGGCTGCACCAGATTTTGTGTGCTCCAGTTTTAGTAAATCCCCCCACCAATCCAGGGTGAGACTTCCTGTAATAAAGACCGCTCACTGCTGCTCTCTCTCCTTGTGCAGGTGGACTGGTCTTGTCTGCGCCCCCCTGTAGTTTTCTGCAGGCAACCTGTAGTGGGTGGGGCCTGCTGGGCCCCTCCCACAGCTCTGCTCTTTCCTTGTGCAGGTGTACTGGTCTTGTCTCCGCACCCCCCCCCCCCCCCCCTGTAGTTTTCTGCAGGCAACCTGTAGTGGGTGGGGCCTGCTGGGCCCCTCCCACAGCTCTGCTTTCTACTTGTGCTGGGTGACTGGTCTTGTCTCCGCCCCCCCTGTAGTTTTTCTGCAGGCAACCTGTAGTGGGTGGAGCCTGCTGGGCCCCTCCCACTGCTCTGCTCTCCTCCTTGTGCAGGGTGACTGTTCCTTCTCTCGGCCCCCTCCTGTAGTTTTTCTGCAGGCAACCTGTAGTGGGTGGAGCCTGTGGGGCCCCTCCCACAGCTCTGCTGTCTGCACAGCCTGTTATTGCTACTTTCCAAGATACTTTTTGAGTTGCAGAGGCACGTGGTGCAACAAAGTGGATTTATATCCTTTGTGGCTATTAAGGAATATATTTCAATAAACATTTTAGTATCCGGAGTTCTGCTTTAAGCGGTGGCTATTTCAGAGATCTCACTCTGCACTGACACTGAGCTTGTCAGTGGAAGATATTTGGTCCTGGTGGAGTGTTGTCACTCTAGATACTGTCTGCACGTCACTGCCATGTATCCTGCCCTGGGGAAGACAACACATTTCTGTCATTCCTCTACACGAGGAGACTAAGCTGTGCCTGCCAGAGCGAGGGGGCACAGCCACTACTCATCAAAGACCAGAGCGAGGGGCCACAGCCACTACTCATCAAAGAGCCAGAGCGAGGGGCCACAGCCACTACTCATCAAAGAGCCAGAGCGAGGGGGCACAGCCACTACTCATCAAAGACCAGAGCGAGGGGGCACAGCCACTACTCATCAAAGACCAGAGCGAGGGGCCACAGCCACTACTCATCAAAGAGCCAGAGCGAGGGGGCACAGCCACTACTCATCAAAGAGCCAGAGCGAGGGGCCACAGCCACTACTCATCAAAGAGCCAGAGCGAGGGGCCACAGCCACTACTCATCAAAGAGCCAGAGCGAGGGGCCACAGCCACTACTCATCAAAGACCAGAGTGAGGGGGCACAGCTACTACTCATCAAAGACCAGAGCGAGGGGGCACAGCTACTACTCATCAAAGACCAGAGCGAGGGGGACCACCCACTACTTATCAAAGACCAGAGCGAGGGGGCACAGCCTCTACTCATCATTAACCAGAGCGAGGGGGCACAGCTATACTACTCTTCAAAGAGCCAGAGCGAGGGGGCACAGCCACTACTCATCAAAAGACCAGAGCGAGGGGGCACAGCTACTACTCATCAAAGACCAGAGCGAGGGGGCACAGCTATACTACTCTTCAAAGAGCCAGAGCGAGGGGGCACAGCCACTACTCATCAAAGAGCCAGAGCGAGGGGGCACAGCCACTACTCATCAAAGACCAGAGCGAGGGGGCACACCCACTACTCATCAAAGAGCCAGAGCGAGGGGGCACAGCCACTACTCATCAAAGACCCAGAGCGAGGGGGCACAGCCACTACTCATCAAAGACCAGTGCGAGGGGGCACAGCCACTACTCATCAAAGACCAGAGCGAGGGGGCACAGCTATACTACTCATCAAAGAGCCAGAACGAGGGGGCACAGCCACTACTCATCAAAGAGCCAGAGCGAGGGGCCACAGCCACTACTCATCAAAGACCAGAGCGAGGGGGCACAGCCACTACTCATCAAAGACCAGAGCGAGGGGGCACAGCTATACTACTCATCAAAGAGCCAGAACGAGGGGGCACAGCCACTACTCATCAAAGAGCCAGAGCGAGGGGCCACAGCCACTACTCATCAAAGACCAGAGCGAGGGGGCACAGCCACTACTCATCAAAGACCAAAGTGGTAAACTTTTCTTCTTTCTCTTGCTTGCATTCTTTTTGTATCTTTATATTGTTGCAGAACAGGGCTTATTCACACTAGCGATTGAGGGGGCAGTAAAATCCCACAGTTGACACAGTCGAGGTCATGCTTTTGCCAACCTCTCCCTTCCCAACAACTGGGGATGTACACATGCCGCAGTCATGGCAGGATTATACCCCCTGATGCTTTCTTCTCAACCCTCACAAAATGTACCGAAGCTCCTTTGATACATGGTCACCCATTTCTGCCTCTAGTAGACTTACATGGGAACACCATGCATAATGCCTGTTATTTTACAAGATGTTTGGGGGGGGGGAGAAAGAACACACCCTGCATCTCCTCCCTGGCCTATGCTCTTCGCTCCGATCACTGGCTGACAGGAGTGATGCCACTGTCACTACTCCTGTCAGCCTTGTATCAGAAGGAAAGATCCCCCATCCCTACAGTAAACCATTGGGCCCAGGGCAGCTGTCCCTTCCGCCCACCCTTTGTCCCTGCCCTGTCAATACCCACCCCAAAGTGTAGCATAGGAACAGTTGACGTACATTGAAGGAAATAAGTAGTGGATCCCCTGCCGATTTTGAATGTTGCCCCTCACAAAGAAATGATCAGTCTAAAAATCGAATGTTCGGTGTATTGTAACACTGAGAGACAGAATAGCAACAAAACATTCAGCAGAAATGCGTCTAACAAATGATGACTGATCTGCATGTTCATGGGGGAAATAAGTATTTGATCCCCTATTATTCAGCAGGATTTCTGACTACCAGGTGTCTTTCATACAGGTACCAAGCTGAGATTGGAAGCAGTCTCTTAAAGGGAGTGCTGCTAATCTCATTTCTCAATCTCAACATTGCATGTTCATGCGGGAAATAAGTATTTGATCCCCTTCACAAAACATGACTTAGTACTTGGTGGCCAATCCCTTGTTGGCAATCACAGAGGTAAGACGTTTCCTGGAGTTGGCCCCCAGGTTTGCACACATCTCAGGAGGGATTTTGGCCCACTCCTCTTGGCAGATCCTCTCCAAGTCATTAAGGTTTGGTGGGTTACGTTTGACATCTCGAACTTTCAGCTCCCTCCACAGATTTTCAATCGGATTAAGGTCTGGAGACTGGCTAGGCCACTCCAGGGCCTTAATGTGCTTCTCCTTGAGCCGCTCCTTTGTTGCCTTGGCCGTGTGTTTTGGGTCATTGTCATGCTGGAACACCCATCCACGACCCATTTTCAATGCCCTGGCTGAGGGAAGAAGGTTCTCACCTAAGATTTGAGGGTACATTGCCCCGTCCATCGTCCTTTTGATGCGGTGCAGTTGTCCTGTCCCCTTAGCAGAAAAAACACCCCCAAAGCAGAATGTTTCCACCACCATGTTTTACAGTTGGGATGGTGTTCTTGGGGTCATAGGCAGCATTCCTCCTCCTCCAAACACGGCGAGTTGAGTTGATGCCAAAGAGCTGGATTTTGGTCTCCTCTGACCACAACACTTCCCACCAGTCCTCCTCTGCATCATTCAGATGTTCAGTGGCAGACTTCAGACGGGCCTGGACATGTGCTTTCTTGAGCAGAGGGACCTTGCGGGCACTGCAGGATTTCAGTCCTTGTCGGCGTAGTGTGTTACCAATTGTTTTCTTGGTGACTGTGGTCCCAGCTGCCTGGAGATCATTGACAAGATCCTCACGTGTAGTTCTGGGATGATTCCTCACTGTTCTCATGATCATTGACACTCCACGAGGTGAGATCTTGCATGGTGCACCAGACCTAGGGAGACTGACACTTGTTTTGTGTTTCTTCCATTTGTGAATGATTGCACCAACTGTTGTCACCTTCTCACCAAGCTGCTTGGCCATAGTTTGGTAGCCCAGTCCAGCCTTGTGTAGGTCTACCATCTTGTCCCTGACATCCTTGGACAGCTCTTTGATCTTTGCCATGGTGGAGAGTTTGGAATCTGATGGTTTGATGGCTCCTGTGGACAGGTGTCTTTTATACAGGTAACACAATGAGATTAGCAGCACTCCCTTTAAAAGACTGCTTCTAATCTCAGCTTGTTACCTGTATGAGAGACACCTGGGAGCCAGAAATCCTGCTGAATGATAGGGGATCAAATCCTTCTTTCCCTCATGAACATGCAGATCCGTCATCATTTGTTAGACGCATTTCTGCTGAATGTTTTTGTTGCTATTCTGTCTCTCAGTGTTACACCGAACATTCCATTGTTAGACCGATCATTTCTGTGTGAGGGGCGAACATTCAGCATCAGCAGGGGAGCAAATACGCACTGTATAACGGAATTGCTTTACCTGCAAAAGTAATTGCATTTCTGTCCATCCAGTTCTGAGATTTACACAGCTCTGCCCCACAACACAGGACTGCCTAGTAGAAAGGACCTGATCATTCTCTGCTGTAATTTCACTTAGGTCTGGTTCACGTTGTGTATGTGCGTTTGCATGTGCATGTCATGGGTAGAGCAGCCCATTAATTTCAAAGGGCTGCCCTACCTGTGAACATATGCGAGGAAAGAAGTCCCAGTCCCTTTTTTTTAAACATCGCACTATACTGAACCCCTTGGTGCTGCGGCACCATGCAGTTTTGGGTGCATAAAAACAGGCCGCAGGTCCCAATGTGTGGGGGTGCAATTAAGAATGAATGACAGCCCTGTGTATCTGCTAAAGTGCAGCACATTTCTCTGCGGGTAAGGAATGCACACAGTTTTGCACACATTCCCAGGCTGCAGAGATGTGAGACTAGCCTCACACGTCCCCTCCCCAAAACTGTACAGTGAAAGAAGAAGCAGCACAGTAATTAGTTTGTCTCCCTGTCACTCTGCTTTCTCCTCCTGTCTGCTGCTTGCACTGCATCACCCTTAACTGGCTGCTATGCTTTGAGGGACCTTTCACCCCATTTAGCGGATCCGCTTGCTCAGCGGGGGATCTCTCCACTGATCCCTGCTGAGCAAGCGGATGGCAGGTCCGTATCCGCTCCGCTGCTGCAGAGCAGACACAGAGCAGTTCGCTCTCCTCAATGGGCAGTCGGATGAAAATGAACCGCCTGTCCATTTCCATCTGACCCGATCCGACAGACTGAAGAAGAATTGGATCCTCATCCGTCCCTTTTTGGCGGATCAGATGTCTGTGGTTGTAAACGGACACATATCAGGACGGCAGGCACTAGGCCCCAGTCCAACCGCTGTAATCATAGTGTTGGATACCCCCCATTGAGAAGAGAGGAAAGAAAAAAAAAAGCAAAATAAAATAGAAAAGACTACTACTACTACCTACTATAGTAGGAAAAGCAGGGAAGAGGAGAAAAAGAAAATAGAGCCATAGCGAGAATAGAAGGCAGATCCGTGGGGGAGATCCTGAGGCCAGAGAAAGTATAGAAAAAAAGGGGAGGGAGTCCCCCACCAGGCGGAAGATCCCTTCCTACAAAATTGTTCCTAGGCCTATAAAAAGGTAGAAAAGAAAAAAAAAAGTCCTCACTATCAGATCCTCAGGGAAATCCCAAGACCAGAGAAAGCATGGAGGAAAATGAAGGTATTCCCCCACCAGGTGGAAGATCCCTTCCTACAAAAATGGTCCTTGGTCAAAGCTAATAGCCGCTACTCAGTGCTCCTACTCCTCGTCCTCTCCGCGGCGTTCGACACAGTCCACCACCCCCTCCTCCTCAAAAAACTACACTCCCTCAGCCTCAGAGACTCCCCTCTCTCCTGGCTCTCGTCCTACCTATCACAACGCTCCTTCAGCATTACCTATAATGCTACCACCTCCCCCTCACTCTCCCAATCTGTTAGGGTCCCTCAAGGCTCTGTCCTCGGGCCCCAAAGTGCTTGAGGGAGTCAGAATGGTGTTGTGTGAAAACGTTGTCACATATCTATAGATGATCTCCATTCTTCTGTATTGTCTTCTCAGAGATGTCTGGAGGGATATTCTCACCCCTGGAAACTCTGCAGGACCTGGACAAGGCCAGCTGCCACCCCCTGACGTGTTACCTGTGCCATGAGCAGTATGAGCACCCGTGTCTGCTGGACTGTTATCACAGCTTCTGCGCCAGCTGTCTGCGGGGGCCGGACCACGGACAACCGACTTACCTGTCCTCTCTGTGGGTAGGTGGCTTTGTTTACAGTGCAGACCTAGATGTAGGGAATTCTCTACCTGACTACTGGACAGTTGAAGGAAACTTGAAGACTGTGATTTCTGACGCCTGCTTTATAAAATGCTAGTTGCCTGGCTGTCATATGGGCACTCCGGCCTTTATGCTTTGTTTGTTGACTCAGAAGAAGTAGGCAGATGATTTCTGACTGCTACAGGCTTCTGATATGTTACCGGGATAGGGTCCTGGGCAAGAATCCACAATTTCCTCTACAGGCTGAAAAAATCTGTATGTAAATGGATAGAAAACTGGCTAAACGATCGTATTCAGAGAGTAGTGGTTAATGATTCATAATCTGAATGGTCTAGGGGTGTCAGTGGTGTACCCCAAGGATCAGTGTTATTTGTGGGGGACCCCAAGGTTGTGTTATTAGTGGGATACCCCAAGGGTCAGTGTTGGGACCCTTACTTTTTAATATATTTATAAACGATATCGGGTCTGAGACTATAAATCCCATTTCAGTCTTTGCAGATGACACCAAGCTGTGCCGGGGAATAACGTCCTTACAGGATGTCTCCAACTTACAAGCCGACCTCAATGCTCTGTGTAATTGGGGGACTATGGGGCCAATGAGGGCTAATGGTGATAAATGTAAGGTTCTGCACTTGGGGTTTAAGAATATGCATCATACATACTAGGGGGGTACAACTGGGGGGGTCAATGGTTGAGAAGGATCTGGGGGGGTCAGTGGTGGAGAAGGATCTTGGGGGGGTCAATGGTGAAGGATCTGGGGGTTCTAGTAGATCACAAGCTTAATAATGGCAGCAATGCTAAGCTGCGGGTTCTAAAGCGAGCAAAATCCTCTCTTGTATTATAAGCGATATAGACTCCAGGGAGAGAGATATCACCCCCCCTCCCCCGGTACAAATCAGTAACACCTCATCTGGAATATGCAGTTCAGTTTTGGGCTCCAATTCACAAAAAGAACATTGGGGAACTGGAGAAAGTTCAGAGAAGGGCAACTAAACTGATACGAGGCATGGAGAAGATCAGCTATGAGGAGAGATTAGAGGAACTGAATGTATTCTCTACTGAGAAGAGGAGATTAAGGGGGGATATGATATCCATGTATAATACATAAGGGGGGATATGATATCCATGTATAATACATAAGGGGGGGATATGATCTCCATGTATAATACATAAGGGGGGGATATGATCTCCATGTATAATACATAAGGGGGATATGATCTCCATGTATAATATATAAGGGGGAATATGATCTCCATGTATAATACATAAGGGGGGATATGATCACCATGTATAATACATAAGGGGGGATATGATCTCCATGTATAATACATAAGGGGGATATGATCTCCATGTATAATACATAAGGGGGGGATATGATCTCCATGTATAATACATAAGGGGGGATATGATCTCCATGTATAATACATAAGGGGGGATACGATCTCCATGTATAATACATAAGGGGGGATACGATCTCCATGTATAATACATAAGGGGGGATACGATCTCCATGTATAATACATAAGGGGGATATGATCTCCATGTATAATACATAAGGGGGATACGATCTCCATGTATAATACATAAGGGGGGATCTGATCTCCATGTATAATACATAAGGGGGGATATGATCTCCATGTATAATACATAAGGGGGGGATATGATCTCCATGTATAATACATAAGGGGGGGATATGATCTCCATGTATAATACATAAGGGGGATATGATCTCCATGTATAATACATAAGGGGGGATATGATCTCCATGTATAATACATAAGGGGGGGATATGATCTCCATGTATAATACATAAGGGGGATATGATTACAATGTATAATACATAAGGGGGGATATGATCTCCATGTATAATACATAAGGGGGGATACGATCTCCATGTATAATACATAAGGGGGGATATGATCTCCATGTATAATACATAAGGGGGGATATGATCTCCATGTATAATACATAAGGGGGGATATGATCTCCATGTATAATACATAAGGGGGGGATATGATCTCCATGTATAATACATAAGGGGGGGATATGATCTCCATGTATAATACATAAGGGGGATATGATCTCCATGTATAATACATAAGGGGGGATATGATCTCCATGTATAATACATAAGGGGGGGATATGATCTCCATGTATAATACATAAGGGGGGGATATGATCTCCATGTATAATACATAAGGGGGGGATATGATCTCCATGTATAATACATAAGGGGGGGGATATGATCTCCATGTATAATACATCAGTGGTTCATATAGTGAACTCGGTGTAGTTATTCCCCCTGAGGTCATCACAGAGGACAAGGGGGCGCTCTTTACATCTGGAGGAAAATAAATGCCATCTCCAAACACGGAAAGGTTTCTTCACAGTAAGAGCGGTGAGAATGTGGAATAGACTCCCTCCAGAGTTGGGTGTGGCCAGCTCAGTGGATTGCTGTCGGAAAGTCCTGGATTCTTTCTTGGATACACAGAATATAACTGGATATAACATTTATAGGGAAAGGTGATCCAGGGAATATCCGATTGCCTCTCGGGGGATCAGGAAGGAATCTTTCCCCTGCAGGAGCAAATTGGATCGTGCTTTGCTGGGTTTTTTTGCCTTCCTCTGGATTAACTGTGGGTGGAGGATTATAACTTTTATTTATTTTTTTTTTTTTCTATGGTTGAACTGGATGGACTTTTGTCTTTTTTCAGCCAGACTAACTATGTAACTATGCAGCATTTAGGAGATACCGGTATATACCTGTGTAGCTGCCGGTGACTTCACTGCCCTGTGCTATAAACAGGGACGTCAGCGCGGCTCGACCAAGCAAGCGGCTGCAGCCAGCGAACCCGGAAGAAGAAGACTGGATTCCCTGTCAGTGGTGACAGGGCGCCACTGGAGGGATCATTTTCATAGGTAAGTCTGTCATAATGTGCCCACCACTGCAGATTGTCGCCCACCCATCAAGGCATTTTTATATTTGAATTAAAAGTCAGGAGCTACAAATAATGTGGCTGCTGACTTTTAATATAAGGGCACTTATCTGTCTAGGGGTCCAGAGATGTCACGGGTCTCATCCTGTGCCGTGTTTTCAATCGACTGTCGGGTGCTGGCTCCGGCATCTTCGGTAGGGGAAATTGTCGGTTCCCTACTGTGCATGCACGAAGCGTCTTGCACTTTGTGAATGGTCTGCAGTCTTCTGGGACCTTTGAAGTGTGTGTATGGGGGGCAAACGTCCGGCTGAGATCACTGTGGCGAATTGACCTGGAAGTGGGTACGGGTACCTGTCAAAACCAGGTACCCGCTCTCCTCCAAAAATTGCCAAATGTGGCAGTGGAGGGGGAGAGGAGGCAGACCAGCAGAATTTCCCCTTTTAGGTGGAGTTCCGCATTAATGTATTGCTACATATTTAAATTGCCTTGGCATGACCACCAATGGAGTTTCTATTTTTTTGACCACTAAATGTATGCATTGTATAGAATGGGGCTGAATAAAAGTAAGGGGGGGGGGGGCACATCAGCGGAATCTTCATTCATTCACATGAAATGAGAGCCAATATCTGATAGGTCACTGTAAATAGTTTTCAGTTTCTTATTGGATGAATTCTTGGGGGATAGTTACTAAAACTGCAGGGTGCATAATCTGATGCAACTTTGCACAGAAACCAATCCGCTTCCAGGTTTTATTGCCGAGTTAGAAGCTGATTGGCTGCCATGCAGAGCTGCACCATATTCTAAGTGCTCCACTTTTAGTAACCCCCCCAAGCCCTCCCTGTGCACCTTCCCCTATTGTTACATTATATAGGTGGGGGGGGTCATTGGACATTTTGCTTATTAAATTGATGGTATAGTTTGGGGTGATAGTAAGATCACAGGATGTAGGGAAAATACACTCATTGTGGGATCGCTCTTCCTGCACGTAGCAAACACAATCCACCGAACGCAGAGGATTTAGCTCCAGACAGCTGCAGGACAAGTGCTTCTACTTATAGCTCAGCCAGAATGTGGGACAAAGGCTGCCAGGACAGGAACTGATAACAGGGACCCCTCAACGCTTCTATCTCACAGATGTACTGCTGGGAGCTGCTGATAATGTCCACATTTTTAAAGCACATCTATTATTATTATACAGGTTTTCTATAGCGCCAACAGTTGGCTCAGCGCTGGAGATTATAAAGGGAGACAATACAGTTCAATACAAGAGGGTTAGGAGGGCTCTGCTCCTGGGAGCTTACAATCTAAGCGGGAGGGGATGTCTAGGCAAAATAATAAAAGCGTACATCAAGGGAAATAATAATCAAGTTATATATTCTTTTAAAATCAAATGCTTTTTATTGAAAGAGTTTTACAGGATTTAATCATATTTTTAAAAAAAAAAAAAAAAAAACTTTAATTGCCAGACAACAAAGTTTCAGATTACATACATGTAAAGATAAGAGTGCAGCGCAGGGTATAAAAACATAATACTGACCAGACAAGTATTGTTTTTATACCCTTTTTGCTGGATGGAATAAATACATGCATGTTTAAACGGTATCACGCTATTCTGGCCTCCTTTTCTCTCTGGGGCTCTTGGGTGAGCTTCCAATTGCCTACAGAGTCAAGAGCAATAGGAGACAGAGCCATGCATGACAGCTGAGGGTCCACAACGCAGAATTAGACCAGACCTTGCTTCAGATGAGTCCTGGAGTCATACCTTAAGAGGGGTTATCTCTTACATGCGCATATTGATTGTGCATCTGGTGAGTGCACAATCTTATACCAATTTTGGATATTGCCATATATCGTTTTCTGGTCATCACCATATACCAACAGGGATCCAACCGATCCCCCACTCCACTCCACCTATTGAGGAGATTGTGAACTGAGCACCTATACCACATCGAGTCACTCTATTAGTGACAGTATCAGAACTTTTATTTACCTGCGTTTTTGCAGTTATACACCTTTGCGCTTTGATATGTAATTTTATGTGTTTTATTTATCTTTATAAGCGCTGCACTCTTATCTTTATGTGAATTTTGGAGGTTTTATTTAGTACCTTTTGTGTCCAGCAGCTGTCTTACCTTTAGCGCTCACTTATACCCACCTTACAGATTACATACATGGCTCATATCAGAGCTATACATATAACGGGTCCATAGTTGGACGTACAATCTCAGTAACAACCATTGTAAAGATCTACATACAATAATAGACTGTGGACTAAAGCCAGCTATCAGTATTTTTTTTTCTTTTTTGTACTTGGAAACTTTATCGATACAAGATCTGAAAGCATGTAGGCCAGATAAAAGTGGGGAGCCCATTCCGCATGCAGTGCCTTCCACTTATCCAGACAGAGATGTACTGGTCACTGCAGCCATCAGGAACAAGACATTTCTCAGCCACCATTGTCTCAAAATGGTCAGCATTGAACTTTGTGAATCCCCACTTCTTGGAATTCTGAATCTTCTGGTTGCCAGGGAACTTGAACTTGGCTCTGCGCAGAGCTTCAAATCGCATGCTCCTTGTTTTGGGTCTTGGAGCAGATGGACATAATGTCTTGTCCAATGTGAACTCTGGCCACTATGGCCTGAAGTTTCCTAAAAGCACCACACATTCCAGACTGGAGCCTATCAGCCCCGACATAGAATAACATTTTGTTGATGCGGATGACGTGGAACTGGTGAAGACGCACGCTGATACGAAAACCATCATTGCCGCAACTCTTCACCATGTACTTTTTGGCGCAGATACGGGCTGCTTCAAGCTCTTCAGATGACAGCGGCTCATACTCATCAAAGACCATGTGACCACATAGTGGGAATTCATCCACCTTGGCCTTCTTACGACCCAAGTTGAAAATACTGATTTTGGGATCTGGGAAATCAATTTCTAATCGATATTTATTCCAAGGTATCAGTATTTAACCCAAGTCTAGCAAAGAAATGTATCTTTTCAATAATAAAAGAAACATCAGAACCATTGGTGTGCAGTACAGTGCTATACAGGTAGCTAGCGAAGAATCCACCATGCTCTTCCACAACCTCCTCGTAAATCTCGGGTTATTCACTCATCCGAAGTCTCTTCCATAGGCGCCGGAGAATCCTCCCAGCTGAACCATATCAAAAAAAAGAAAAAAAAGAATTTAGGGTAAGTAGCAAATATGCTAATTAGCTACAATGCTCTCCCTAAATTAAAATAGTTTGGACCATACTATTTTTACTTAGGGAACCCGAATTTGCCCTAAAGTTGTGAACCTGAGACTAGGATGATGTATAGCTTATTAAACTAGAAAGGGTACAATTTCTGGGGAAATTGTGTGAAGTGTTCTTGCATCCAACCCTAACCAAGTGATTGATGAAATGTAAAAAGTGCCCATGGCAAGCCTGATAGAGTGAGAAATGCATTTCAACTTTTATTTTTCAGCTCACAGTGTAGCTTTGGTCACTCTGCTGGCTGCTGACTCACCTTCGGTTGCTATGGCAACTCACTCACTCACAGCAAGCTGAGAGGAGCTTTTATAAACAAACTGCTCCAACTTGCTCACTTCACTGGCGGTTGCCATCTTCAAACGGTTGTAGTTTTAAAAGTATAAATGCTACAGCAATGCTTGCCCATGGCAAGCTTGACAGAGTGAGAAATGCATTTCAACTTTTAATTATTTCTATAGCACATTTAATTGCGATGTTGTTGCCCAAAGTGCTTCCCAGTTACATTAAAATATACATTTATAAAAACATTCGCAGCATTATCACCTCAAATACTCTTTACTGTAGAAAACTTATTTCCAAACCTTTAACCAGAAGCCGGCCAAACTGTCACCAATTCAAAATTAGATTTCAAATAGGGCAGAGAAGAGAGGTTAAAAACAAACTGCTCCAAATTGCTCACTTCACTGGCATCTTCAAATGGTCGTAGTTTTAAAAACTATAAATCCTACAGCGAAGAGCTTTATATTGTGAGAATCACAAGACCCAGACCTACATTTTGATGCATAGTATGTCTCTAAAATATTAAAAATGAAGGCACAGGCGCAGTTTAAAAATGTCCCTTAAAATTTCAGGTGTCTGGTAGTGGAGATTCAATGAATGTCAATGGTCGGCGTGAGTTGCAAACAAATGGTGATTGTCAGGAATGGACTGGCCAGCAATGGTGGGACTCACCTGCCTTTTGATCTGCAGTACCAGGGCTGGCCAGCGGATGCTCCCAGCAATCAGAGACTCAACTTTGCAGCCAGCTAACACCTGGAACTGATTATGCTGGGGTATTTAAGGGATGGCCAGACCCACAGACTCTGCCTTGGTGTTGTGTTTGTCCTGGGCCCTGTATCCTGTTTCTGTCCTGCATCCTGTTTCTGAACCGCTGCTGACTTCTCCTGCTCTGATCCCGGCTCGCTCCTGACCATCCCTCTGCCTGACCCTCTGTACCACGCTGCTTGCTACCTGTTCTGATCCCTGGCTTGTGACCCTGACCATCCCTCTGCCTGACCCTCTGTACTACGCTGCTTGCTACCTGCTGAACCTGGCCTGTGACCCCGACCAATCTCCGCTTGCTCCCCCTGTACCTACCTGCCCTATTGATATTGACCCGGCCTGCCTGACGACGCTTGCATTGTATGTACTGTTATCTGTGGGTGGTTGGTTTGGTTTGGTTGCACTGTATTATGTTTTAGTATTGCACTGCGTTTATGTTTGTATTGTTAGTGTTAATAAATTATATTGTTTATAACATATCTGAGGTCTGCGTTTCCCTGCGTCAGCCACACACCTCTGGTCACACCTGGGAGCCCTGACAGTGATATTGTGAAAACTCTCAGGACTATGGCTTAGCCGTGAACATTTTTAGTGGCCGCAGCGATAGCTGAACGTTTTGATATAAGATTTGTGTAGATGGGCTTGAAAATGACAGAGTGATGGCAGTTTACAAATCATGTCCTGATTTTTCCTTCCACACTCTAGCTTTGTCAGCTCCCACTGAAGTTGCTCCATTCATTCCTATGGGAAAATTTCACCACAAAAAAACACGATATTTCGTGAACCATTCGGCGAAATGTTCCACAAAGTAATAGCAATCCAATCGGGAACAATCCGCACGTTTCCGTATATTACTGTCTTTGTATTGTAAAAACTGTGGGAGGAGTTAGCGTGGTAAATTTAGCTATAATGATAAGAATATATTTGTGAGATAACAATAAGTGTTCCTGCAAGAACACTTAGGGCTCGTTCACACTAGGCTGTTTTGCCAACGCTTGCCAATCGCCCCTATAGCGTTTGGCAAGCGTTGGTCCGGCGTTTGCGGAGCGTTATTAACGCTCGGTAAACGCTCCGCAAACGACGCATTCGGTTTATGCGCGGTTTTAGCGGCGGTTGCTAGGCGTTTGCCGAGCGTTAATAACGCCCCACAAACGCCTATAATGCAGTTTGAGTGGTGTTACCGCTCCACAAACGCCCCGCAAACCGCACCGCAAACGCCGGCCGGGCGTTTGCGGAGCGGCACCATAGACGAGAATAGGAGGCTTCAAAGCCTCCTGACTCGTCCAGAGGCGTCCGTTTTGCCGCGACGCGACGCAAACGCTCCCGTTAGAACAGCACCATGTGCTGTAATGTGCAGAATTGGCAGAGGCGTTTGGGAAGCTGTAAAAACGCTTCCCAAACGCCTCTCTGCCGCCTGCACACAAGGCTAGTGTGAACGTAGCCTTAATAACATGACATCAGAGTCTCTCAATTATATCAGGTCCCCCCATCAGCAGAAGGAGAGAGAGCAAATATGCTAATTAGATACAATTCTTTCCCTAAGTTTTAGTAGTATGGTTCAAAATCATCATTATTCATGGAAGCTGGGAGGGGGTGATCTATTGGATCAGTGTGTGTCTAATCCAACAAACCGAGTGGGCATCTGGGAAAAAGTAGGGGTTTTCTGGGTGGGAAATGTGTCAGACAGATTTGCATATTTTTGAATAATCCCACACTTCTTGAGGGGTGAGGAAAGGTATGCAAATTAGGTCCTTTGCAATTGGATCATTGGAGGATGTGTGGCCTTTTGGTTCCTTCCTCTACTGTTCCTGGGAAGGGGGGGGGTCTCTCTTCGGGAACTTGGTGGTTGGCTTCGGCTAGCCACAAGGAAAGGAGTCTGCTAGGCCTTTTTGGCTAGGTGGACCATGTGGAAACCTCAGGAGCCTCGCTTCCGGGGGATCAGGGTAGAGGTCCTACCCCTTCGGGGGTGGACTACAGCACACCCCTAAGTGCACTTTTTTGTTGTGTTGGTGTTTTGCACTTGCACGTTTTTTTGTTCACTTATGGGTTTTAAAATAAAATTTAAAAAAAAGTCCTTTTAATCAAGTAAACATTTCTGGAGCCAAGATCCAAAATCGTGACATACTGACTTGTCTTTTCTATAGAAGTTCAACATGGCCAGGATGGAAGACCCTCCTAGTGTTCTTTTTAAGGCCGGGGTGGATTAAAGGCTTCACAAAACCTATTAGATTACTAGCCAGGCAGCGGGCAGATGGCTGACCTGACTCTGTGAAACAACCTCTGAGAGGTAAAGCTTACATGCAGGCTTTTATTAGCCACATAATGCTGGTTGTGCCGAGCAACAAGAAGATGACGAGGACCCAACATTGCGCTGAAGCCCACCTTTTTTCGAACACTTCTTGCGTTTTATATCCTCTCCTGTTCACCCGCGCCCCGACCTCACGTCACCTTTCTCCAAGGCGTCTTATTATTTCAGGATGCTTAATGGTGAAGCAGATGACACGTAAGATGTGTGCTGTCAGCAAAGACACAAAAATCCAGATCTTTCATTTATATCTTTCATATATTCATCCCTATGTCTGTCAGTCTAATATCATTTATGGGTGCAAAATGTTGCAAGCTAACAAAAATCAGTCACTATGAGCACTTTATGGTGGTTACTTCAAATGTATTTCCTTCCTTTTCTCCAGATTTCATATTATTATGCACCTTCATTTTCCTATAGTGTGTTCTATTATTATTGTCACCAGAAGTTCTAGTATTTGTATTGATAGATTACATTGATTTTATTGTATTGATTATATTGATAATATTCGTAGCTATTACCCATTATTGTTTCTGTCAACTACAACATTTGAAACATTTCATTTCTGTCTGTCCTTCCTTCTTTCCATCATCCATCAATCTATCCATTTATACCAGTTGAGCCTTACATCTATCTATCTATCTATCTATCTATCTATCTATCTATCTATCTATCTATCTATCTATCTATCTATCTATTATCTATCTATCTATCTATCTATTATCTATCTATCTATCTATCTATTATCTATCTATCTATCTATCTATCTATCTATCTATCTATCTATTATCTATTATCTATCTATCTATCTATCTATCTATCTATCTATCTATCTATTATCTATCTATCTATCTATCTATCTATCTATCTATCTATCTATCTATCATCTATCTATCTATTATCTATCTATTATCTATCTATCTATCTATCTATCTCTTATCTATCTATCTATCTATCTATCATCTATCTATCTATTATCTATCTATTATCTATCTATCTATTATCTATCTATCATCTATCTATCTATTATCTATCTATCTATTATCTATCTATTATCTATCTATCTATTATCTATCTATCTATCTATCTATCTATCTATCTATCTATCTATCTATCTATCTATTATCTATCTATTATCTATTTATCTATCTATCTATCTATCTATTATCTATCTATCTATCTATCTATCTATCTATCTATCTATAATCTATCTATCTATAATCTATCTATCTATCTATCTATCTATCTATCTATCTATCTATCTATCTATTATCTATATCTATCTATCTATTATCTATCTATATCTATCTATCTATCTATCTATCTATCTATCTATCTATCTATCTATCTATCTATCTATCTATTATCTATCTATCTATTATCTATCTATCTATTATCTATCTATCTATCTATCTATATATCGATCTATCTATCTATCTATCTATCTATCTATCTATCTATCTATAATCTATCTATCTATCTATCTATCTATCTATTATCTATCTATCTATCTATCTATTATCTATCTATCTATCTATCTATCTATCTATCTATCTATCTATCTATCTATCTATCTATCTATCTATCTATCTATCTATCTATCTATCTATTATCTATCTATCTATCTATCTATCTATCTATCTATCTATCTATCTATCTATATCATCTATCTATTATCTATCTATCTATCTATCTATCTATCTATCTATCTATCTATCTATCTATCTATCTATCTATCTATTATCTATCTATCTATCTATCTATCTATCTATCTATCTATCTATCTATCTATCTATCTATCTATCTATTATCTATCTATCTATCTATCTATCTATCTATCTATCTATCTATCTATCTATCTATCTATCTATCTATCTATCTATCTATCTATCTATCTATCTATCTATCTATCTATCTATCTATCTATCTATTATCTATCTATCTATCTATCTATCTATCTATCTATTATCTATCTATCTATCTATTATCTATCTATCTATCTATCTACTATATCTATCTATCTATCTATTATCTATCTATTATCTATCTATCTATCTATCTATCTATCTATCTATCTATCTATCTATCTATCTATCTATCTATCTATCTATTATCTATCTATCTATCTATCTATCTATTATCTATCTATCTATCTATTATCTATCTATCTATCTATCTATCTATCTATTTATCTATCTATCTATCTATCCTTTTTGCCTTACATTTTTTTGTCCTTCCTTCCTTCCATACCAGTTGAACCCTACATCTATCCTTCCTTCCTTTTTTTTCACTTTCTTTTTTTCTTTCCTTTCCTTTCCCTTTCCCTTTTCCTTTCCCTTTCTTTTCCTTTCCCTTTTCCATTCCCTTTTCCTTTCCTTTTCCTTTTCCAGTTGAACCCTACATCTATCCTGCCTTCCTTTCCTCCTTCCATTCATACCAGTTGAACCCTACATATATCCTTCCTTCCTTTTTTTTCACTTTCTTTTTTTCTCTTCCTTTCTCTTTCCCTTTACCTTTCCCTTTCTTTTCCATTCCCTTTTCCTTTCCTTTTCTTTTTCCAGTTGAACCCTACATCTATCCTTCCTTCCATTCATACCAGGTGAACCTTACATATATCCTTCCTTCCATTCATACTAATTGAACCTTACATATATCCTTCCTTCCTTCTTTTTTTTCACTTTCTTTTTTCTCTTCCTTTCCTTTCCATTCCCTTTTCCTTTCCTTTTCCAGTTGAACCCTACATCTGTCTTTCTTTCCTTCCAATCATACCAGTTGAACCCTATATCTATCGTTCCATCCTTCCATTCATACCAGTTGAACATCTATCCTTCCTTCCTTCCTTCCTTCCATTCATACCAATTGAACCCTACATCTATCCTTCCTTCCTTCCATACCAGTTGAACCTTGCATCTATCTATCAAATAGGGAGCACTTTGATGCAGTTGGACAGCTTGAGATGGAGCTTAAAGCCCAAATCTGGGCAAACACGTTTTTTTCCCATGCAGTGGGGCCCGCCCTGCACTGGTTAATTGCTTGGTTATTTTCTAAGGGAGAGGAGAAGGGGTATATACTTACTTGATCCTCCCAGCACAAGACAGGTCTGGCACCCCTGCGCTCCAATGGTCTTTAATAGAGGTCTCTTCCTGACTTCCTCACGTCCAGAGCAGGCTCCAGAGACCAGGAACAGTCCACTGCTGGCCCATGGGGAAGCATTGTTTTCCAGTAGAATGAAGATTCGGGTAAGTATGAGGTTTCTGCTCACACCAGCCAAAACAAGCAGCGGATCCGTGCAGTGCAGGCACAGCCCCACTGCTAGGTTTGCCACCTCATCCCATTAAACCCGAACACATATTAATTACACAGCTTTGAGGCTAATTTACTTCAGAAAAGGCACTAAGTGAGTTTAATTACCACCTTAATCAGCCACAGAACCTGTGTAATTAATTTGTTTTCGTTTTTAAAAGGATAAGGTGGCAACCCTACCCACTGCATAGGAAAAACATTTTATGTGCCCGGAGATAGGCTTTAAGAGGGTGCAGTTTAATCGGGGTTCAAGCGCACATTTTTACTGCCCCTCAGCCACAAGTGTAATGTAATGAAGTTGCTTGATTTTTCTTTAATAGTAGCATATGATGTCCTCTGTGCTGTACCCCCATTGTATTTCGTATAGTTATTGTGGTGTCTTTGGGCACACAGCTGGTTACATGATAGATCTCTATCTTTACCTGTTAGTGTTTTCCACCCTCTAAAACTTTATATATATCAATGTTGTGTATTCATAGTGATGAAAAGGGTGATCTCGAGGCCCCTGAAACATGTTAGCTCCATCCATCATCTGAATTCATATTGTAATAAAGATATCATGGATCCATTCAATTCATAAGGAGCTTATGTTACCGGGGAGCAAAGTGTCACCACCCAATGCTTCACCATTAGAGGTGAGAGGAGTGATTTCTGCAAAACTGATGTAAACATTTTTATTTCTCTTGCAGACAGCAGTCCATTGTAAAGGGGAATAACGGATTGCCCCCTGTGGACCGGTTACTGAAGTTCCTGGTGGACAGTTCCGCTGACTCTGAAGAAGTCATACAGTGTGCCAACTGTGACCTGGAATGCAAGAAACAGGTGACTTCACACCACAGAGATGTACATGGAGCCGTGGCTGGGTCTACCTTGGGTTCCATTCACACTTTGCGTAGCGGGGACTTAAGCTCCCGCTCGTGATTTTGTATTTGATTCCGTGTCTTCTGCATAGGGCAGCCCATTCTCTTCAATGGCCTGCCCTATGCATGTTTGCCATCCAAAAGAACCTCCTGCTCCTTTTTGGGCAACAAGTTTCATAAGATTCTTAAAGGCACATTTTGCCAGCATAGCATCACAATTCTGTTGAGCGACAACCGCGGCAAAATTGCCATTTTCGCATTTTGCCATTTAGAATGAATGACAACTAAACACACATCACGTGTTTTGCATTGATTGCCACGTGATTTGGAATTTTACAAATGTGAATGGGGCATCATCACGGTTAACAGATTTTTAAAATGAAACCTGAGGACACCCTACGTCCCCTAGCTTCTGGGTCTAATGCCAAGCGGCTGCCCTGCTGTATTGTAAGCACAGGAGGTCATTTGCTCTGCATTGGTGCCATTCAGGGAACATTTTGCATTTTCTCAATGGATGCAAAACTTTCTCTGACTGGACAAGATGGAGAGGCAGGGTAGTCTAAGCAGAGAATGCTTTGCAGTCAGTGTTCTGTGAATTGTGCCCGTACAAGCAACCTCGTGTGTTCAGTAAGCAGTGGGGCAGTTGCTAGGCACAGGACCTGGAAGCTGGTGGAGATCACTGCAGTAGCAGTGTAGTAGTGGTGTAGTAGCAGTGTCTGCTACAGTGATTCCCAACTTCCATGGAGATCCCACAGACATACTTACATTCGTCAGTATGTAACCATGTAAAAAAGGCCATTAAGTATCTCCATTGAACCGATGAAACAATAACTTACCTTTGCACTGTGGAGGCACCACCCCAATATAAGGTGCTGCTGGAGCCACCAGATGTGTGAGAATCATCTTGAGTGGTGAGATGGCCTCTTCGGGTTTCTTTTTCAGGCTTTACAACTGCGCAGGTACCAGCCCAATAGTCTCACTCCGAAGGCACCAACTAATTGAATTCATATTGGGTGGGCACCTGCCCAGTGCAACTGTTAGATTGGCACCTGTCCAGCTGTAAATCCAGAAAAGGCCAGTCTGCCACCTGAGACGATTCCCACACATGTGCAAGTGGCTCCAGCAGCGCCATATTGGATTGGTACCCGTGCCATGTGACTGTTGGGTTGGCACCTGTGAAGCGGGATAGTAGAAAAAAAAAAAAACCTGCCAGGAACATCGAAGGGGACATTTTTTTTTCCAGGGACAGACCCCTCAAAATGGCAAACAGAGACGGCGGTAACCATACTTCATGTATGTACATGACCTGTGCCATCACATAGGGCACCATCTTGTAGGAACACCATCAGCCACATTGTGAAACTCATCATGACATATACATAGACACAAGGTACTTCTAGTAACCCCCCCACATATCACACTGTTCCCCCTGCTCCTGATTCTTTTTCCTTTTCCATCTTTCATTCTAGGATGGAGACCTTATGTACTTCTGTAATACCTGCAACCAGCCTCTGTGTGTTAAATGCAGAGAGGAGACACACAAAGCCAAAATGTTCTCCCGCCATGAGATCGTGACTCTGGCTAAACGAGCCAAGGACATCCATAAGAAGTGCCGTAAGTGTCGTAGTGAATAAAATCACCTTTTCACTGTATATAAGGTTTGTTCCTGATTGGAGGATAGGTGAGGTAAGGTGGCCATAGATGGATCCAAATTCAGCTGGTTCAAGAGGGACCAGGGGCGGACTGACAACTCATGGGGCCCCCGGGCAATAGGGGATTATGGGGCCCCTGTGTCCTTGCCCAAACTCAAAAAAGCCTATGAAAAAGGTACCAGGGGCATCTCATGGGGCCCCCTACTGACCCCGGGCCCTCGGGCACTGCCCGAGTTTCCAAATGGTCAGTCCACTCCTGAGAGGGACTGACTGAAATGTGATCCATACGTGGCCACGGCAGTTGAACAGAAGTCGATCTACCCACTGATGTCTGTTCAACCACCCTGTGGGATAAAACCTGCAGCACTACTCTCTGTATTCTGACAATGGGCGAGTCTTCTGCTGTCAGAATACAATAGAGTAGCAGGGAGGATTCGTCCATCCACCTAGAATGTGTGGCTGGGGGAATTGGTTCAGTTTTTTAACTCTAGCCCGCTGGCTGAACGCCAAAAAAAAAAAACAGCCACGTGTGGCCAGCTTTAGTGGCAGATCAGTAATCCTCAGCCCGTGTCTGGTAAGTCACATAAAAAAACCAGAGACTTCAAGGCATGAGAGCCATGACAGCCAAGCAACTAGCATTTCCAGAATGAGATCACGTTCAGTTCTGTGAAAGTACAGATTTTTTATTTTTTGCATATTTGTTACACTTAAATGATTCAGATCAACGAATGAACGTTAATATTACATAAAGGTAACCCGAGTAAATTCAAATTACAGTTTTTAAATGAGGATACCATTTATCTAGGGAAAAAAGCTGCCCGAATCTGATGGGCCCTATGTGAAAAAGTAAATGCCCCCTAAACCTAATAACTGGTTGCGCCACCCTTGGCGGCAATAACTGCAATCCAGCGTTTGCGATAACTGGTGATGAGTCTTTCACATCGCTGTGGAGGAATGTCGGCCCGCTCTTCTTTGCAGGATTGTTTTCATTCAGCCACATTGGAGGGTTGTCCATCATGAATGGTCATGCCGCAGCATCTCAATCGGATTTAAGTCCGGACTTTGATTCAGCCACTCCAAAACCTTCATTTTTGTTTTGTTTTTGAGCCATTCAGAGGTTACTGGCATAACAGGGAAATAAGGAAACACAGATTAGTGTTTGTGGGGCCCAGAGAGTTACATTGTTCCCAACTTTCTCTATACTGTAGAACACCTCCCTCCTGTGTTTTGGAGAAGAGGAGTATAGGAGGGGATCTGTAGTCATAACGCACTTGCGGTCCTAGAGTGAAATCACTGCACCTCCATAGATACAGTATGATGAATGAGTGTTGTCACCAAAGTCCAGGAAGAGTGTTACTGGCAAGATCACCAGGTGAAAAGAAAAGAAAAAGCCTGGAAAAAGGGAAAACTAATGCAGCTGACACATAGGCCTGGTAAACTGCAGTGAACATTTTGGCTGGAGGGGATCTGTATCTTTTCCAGACTGTCAGTGTGATCTGTTCCAATTTACTGGATTAAGATAATTTATTATACATCTCTGTCTCATATTTTGCAGCATTACATGAGGAGCCGTATATCATGTTCTCTACGGAGAAGAAGTCAATGTTGTGCATCAACTGTTTCCGTGACATGCAAGTGTGAGTGATGGCTTCCATGTTGTTCCTCCAGTTCTTAAAGGAGAACTCCACCTTCACAAAGAGAATGACATGACATATCTGGGGGGGGGGGGGGGGTCGGGAAGGGCATCATGAATTCTAATGGCAGCCTTACTGGCAGGGGATAGGCTGCTTTTTAACTCAGGATGTGGCTCGTTTCTGAAGGAAATGAGCTGTAAAGCTGGACACACACTACTGGAAGTTCATTAGAGAGATTTTTTTGGCTTAAGAATGTTTGATTGTCTAATCTAGTGGTCTCCAAACTGCAGTTCCAGGGCCGGATGTGGCCCTTTGGCAGCCTTTATCCTGGCCATGGGGCACTATTCCTCCCAATGATATTAGCCACTAATCCTCCCAGTGATATGAGCCACTAATCCTCCCAGTGATATGAGCCACTAATCCTCCCAGTGATATGAGCCACTAATCCTCCCAGTGATATGAGCCACTATTCCTCCCAGTGATATGAGCCATTATCCCTCCCAGTGATATGAGCCACTAATCCTCCCAGTGATATGAGCCACTAATCCTCCCAGTGATATGAGCCACTAATCCTCCCAGTGATATGAGCCACTATTCCTCCCAGTGATATGAGCCACTAATCCTCCCAGTGATATGAGGCACTAATCCTCCTAGTGATATGAGCCACTAATCCTCCCAGTGATATGAACCACTAATCCTCCCAGTGATATGAGCCACTAATCCTCCCAGTGATATGAGCCACTAATCCTCCCAGTGATATGAGCCACTATTCCTCCCAGTGATATGAGCCACTATTTCCCCCAGTGAGATGAGCCACTATTCCCCCCAGTGAGATGAGCCACTATTCCTCCAAGTGATATGAGCCACTATTCTTCCTAGTGATTAGAGCCACTAATTCTCCCAATGATATGAGCCACTAATTCTCCCAATGATATGAGCCACTATTCCTCCAAGTGATATGAGCCACTATTCCTCCCAGTGATATGAGCCACTAATTCTCCCAGTGATATGAGCCACTAATTCTCCCAGTGATATGAGCCACTAATTCTCCCAATGATATGAGCCACTATTCCTCCCAGTGATATGAACCACTATTCCTCCCAGTGATATGAGCCACTATCCCTCCCAGTGATGTGAGCCGCTATCCCTCCCAATGATATGAGCCACTAATCCTCCCAGTGATATGAACCACTATTCCTCCCAGTGATATGAACCACTATCCCTCCCAGTGATGTGAGCCACTATCCCTCCCAATGATATGAGCCACTATTCCTCCCAGTGATGTGAGCCACTATTCCCCCCGGTGAGATGAGCCACTATTCCCCCCAGTGAGATGAGCCACTATTCCTCCCAGTGAGATGAGCCACTATTCCCCCCAGTGAGATGAGCCACTATTCCCCCCCAGTGAGATGAGCCACTATTCCTCCTAGTGATATGAGCCACTAATTCTCCCAATGATATGAGCCACTAATTCTCCCAATGATATGAGCCACTATTCCTCCCAGTGAGATGAGCCACTATTCCTCGCAGTGATATGAGCCACTATTCCTCCCAAAATATGAGCCACTATTCCACCCACTGGCACCAAAAATGGGGCACAATTCTTCCACTAATATCAATCGTGGGGACGTTATCCTCCTCTTACTGACCACCAACCTGAGATCACTTTTATTCTCACTGATGCTGGGCCCGGGACATTTTCTACCCCATTGGCCACAATCCAGCCCACCTAAAATCTGAAGGACAGTAAACTGGCCCGTTGTTTGGAGACCCCTGATCTAATCATAGTGGGGTCAAAATCAAAATAATGGGTACAATTTAATAGCAGAGCACCACATCCATGACTGATTTGTAAAAAGAACAAAAAGAAAAATAAATGGGATTTGAAATGGCGTATAAGATATAAATCCCTGTTTAGGGATGTATTTGTATTCCATATCCAGTTGCCCCCCATGAACCCCTGAGGAAGCACTTATACCGGAACGTGTCTGGGTGTCAGCACCTCCTTCATGGTTATTGGATGTGTACTGTAATCCAGGCTGTTCATCCCGACTGGATATACTTTGTTGTGTATGATGGGAGGTGTTTGGGGTTGCTGAGCTGTGTTTGGATATGTCTGTTGCTTTTATGGGGTATATTCCTCAAAAATATTTTAATATGTATTTGTAATAAAATATATTTTTTTTATACATTTGTCCTGAGTGTTTCCTGAGGGCGAAGGTTTCAGCACCGCTTAAAATCCCATTTATTCTTCTTTTTGTACTCGTTAGGGGAACGAATCGACAATCGTTTTTTTGGCCCCAGTGATGAGAATATTCAAAGGAGCCGGATGAATGCATTTCTGACATTGTATGTGACGTTCGTTTAGGAAATGACATTCATTCCAAAATCGAATGTTAAAAGTGAATGAAATGTTAAAATACTTTCCAGCGACATTCTTCAAGTCATCAAATTTACTGCGAATTTTCATATCCGTGTTCTTACGAATATTTGTAGCAATGTGCATTCAAGAATCTACTAGTGTATGGCTTTATACCTTTTGTTTGGTGCACCTACAATGTATTTCGCTGATTTAAACGCTCAACTGAGCTTTTTAAATCTTGTGTGGAAATCTATAATTTTTATAACACAAGATAGGGAGGTCTTATTCAATATTATCACTATAAAGCCATTTATAACTCCGCCCCAAATTACATCACCAATATTGTCTCCAAATATCACCCAAACCAACCTCTCCGCTCCTTGCTCGACCTCCTGCTCTCTAGCTTCCTTGTCTCCTCCTCTTATGCTTGTCTCCATGACTTCTCCAGAGGTTCCCCCATCCTCTGGAACTCTCTACCCCAATTTATCAGCCTATCGCCTACTCTGCTGACTTTTAGGCGATCTCTGAAAACCGATCTCTTCAGGGAAGCCTACCCTGCCCTCAGCTAATAATGGAATCTTCTACTCTTCCAACCACTCCATCCCCCACAGTTATTACCTTTTGTACCACTAGCCCCTCCCTCTTAGATTGTAAGCTCCCAGGATCAGGCCCTCCTAACCCTCTTGTATTGAACTGTATTGTTGCTGTATTGTCTCCCGTTATATTGTAAAGTGCTGAGCAAACTGTTGGCGCCATAAATCCTGTATAATAATAATAATGTTTAATAGAAGGCGTGTTTGTGTTTGGCAGGGAGAGCCGCGCTCATTGCATCGATATTGAAACGGCTTATGTTCTGGGATGTGAAAAGCTGGATCAAGCTGTTATGGTGAGTAGGAAGGTTTGGTCAATATTACCAGGACAAGAAAACAACCAGATGCTAGAAATACCCCTCCCCCCCCCTCCCTTCTATATAGTGGTCAGTGTACTTTGAAGTGTTAGCTCCTATGACAGGGCAAGGCAGTACAAAGGACCATGCTGGGCTTATCAGTAGATGTAAAGTGGAAGAATATTTATATAAATGTAGTGAAATGGAAAGGACAGATCAGGACAGTATACATGAAACAAGCGAAACTCCACACCAATGCGCAGGGCCGTCCTAAGAGCATCATGGGCCCCTGGGCACAGTAATGCACTGGGGGCCCTACCAGCCTGCCCCAATTTACACACCTACTCATAAAAATTGAAGTATAAATAGTTGATAGAATTAAACATAGATTTATTAGCACTTTCATTTAAATTGATTTTAAAACAATAAGAAAACATGCCATGAATCAAAGACTAATCAACACAAAGGGCACAGTACGGGGGGGGGGGGGGGGGGTGTCAGGAGGGCACAGTACAGGGGGAGTCAGGAGGGCACAATACGGGGGGAGTCAGAAGGGCACAGTACAGGGGGAATCAGGAGGGCACCATACTGGGATCAGGAGGACACAGTACAGGGGGAGTCAGGAGGGCACAGTACAGGGGGGAGTCAGGAGGGCACAATACGGGGGGAATCAGGAGGGCACACTACGGGGGGAATCAGGAGGGCACCATACTGGGATCAGGAGGGTACAGTACAGGGGGAGTCAGGAGGGCACAGTACAGGGGGGAGTCAGGAGGGGACAGTACAGGGGGAGTCAGGAGGGGACAGTACAGGGGGAGTCAGGAGGGGACAGTACAGGGGGAGTCAGGAGCGCACAATACGGGGGGAGTCAGGAGGGCACAATACAGGGGGAGTCAGGAGGGCACAATACTGGGATCAGGAGGGGCACAGTACAGGGGGAGTCAGAGGGCACAATACGGGGCGAATCAGGAGGGCACAATACAGGGGGAGTCAGGAGGGCACAATACTGGGATCAACAGGGCACAGTACAGGGGAAGTCAGGAGGGCAGAGTACTGGGATCAGGAGGGCACAGTACAGGGGAAGTCATGAGGGCACAGTACAGGGGGGTCAGGAGGGCACAGTACAGGGGAAGTCATGAGGGCACAGTACAGGGAGATCAGGAGGGCACAGTACAGGGGGGATCAGGAGGGTACAGTACAGGGGGAGTCAGGAGGGCACAATACTGGGATCAGGAGGGCACAGTACAGGGGGAGTCAGGAGGGCACAGTACAAGGGGAGTCAGGAGGGCACAGTACAAGGGGAGTCATGACGGCACAATACAGGGGGATCAGGAGGGCACAGTACAGGGGCAGTCATGACGGCACAGTACAGGTGGATCAGGAGGGCACAGTACAGGGGGAGTCAGGAGGGCACAGTACAGGGGGAGTCAGGAGGGCACAGTACAGGGGGAGTCAGGAGGGCACAGTACAGGGGGAGTCAGGAGGGCACAGTACAGGGGGAGTCAGGAGGGGACAGTACAGGGGGAGTCCAGAGGGGACAGTACGGGGGGAGTCCGGAGGGGACAGTACAGGGGGGAATCAGGAGGGCACAGTACAGGGGGGAATCAGGAGGGCACAGTACAGGTTTTGGGATGCTGTCCGGGCCATCCTAGGACAGCTTAGTAAAAAGTGTGACTGTCCCGGCAAATGTGGGACAGTTGCGAAGTTTGATGTACTGCAAGATTATCATGGGGTCCCCATGCACCTGGGGCCCCTGGGCAGTGCCCAGAGGTGTCCCTGTATTAAGACAGCCCTTCCATTGCCCGGTCATGACACTAGTACCAAAGCAACAGTCACATGGTCTTTGCCAGATAATGGGACTCTTCCAGAATAATCACCTGTACTGACCATCTGCTGAATGTCTTCCTGCATCTAGTTGGTGGATCATTTCTAGTGATGGTGTATCCTTGTGGTTGTAGAGCTGCATGGACTTACCTAGAGGAAGGTGGAGCTTTACTTATCTACATACATACCTCACAGGTGCTCTCTCCCCCTCTACCAGCACAAATTCCCCCCCAAATCCCCTCTCCTAGTACAAATCGCCCCCCAGGGGCGGACTGACCATTTGGAAACTCGGGCACTGCACGAGGGCCCGGGGTCAGTAGGGGGCCCCATGAGATGCCCCTGGTACCTTTTTCATAGGTTGTTTTGAGTTTGGGCAAGGACACAGGGGCCCCATGATCCCCTATTGCCCGGGGGCCCCATGAGTTGTCAGTCCGCCCCTGATACCACCCAAATCGCCTCCTCCGCTCCTCCCAAGACATCCTGCTCTCTAGCTCCCTTGTCACCTCCTCCCATGCTCACCTCTCTTTTCCAGAACCCCTCCCATCCTCTGGAACTCCCTACCCTAGTGTGTTAGGTTAGCTCCTACCCTGCCCACCTTTAGGTGATCCTTGAACACTCATTTATTCAGGGAAGCCGACCCCACCTCCACCTAAGAACCGTACTTGAGTCACCTCCGTCAGATCATCCCCCCCCCCCCAGTTATTAACTTTTGTAGCTCCTCCCCCTTCCTTTAGATTGTAAGCTCCATGAGCCGGGCCCTCCTATTCCTTCTGTATTGGACTGTATTGTAATAGTTGCTTTATACTGTACAGTGCTGCGCAAACTGTGGGCGCCATATAAATCCCGTATTATTATATTAATAATTGATGGTCAGCGGGAGGATCGTTCCCCTTGCATAGAGCTAACAAGGACATTGGTGTCAGGCAAACACAGCTCATTGCTCCAGGAGCCCCTGGTAACATGTGAAGGGGACCCCTAGGATTCCACAGAGCTCTGAGTGAGATAAGCTGTTCTATACCATCTTCCACCCTGAAATGTTCGAGCCGGCCTCATTCCGGGTGGTTCTATGTGACGAGCCGTGTTACGAAGGCTGTTTGTCGATATTGTCATTTTACTGAAGGTATATCACAATGCCGGAGCGCTTTTACATTCGCCTTCTGGGGTTCTGTATCAGGGCTGTCCAGACTTTCTAAACAAAGGGCCAGATTGTTCTCCTTCAGACTTTAGGGGAGGCAGACTGGCCATTAAACAATGCCACAGTGTCTGCAATCAGTAGATGGAGGAATAATGCTCCATCATTGGTGTCAGTGGGAGGAATAGTGCTCCATCATTGGTGTCAGTGGGAGGAATAGTGCTCCATCATTGGTGTCAGTGGGAGGAATAGTGCCCCATCATTGGTGTCAGTGGGAGGAATAGTGCCCCATCATTGGTGTCAGTGGGAGGAATAGTGCCCCATCATTGGTGTCACTGGGATGAATAGTGCCCCAACATTGGTGTCAGTGGGATGAATAGTGCCCCAACATTGATATCAGTGGGATGAGTAGTGCCCCAACATTGGTGTCAGTGGGATGAGTAGTGCCCCAATTGGTGTCAGTGGGATGAATAGTGCCCAATCATGGCTGTCAGTGGGAGGAATAGTGCCCCATCGTTGGTGTCAGTGAAAGGAATAATGCCCCATCATTGGTGTCAGTGGGAGGAATAGTGCCCCATCATTGGTGTCGGTGGGAGGAATAGTGTCCCATCATTGGTGTCAGTGGGAGGAATAGTGCTCCATCATTGGTGTCAGTGGGATGAATAGTGCCCCATCATTGATATCAGTGGGAGGAATAGTGCCCCATCATTGGTGTCAGTGGGAGGAATAGTGCTCCATCATTGGTGTCAGTGGGATAATTAGTGCCCCATCATTGGTATCAGTGGGAGGAATAGTGCCCCATCATTAGTGTCAGTGGGAGGAATAGTGCCCCATCATTGGTGTCAGCGGGAGGAATAGTGCCCCATCATTGGTGTCAGTGGGAGGAATAGTGCCCCATCATTGGTGTCGGTGGGAGGAATAGTGTCCCATCATTGGTGTCAGTGGGAGGAATAGTGCCCCATCATTGGTGTCAGTGGGAGGAATAGTGCCCCATCATTGGTGTCAGTGGGAGGAATAGTGCCCCATCATTAGTGTCAGTGGGAGGAATAGTGCCCCATCATTGGTGTCAGTGGGAGGAATAGTGCCCCATCATTGGTGTCAGTGGAAGGAATAGTGCCCCATCATTGGTGTCAGTGGGAGGAATAGTGCCCCATCATTGGTGTCAGTGGGAGGAATAGTGCCCCATCATTGGTGTCAGTGGGAGGAATAGTGCCCCATCATTGGTGTCAGTGGACCCAAAGACTGGATAAAGGCAAGCAAAGGGCCGCATCCGGCACACGGGCCACAGTCTGGAGACCCCTGTTCTGTACAGGTTCCAAGTCTGGAAGAGAAAGCTGCAAAGCTAAGGGGTGTATTTATAAGTAAATATAAAATGTAACATTTGCTGAGCCATTCATCCAGCGAATTCGCTCCTATGTTTGTTCTGTGTGAAATAAACAAAAACAAATGTTCTTAAGGCTAATTTCTCTTCTGAACAGATATTTTTGTTATTATTGGCTAGTGTAAAATACTGCACTGTGGCCACTAGATGGAGCTGAAGTTCATAGGAAATAAGTGACACACTGTAACAATTTTATAGAATGATAGGAGGAATTAGCCAACGATTGTACATCTGTTTGTTGAATACAGACGGTGAAGGAGTTGCAGACTTCAACCCGAGAGGCGACTGTCCTTCTGAAGGCCATGATCGAAGAAGTCCGCAACAGCGCTGAGGAGGAGGAAACCTCAATCAACACTCTCTTCAGCAGCATGCAGGTATTCTGGAGCTCCTCAGTGCATCACGTTTTTGGACGCCCCGGAATAAGAGCCACAAAACTACAAATCCCTGACATCTCCCAGCCAGTCTGAAACCCAGAAACAGCTGGTCAGCGTGTAATTCCTATCAGCTGTCGCTAGGTGGCAGTAAACCGCTAACAAGGATGGCGACTGACTTTCAGGGGAACGCTGACCAATCATCTGCTTATTACATTTTGGGAATCACTGATATACAGAGAAGTGTGTGTATATATATATATATATATATATATATATATATTTATTTATTTTATATATATAAATTCTAAGGGCCAGTTCACACTCCATGCGTTTCAGTTGCTTTTTTTTTCTGCATCCAAAACGCACAGAAAGTCGGTGATACAGTGGTCAATGTCATAGCTCACATCAGCGTTTGCAGTTCCAGTGCGTTCTGGCTGCACAAAAAAAGTAGAGAGGCTGCATTTTTCCTGCACAGAACTGTACTGGAATGCGGTAAAACGCCTCAAAACCGCACATTTGGGCATTTGGGGAGCGTTAAAAACGCTTCCCAAACTCCTGTCTAATGCTATAGGGGCATCTGGCAAGTGTTAGAAATTAGTCAAGTGTGAACGAGCCCTAACTCTGCAAGTGTTGTGAACAGCTTTGTGTGCTGCCCATAGTATCATTTCCATAGGCGTTTGAGGACCTTTAACCTCTTCACACCGGCCGCATGCAAATGTGTAGCCTCCCAGGGCGAGCGCAAAACCACGTTTAAAAACGGGTTCCGCGCTCCCGACACTTTCGCCGGCAGGGGGCACGCGCGCGCGCTCCCGCCGACCCGCGGGTGATCCGATTCGATCCAGGAGGGATCAATCATTAGATTTCAGCCAGTGATTTCTGGCTGAAATCGGATGATCGGTCCCTGTCCTATCCTGTCCTGTGTTGATATTTACACAGGGCAGGATATGATGTCATTCTTCTCTGCCTGGACACATTCCGTTCCAGACAGAGAAGAAGAGACATTTAAACGTGAGTAAAACAGCACACTGACAGTTAGAACACAGTCTAGGACACATTTAACCCCCTGATTGCCCCCCCCCCAGTTAACCCTTCACTGCCCTGTCACCAGTGTCACTGATCAGTGAAGCGATTTTTATTGATCACTGTATCAGTGTCGCTGGCGGCGACTTCCAATAGTGCTAGCGCCCCTCCCAGATAGCGCCAGTTTGCCCCCCAGTACACCAATAAAGCCATTTAACCCCTTAATTCCCCCCCCCCCACCCCCCCAGTTAACCCCTTAACTGCCCTGTCACCAGTGTCACTGATCAGTGAAGCGATTTTTACTGATCACTGTATCAGTGTCGCTGGCGACTTCCGATAGTGTGTTAGCGCGCCCCTCCCAGATAGCGCCAGATTGCCCTCTCACCCCACTAATACACCAGTAGTCCCGTCTAACCCCTTGATAACCCCTTGATCCCCCCCCCCCCCCCCCTGAGTTGACCCCTTCACTGCCCTGTCACCAGTGTCACTGATCAGTGAACCAATTTTTACTGATCACTGTATCAGTGTCGCTGGCGACTTGCCCCAATAGTGTTAGCGACCCCCCTCCCAGATAGCGCCAGTGTCGCTGGCGACTTCCAATTTACCCGCGCCAGTTTACCCGCCAGTACATCAGTAATCCCATTTAACCCCTTGATCGCCCCCCCCCCCAGTTAACCCCTTCACTGCCCTGTCACCAGTGTCATTGATTACTGAACAGATTTTTACTGATCACTGTATTGGTACTGGTGACTTGGTACTGGTGACTTCCGATAGTTTTAGCGCCCCTCCCAGATAGCACCAGTTTGCCCGCTAGTACACAAATAATCACATTTGACCCCTTGATTGCCAGGAACACGCTTACTTGCACGCTAAACCTTCATTGCTAGTATAGTGTCTGATTGGATCAATATCTTTGATCAGATCAGCGCTATACCAGCATTCACATTACTTTAGTATCCCCAAAAACGCAGTGTTAGCGGGATCAGCCCCAACACCTGCCAGCACCTGCGTTTAGCCCCTACCCCCCCCCTTCTCCCCCGGCAAGTGCAGTGTCAGTAGATAACTGTCACTTGATACATATTACACACAAAACCGCAGTGTTCACAGAATCAGGCCTGATATCTGTTAGCACTTGTCGGTAAATTTTTTGTAGCGGTTCAAGCAGTCCCTGACAGCCAGGCGCTCTTTTTCCCGTGAGTCGCACTAGGTACCTGTAAATTTAGTGGCCAAAATGTCTAAGCAAAGGTACACTAGTGAAGAGGCCTATAGGATTCTGAGCATGTCAAGTGAGAGCGAAGGGGAAGACTCACTGGCAGAACCAGGCTCAGAATACGAACCTATAGACAGCAGCGGCACCCTGACAGCTAGCTCAGACGACGAGGAAGTGGTCCCTGCTAAGGTCAGGCGTACCCGATCCCATTCACAGGTTGCTGAGGTGGTACAAATGCATGATGACTCTCATATGCAGCAGAGTGCCAGTACTAGTGCCGCAGTATCTTTTGGTGAACTGGCGAGCACCAGCGGCCTAGTACGTCCTGGTCGTAGGCATACCAGCACTGCAGTATCACTTGGTGACGTGGCGAGTCCCATAAGTGCAGTACAAGCTGGTGCGGTGGCGAGCACAAGTAGTGTCCCGCGGCCACCAAGAATTCGCAGACAGGCCCGTAGAGCCCCTAGTGTCCTTCCGGATGTGCTTGCAAATCCCGATTGCAGCCCACAAATTCTGCAGCACCCGTACTTCCCCCATTCACTGCCCAACCCGGAATTCAGGTGGAAACAGCAAATTTAAATACTCCCCTTAATTTTTTTGAGCTGTTTTTCACAGAAGATCTTTATGCATTGATTGTGGATCAAAGCAATTTATATGCACGCCAATTTATCGCCGCCAACCCAAATTCAAACCTTGCCAGACCATTCGCATGGAAACCCATTACGGTTTCCGAATTTAAAGTTTTTTTTGGGCCTAACCCTCAACATGGGCATTAATGATAAAAATCAATTGCGGTTGTATTGGTCCACCGACCCTCTTGTTCACATGTCCGTGTTCTCTGCTGCCATGGCCAGGCATAGATATGAGACGATAAGGCGTTTTATGCACTTCTACGACAACTCACTCAGTCGTCCTCGGGGTGACCCTGAATTTGACCGGCTCCACAAAATTCGGCCCCTCGTAAATCACTTTAACCAAAAATTTGCAGATGTGTATACTCCCCAGAAAAACAACATCTGCATCGATGAGTCCCTCATTCAATATTCTGGCCGCCTTGTAATCAAACAATATCTCCCCAGCAAGCGTGCCAGATATGGGATCAAGATGTATAAGACCTGTGAGAGGGCAACAGGCTATACATGTAAGTTTCGGATTTACGAGGGAAAAGATAGTTACTTGGAGCCCCCCGGATGCCCAGACTACATGGGGAGCAGTGGCAAGATAGTTTGGGACTTGGCGTCATCCTATTTCCATATGGGGTACCACTTATACGTGGACAATTTTTATTCAAGCGTGCCACTATTTAGACATTTGTTCAATTTGGGAATTTGCACATGTGGCACTGTGCGATCTAATCGCCGAGGCTTCCCCCAACGGCTTGTAAATACCCGTCTTAAAAAGGGGGAAAAAGCCTGCTTGAGAAATGAAGAATTGCTCGCAGTGAAGTGGAAGGACAAACGGGATGTTTACCTCCTGTCTTCCATTCACGCAGATACGACCGTCCAAATTACCACGGCAGCTGGTGTTGTTGAGAAGCCCCTCTGTGTCCACGATTATAACCTTAACATGGGGGGGGTGGACTTCAATGACCAGATGATGCAGCCGTATTTAGTTTCCCGAAAATCCAAACGCTGGTACATAAAAGTGTCAGTTTATTTATTTCAATTGGCTCTATATAATGCTTTTGTTCTCTATAAAGCAACTGGACATAGTGGATCATACCTAAATTTCCAGTTAGAGAACATCAGGGCCCTTTTGTATCCAGAAGGTGCTGCGCCCCAAATCCCTCTCCCAGATGCAGTTAGCCGTCTGCATGAGAGACATTTTCCCGATACCATTCCTGGTACCCCAACCCAAAGAAGACCCCAAAAAAGATGTCGTGTCTGCAGCAAACGTGGAATTAGGCGTGACAGCCGCTATTGTTTGTCCCTCCTGTCCTGGCCAACCTGGCCTCTGCATCAAGCCCTGCTTCCGCCTCTACCATACACTAGTGAACTATTAGTATAGGGTACAGCACGGCACAGATCAGGGCACATTTACACAGGGTCTCAAAAGATGTTAGGTAGTCAGGAAACTGGCTATCGCATTTGGAGAGACCCTACCAGCTGTTTAAATGTTTGAAGTTTGGAAAAAAAAAAAGTTAAAAAAAAAAAAAAAAAAAAAATAAAAGTACAAATACCCCCCAAAAAAAAATAAAAAAATGTAAAAACCAAAAATAGTTATTTTTTTTTTTTGTTGTTGTCATTTTTGTGATTGTTCGACTTTCACTGGTTTATTGTTGTTTTATTGTTAACCATTTCTGTTTGCAGGAATGCTTTCAGCTGCAGCGCTGACCTGTTTATTCTGACAGCAACAGGAACTTGCTCTCAGAATAGACATAAGTCAGCGTGGGCAGCGCTGTTGGATGAGATTTTTCATCCGCAGTTTATAAAAAACAGAATATATGCCAAAGCATGGGGGCCTGGGGTGGCCAGTGGGTGGATGGCCCCTATGCTATGCTTCGGCATATATATTTTATATTTGTTGGCACATTTCATGTGTGCCCACCATTAGAAGTGGGTGGATTGAGGGAGGTTTCTAATGGTGGGCATACCACCACACACTTTTCCTTATAAAGTTGTTTTTATTGAGTTTGTTTTATTGTTAACCAGTTTATGTTTTATTGTTAACCATTGTTGATTTCTTTGCAGGAACGTCAAACTGCAGCACTGACCTGTTTATTCTGACAGCAACAGGGTCTTGCTTTCAGAATAGACATAAGTAGGTGTGTGCAGTGCTGTCGGATGAGATTTTTCATCCGCAGTTAAAAAAAAAGAGAATATATGCCAAAGCATGGGGGCCTGGGGTGGCCAGTGGGTGGATGGCCCCCATGCTTCGGCATATATATTTTTATATTTGTTGGCACATTTCATATGTGCCCACCATTAGAAGTGGGTGGATTGAGGGAGGTTTCTAATGGTGGGCATACCACACACTTTTTCTGGCAGAGATTTCTTCTCTTTTTTTTCATTCAGCCCACAGGCTGCATAAAGAAAAAAAGAACATGCATATACACCCAACAAGGACCAGTGACGTACTGGTACATCACTGGACTTTGAATGGTTATACCAGGGTGATGCCTGCAGCTGCAGGCATCATCCTGGTTTTATTTTTTTCAGCCGGCAATGGGCTTTCATGTAAAAGCATTCCTAGTGGTTAATTAGCTGCAGAATTGCCTTTACAAGCAGCGGGAGAAAATGGCCCCCCCCCTCCCCCTCCCTGAGATAGCATTAAAAGTGATTAAAAAAAAAATAAATTAAAGGGACAGTGTAAAAATAATTAAATAAAAATAAAAAAAAAAAAAAAAAAAAAAAAAAAAAAAAAAGGACCCTCGCCCATCCGCGCACGCGCACACCTGCGGTCGTGAGCGTTGACCCTTTCCCAGTATGGAAACAGCGATTGCACCATGCATGTGAGGTATCGCCACGAACGTCAGATCAAGGGCAGTAATTATAGCTCTAGACCTCCTCTGTAAATCTAAAATGGTAGCTTGTAAAGGCTTTTAAAGCGTTGCCTATAGATATTAAAAATGTGTATGCAGTTTGTCGCCATTGCACAGGGCATGCGTAATTTTAAAGCATGTCATGTTTGGTATCTATTTACTCAGCATAGCATCATCTTTTATATCATACCAAATAATTGGCCCAATATATTGTGTTTTTGTGCATTAAAATTAAAAAAAAAGTGTATATTTTTAAAAAAAAAATTGCGTTTGAAAAATCGCTGTGTAAGTAATATGTGAGATAAAAAATTGCACCACCCACCATTTTATTTACTAGGGTGTCTGCTCTAAAAAATATATAATGTTTGGGGGTTCACTTTAATTTCCTAGCAAAAATACAGATTTTTTTAATGTGAACAAAAAGTGTCAGAAAAGGCTTGGTCTTCAGGTGGTTAGAAGAGTGAGTGATGTGTGGCATAAACCTCTAATGCTGGGCATAAAATGCCCCCACCCCTCAAAATGACCCCTTTTTGGAAAGTAGACACCCCAAACTATTTGCTGAGAGGCATGTTGAATCAATAGAAGAATTTATTTTTACCACAAGTTTTTGGAAAATGAAGAAAGAAAATAAAAAATATATTTTTTCTTTTCTTTTTTTATATTTCAAAACCTTGTGAGAAAAAATTAGATCTGCAAAATACTTACCATGCCTCTTTTTAAATTCCTTGGAGTGTCTACTTTCCAAAAAGGGGTCATTTGGGGGGGTTTGGTGCTATCCTGGCATGTCAGGGCCTCCAAAACTGTGATAGGTAGTGGGGAAGTGAAATGAAGAAGTTACGCACCTTCAGGCTTTCAAAGTGCTCATTGGATTTCAGGCTCCTGTATGTGGCTAGGCTCCCAAAAAGTGTCACACGTGTGGTATCCTCATACTCGGTAGAAGTAGCAGAATGTATTTTTGGGGTATAATTCCACATATACCCATGGCTTGTGCAAGAAATAAATCATTTAAATGACAATTTTGTGTAAAAAAAAAAAAAAAAAAAAAAAAGTTTTTGTCATTTTCCAGAAACTTGTGGAAAAAAAATAAATCTTCCATGGAACACAATATGTCTCTCAGCAGATAGCTTAGGGTGTCTGCTTTCCAAAAGGGGTCATTTGGGGGTGTTTGTTCTATCCTGGTATTTTAGCACCTCAAGAGATGTGATGGGCGGTCAGAAAGTAAAAGCTGTGTAAATTTCAAATTATCTATACCATAGTTTGTAGACGCTATAACGTTCACACAAAGCAATCAATATACACTTATTGGGATTTTTTTTACCAAAAACATGTAGCAGAATACATTTTGGCTGAAATTTATGACTAACTTTGAGTTTACGATATATTTTTTATAGCTGAAAGTAAAAAATTGTTTTTTTTTTTTCAAAATTTTCGTGTTTTTTTTTGTTTATAGCGCAGAAAATAAAAAGCGCACAGGTGATCAAATACCACCAAAAGAAAGCTCTATTTGTGTGAAGAAAAGGACGTAAATTTTGTTTGGGTACAGCATTGCATGACCGCGCAATTATCATTTGAATTAGTGCAACGCCAAACAGCAAAAAACCTGGTCATTAAGGGGGGTAAATCCTCTGGGGCTCAAGTGGTTAAAAAAGGACACATGTGCTGAGCGCGCACCCTGCCCGCTCCCAGCACACGTCTGGTACTCACGGAAAGGTCCCAATCTCCTCTTTCGATCGGGACCTTTCCCGATCATGTGACAGCGCATCACGGCGGTCACATGACCCTAAACCCCGCCTCCCGGCTTCTGAAACTCTTAAAAGGCCGGGAGGTGCCGGCGTGTAGGCGTTAAGAACACCCCTCAAATATCTGCAAAATGCCTGCTTCCAAAGCTAGTGTGAACTGAGCCTTACTTCCCCTTTAATAAGCCGCGTTGAAGCTGTCCGTTCATTTGACTGCACAAGCGGCTGAATTCTGGTGTTTGGTCGGGCTCACGGGGGGTAGATTTTCAGTGATTACTTGCGATAGATTTTACAGTTTTCAAAGCCTTTGAAGCATCAGAAGCTGATATCGTGATAATCAATAATCCCTTTAGACTGGACAATGGCTAAAACAAGAGAAGAAGATACCAATGACATGTAATTCATTATTACCCTCGGTTCACACATATGCCGCTGCGGATCCACACGAAAACCCGTGCAGTCGCACCACCCGCACAGAGAATTGCGGACCCGCGGGCGGGCGCCATTAGTTCTAATGGCACGCCACCAGCACTGGGAAATGCAACTGTACTGGGAACCTCGGCTGCGTTTTCCAAGAAGTGCCGGGACTTCTTCTCTGCATGTCACGGGGCACGGGAGTCCATACAAATGAGTGGGCTCTCGTGCCCGAGCAAACCGCAGCCCGCACGGTCCCATAGGTGTAAACCCGGGGTTAGAGAAGTTCTCCCCTTCACCCCTGTAAGCCCTTCAAATATGGAGTTCCAGCTGCGTCACCACTACCCATAAAATCATTATAATTAGTAAGTAGACATCTGTGTTTGGTTTTCTGAGGATCAGTTTTGTTATTGTTGTTTTACATTTTTTTTTAATTTAACTTTTTACAGGAAAAAGCTGGCAGAACGCAGGAAGAGCCTCTTGAAATTTGTCCAATGGTGAGAACCTGTAAAGCTCCAACCAAAAAACTGAATACACACATGAATACATACACACTCGCTGGCCTCTTTATTGGGTCCACCTGTTCAATGGCTCGATAACACAAATTACTAATCAGCCAATCACACGGCAGCAACTCAATGCATTTAGATATCTAGACATGGTGAAGACTGCTTGCTGACGTTCAAACAGAGCATCAGAATGGGGAAGAAAGGGGATTTAAGTGACTTTGAATGTGGCATGGATGTTGGTGTTAGACAGGCTGGTCTGAGTATTTCAGAAACTGCTGATCTCCTGGGATTTTCCCGCACAGCCATCTCTAGGGTTTACAGAGAATGGTCCGAAAAAGAGAAAATATCCAGTGAGTGGCAGTTGTGTGGAGGAAAATGTCTTGTTGGTGTCAGAGGTCAGAGGAGAATGGCAGACTGGTTCCAGATGATAGAACGTCAACAGTAACTCCAATAACCACTCGTTACCACCAAGCTATGCAGAATACCATCTCTGAATGCAGATGATCAGAGAATGGTCTGAAAAAGAGAAAATATCCAGTGAGCGGCAGTTGTGTGGAGGACCATGCCTTGTTGATGTCAGAAGAGAATGGGCAGACTGGTCGGAGATGATAGAAAGGCAACAGTAACTCCAATAACCCCTCGTTACAACCAAGCTATGCAGAATACAATCTCTGAACGCACAACACGTCCAACCTTGAAGCAGATGGGCTACAGCAGCAGAAGACCACAAAGGGTGCCACTCCTGTCAGCTAAGAACAAGAATACAGGATACAATTCACACAGGCTAACCCAAAATGGGACAATAGAAGATTGGAAAAACGTTGCCGGGTCTGATGAGTCCGGATTTCCCTAGAGATGGCTGTGCGTAAAAATCTGTCAGGAACCAAAGCAGGTCCTAGAGAGCTACCCAATAAATATAGACAGGGCTGCAACATGTTAGTAGTTACCTGCGTCATATACAAATGTTGGAGGACATCACGGCTGAGGAGTAAGGAGACAATCTGACATCGAATGTTGGTATGTTAGATTCTACATATCGGTATTGTCATTGTATGTCGGTGTTGTCATATATGTCGGTATTGTCATTGTATATCGGTATTGTCATTGTATGTCGGTATTGTCATTGTATGTCAGTATAGTCATTGTATGTCAGTATTGTCATTGTATGTCGGTATTGTCATTGTATATCGGTATTGTCATTGTATGTCGGTGTTGTCATTGTATGTCGGTATTGTCATTGTATATCGGTATTGTCATTGTATGTCGGTGTTGTCATTGTATGTCGGTGTTGTCATTGTATGTCAGTATTGTCATTGTATATCGGTATTGTCATTGTATGTCGGTATATTGTCATTGTATATCGGTATTGTCATTGTATGTCGGTGTTGTCATTGTATGTCGGTGTTGTCATTGTATGTCAGTATTGTCATTGTATATCGGTATTGTCATTGTATATCGGTATTGTCATTGTATGTCGGTATTTCATTGTATGTCGGTATTGTCGTATGTCGGTATAGTCATTGTATGTCGGTATTGTCATTGTATATCGGTATTGTCATTGTATGTCGGTATTGTCGTATGTCGGTATAGTCATTGTATGTCGGTATTGTCATTGTATATCGGTATTGTCATTGTATGTCGGTGTTGTCATTGTATGTCAGTATTGTCATTGTATGTCGGTATAGTCATTGTATGTATTGTCATTGTATGTCGGTGTTGTCATTGTATGTCGGTATTGTCATTGTATGTCGGTGTTGTCATTGTATGTCGGTATTGTCATTGTATGTCGGTGTTGTCATTGTATGTCGGTATTGTCATTGTATGTCGGTATTGTCATTGTATGTCGGTATAGTCATTGTATGTATGTGTATTGTATGTCGGTGTTGTCATTGTATGTCGGTATTGTCATTGTATGTCGGTATTGTCATTGTATGTCGGTATAGTCATTGTATGTCCGTATTGTCATTGTATGTCTGTATTGTCATTGTATGTCGGTATTGTCATTGTATGTCGGTATTGTCATTGTATGTCAGTGTTGTCATTGTATGTCGGTATTGTCATTGTATGTCGGTATTGTCATTGTATGTCGGTGTTGTCATTGTATGTCGGTATTGTCATTGTATGTCGGTATTGTCATTGTATGTCGGTATTGTCATTGTATGTCGGTGTTGTCATTGTATGTCAGTGTTGTCATTGTATGTCGGTATTGTCATTGTATGTCGGTATTGTCATTGTATGTCGGTATTGTCATTGTATGTCGGTATAGTCATTGTATGTATTGTCATTGTATGTCGGTATTGTCATTGTATGTCAGTGTTGTCATTGTATATTTTACAGTATATTTATTCTGACTGATTTATTTCTGCTTTTGGTTTCAAGTCAACATGAAGAAAAGGAGAAGGCATTTAAAGAGCAGCTCTCCCACCTGGCGTCTCTGTTACCCACCCTGCAGGTGAGGATGGATTGATTATTATGGATTTCTATTTATTTGCAGGTAATACATCATTGCACGAATCTCCTGGACTGTCTGTCAGGTTCAAGCAGTACTCTTGGCTTTACGGCGATACAGAATAAAGATGACCTGCCATGGAACACAGCTGGAGTCTTTTTCTAAAAAGAATCATTTCCATAATAATTCTCTATCCTTCCCTGGCTTTAGTTTCTGTTCATGCCGAGCTCTCTGGCTGGAAGGCTGTGATACAGATACCGGCTGCAGGAGCGATTCAGCAAAACATGCTCCATACACTCAGCAACCCCCAATCAATGGGATTGTGGAAGCCCCACGCTGACAACACATGCATTACATGCAGGTGCATTGGTTGGGTCAGGTTTGGTTCTGGTACTGCCCGCCAAAAGTGACCTGTGGTTTCATTTTTGTTTCAGTGGTCAAGAAGCAAAGCATTGGGGTCACATCATGTGCCCCCCCCCCCCCCTCCCCTGGCAACCATTATAGGAGGATGGTCAGAGAGTGGTGAAAACGCGAATCAATCCCTCCTACAAAGACCTTCACTGTGGGGCCTACCCAGCTCCGCACAACCTTTGCAGAAAGGACGTTCACCAGTCCAGGAGTTCAAAACCCATAATAATAGTATTGGTTCACAAACAGCAACACAGAATATCTAATGCTTTTTGGGGTTTTGGGCTACAACACAGCCATGAACACACATGGATTTCTATATTGATTTATTTAACTAGTTCCCTGCCAGCCTATAGCAGAAATACTGCTACAGGGTGTCACGGGTGCGTAAAATCACATCTATATACGTGATTTGCAGTTCCGCCCCCTACCCGCGTTGCTGTTCACGGTCTTGGTTGTCCATCACCGGGTCCCAGCCGGCACCGGGTGATCTCCAAGGATTACCAACAGAGGAGAGACCTGTATGTAAACAATACAGATTCCCCCCCCCCCTTCAGCTCCTGCACACTGCTTTGCATGGCTCTGCATAGCAGGACTGCTGCTACGGGCACAGCGGCGTACCTGTATGTTGCTGTCTATTTCTGGCTTTTGGGCGTGCGCACGCTCCTGCCTATGGCTGCCTACTCCCCTAGATTTGACACAGCTATAGCTGCATAGCAGAGCCATACAAAGCAGTGTGCTTACAGTGTAAAGCGCACACACGGCAGACAGTAAACACTCCCAGCACACAGTTAACCCTTTGATCGCCCCAGGTGATAACCCCTTCCTACCCAGGGCCATTGGTACAGTGTCAGTGCTTTCTGTTAGCACTGATCACTGTATTGGTGTCACTGGGGATGTCAGTGACACCAAGTCAGTTCCCCCCCAGTGTCAGAATGCTCGCTATAAGTCGCTGATCGCTGCTATTACTAGTAAATAAAAAAAAATCCCAGTATACAGTTGCAAGAAAAAGTATGTGAACCCCTTGGGAATACGTGGAGTTTTGCATGAATTGGGCATAAAATGTGCTCTGAACGTCATCTAAGTCACAACAATAGAAGAACACAGTCTGCTGAACATAATACTACACAAACATTAGATGTTGCCATGGTTTAATTGCACATAACATGTAAACATTCACAGTGCAGAGAGGAAAAAGTATGTGAGGCCCTAGCTTAATGACTTCTCCCAGAGCTAATTGGAGCCAGGAGTGAGCCAACCTTGACTCCAATCAGTGTGATGATATTGGATGTGTTGCTGACAGCTGTCCTGCCCTTAAAAAACACACACCTGTTTTGGGTTTACTGGTTTCAAGGAGCACTGTCTGATGTGAACCATGCCTCGCAGAAAAGAGCTCTCAGAAGACCTACGATCAAGAATTGTTGACTTGCAAGAAGCTGGAAAGGGTTACAAAAGTATCTCCTTGAGCCTTGATGTTCATGTGTCCACGGTAAGACAGACTGTCTACAAATGGAGAAAGTTTAGCACTGTTGCTACTCTCCCTAGGCGTGGTCGTCCTGTAAAAATGACTGCAAGAGCACAGCGCAGAATGCTGCATGAGGTAAAGAAGAATCCCAGAGTGTCCGCTAAAGACCTACAGAAATCTCTGGCACATGCTAACATTTTTGTTGACACATCTACAATAAGGAAAACATTAAACAAGAATGGAGTACATGGGAGGACACCACGGAGGAAGCCATTGCCGTCCAAAAAGAAGATTGCAGCAGCACGTTTGAAGTTTGCAAAAGAGCACCTGGATGTTCCCACAGCACTACTGGCAGAATATACTGTGGACAGATGAAACCAAGATTGAGTTGTTTGGGAAGAACACACAACACTATGTGTGGAGAAAAAAAGGCCCAGCACACCAACATCAAAACCTCATCCCCACTGTGAAACATGGCGGAGGGAGCATCATGGTTTGGGGCTGCTTTGCTGCCTCAGGGCCTGGACGGATTGTTGTCATTGATGGGAAAATGAATTCCAGAGTTTATCAAGACATTTTGCAGGAAAACGTACGACCATCTGTCCGCCAACTGAAGCTCTGCAGAGGATGGGTGATGCAACAGGACAATGACCCAAAGCATACAAGTAATTCAACAAAACAATGGCTGCAACAGCACAGAATACGCCTTCTGGAGTGGCCCAGTCAGAGTCCTGACCTCAACCCCATTGAAATGCTGTGGCATGACCTTAAGAGAGCGATTCACACCAGACATCCCAAGAATATTGCTACACTGAAACAGTTTTGTGAAGAGGAGTGGTCCAAAATTACTCCAGATCGTTGTGCAGGTCTGATCTGCAACTACAGGAAACGTTTGGTTGAGGTTATTGCTGCCAAAGGAGGGTCAACCAGTTATTAAGTCCAAAGGTTCACATACTTTTTCCTCCCTGCACTGTGAATGTTTACATGTTATGTGCAATTAAACCATGGCAACATCTAATGTTTGTGTAGCATTATGTTCAGCAGACAGTGTTCTTCTATTGTTGTGACTTAGATGACGTTCAGAGCACATTTTATGCCCAATTCATGCAAAACTCCACGTAATCCCAAGGGGTTCACATACTTTTTCTTGCAACTGTATATACTGCCATTTGTAAACGCTTTAACCTTCACGTAAACCAATTAATTTACACGTATCGGGATTTTGTTTTAGCGAAGACACGGAGCGGAATACATTTGGACTACATTTATGACGAATTTGATTTTTAACATTTTTTTACTGAACATGTTTTTTTTCAAAATTGTCAGTCTTTTGTTTATAGCGCAAAAAATAAAAACCGCAAAGACAATCAAATACCGCTGAAAGAAAGCTCTATTTGTGAAGAAAAATTGTAAATTTCATTTGGGTTGCATGACCGCGCAATTGTCAGTTAAAGTAACGCAGCACCATATTGTAAAATTGGCCTGGTCAGGAAGGGGGGAAATCCTCTGGAGGGTGAGGGGTTAAAGATGAAGATTTATTATTATTTACCAAACACAAATATACAATATAACCTACCCTAACCTGCCACTATACCACCCTAACCTGCCACTATACTACCCTAACCTGTCACTATACTACCCTAACCTGTCACTATACTACCCTAACCTGTCACTATACTACCCTAACCTGTCACTATACTACCCTAACCTGTCACTATACTGCCCTAACCCGCCACTATACTGCCCTAACCTGTCACTATACTACCCTAACCCGCCACTATACTACCCTAACCTGCCACTATACTACCCTAACCTATCACTATACTGCCCTAACCTGTCACTATACTACCCTAACCTGTCACTATACTACCCTAACCTGTCACTATACTACCCTAACCTGTCACTATACTACCCTAACCTGTCACTATACTACCCTAACCCGCCACTATACTACCCTAACCTGCCACTATACTACCCTAACCTATCACTATACTGCCCTAACCTGTCACTATACTACCCTAACCTGCCACTATACTACCCTAACCTGCCACTATACTACCCTAACCCGCCACTATACTACCCTAACCTGTCACTATACTGCCCTAACCTGCCACTATACTACCCTAACCTACCACTATACTACCCTAACCTATCACTATACTGCCCTAATCCGCCACTATACCACCCTAACCTGTCACTATACTGCCGTAATCAGATACTTTACTGCTCTAGTTTGCAACTATGCTGCCCTAGCCTGACACTATACTGATCTCATTTATCGGTTGTGTGGGGAGGAGGAGCTCTTCTGCCTGTGCCCAGGCTGTGTGCAGTACAGGGATGGAAGAAGGAGCTGTGTCCTTGTATTCTGCCCTGCAGCAGTGACCCCTGTCCTCTGCCCTGCCAGTGGTGACCCCTGTCCTCTCTCCTGCCAGTGGTGACCCCTATCCTCTCTCCTGCCAGTGGTGACCCCTGTCTTCTCTCCTGCCAGCGTTGACCCCTGTCCTCTTCCCTGCAGCAGTGACCCCTGTCCTCTGCCTTGCCAGTGGTGACCCCTGTCCTCTGCCCTGCCAGTGGTGACCCTTGTCCTCTCTCCTGCCAGCGTTGACCCATGTCCTCTGCCCTGCCAGCGCCGACCCCTGTCTTTTGCCCTGCCAGCGGTGACCTTTGTCCTCTGCCCTACCAGCAGTGACCCCTGTCCTTTGCCCTGCCAGCGCCAACCCCTGTCCTTTGCCCTGCCAGCGGTGACCTCTGCCCTGCCACCGATGTCCTGTGCCCTGCCAGCAGTGACCCCTGTCCTCTGCCCTGCCAGCAGTGACCCCTGTCCTCTGCCCTGCCAGCAGTGACCTCTGCCCTGCCACCGATGTCCTGTGCCCTGCCAGCAGTGACCCCTGTCCTCTGCCCTGCCAGCAGTGACCCCTGTCCTCTGCCCTGCCAGCAGTGACCTCTGCCCTGCCACCGATGTCCTGTGCCCTGCCAGCAGTGACCCCTGTCCTCTGCCCTGCCAGCAGTGACCCCTGTCCTCTGCCCTACCAGCAGTGACCCCTGTCCTTTGCCCTGCCAGCGGTGACCCGTCCTCTGCCCTGCTAGCGGCGACCCCTGTCCTCTGCCGTGCCAGCCGTGACCCCGGTCATTTGCCCTGCCAGTGGCGACCCCTGTCCTCTGCCCTGCCAGTGGCGACCCCTGTCCTCTGCCCTGCCAGTGCCGAGCCCTGTCCTGTGCCCTACCAGTGGCCACCCGTATCCTGGGCCCTACCAGTGGCCACCCGTATCCTGTGCCCTACCAGTGGCCACCCGTATCCTGGGCCCTACCAGTGGCGACCCCTGTCCTCTGCCCTGCCAGTGCCGACCCCTGTCCTCTGCCCTACCAGTGCCGACCCCTGTCCTGTGCCCTACCAGTGGCCACCCCTATCCTGGGCCCTACCAGTGGCGACCCCTGTCCTGTGCCCTACCAGTGGCCACCCGTATCCTGGGCCCTACCAGTGGCGACCCCTGTCCTCTGCCCTGCCAGTGCCGACCCCTGTCCTCTGCTCTACCAGTGCCGACCCCTGTCCTGTGCCCTACCAGTGGCCACCCGTATCCTGGGCCCTACCAGTGGCGACCCCTGTCCTCTGCCCTGCCATGCACCGTTCAGGAGATATTTATATGTGAAGCAGCCAGTGACATCACTGGTACATGTGCACGGCGCTCTACTCCTGCGGTTGGTAGGTGGCTTCAGATAAGGATGTGGAGGGAATATTTAGGCTCCTGGCAAGACACAGAAATGAAAAATGAATACTGTATCAGGGTGACAAGAGTGTCTTTGGGACAGGAAGTGAAAGGAAATCTCTGCCATGGAGACACCTACATCCGTTACAACTCAACCGCTTACTGTGTTTAGATGACACTTTCTTAGTACATTGTATTGCCATCATCCTCTCCTCTCTTAGGTCCATCTGGTCACATGTTCAGCTTTCCTGAGCTCGGCGAACAAGGCGGAGTTCCTGGATTTGGGTTATGTAAGTAGTTATTAAATGACCTACTGCGTGTTACTCTGTTCATATTCAGAGGAGGCCCCCTATCGGGCTACAAAGTGCCAGCCTTGCCTCAGCTGGCGGCCCTTGGGTGGCGGCAGAATGCATGACATTGTTTTCAATTTTAGTCTGAAAATATTTTTTTTTTTCTTTGTTACAGAATTCCGTGTTCCGTCTGTCAGTTGATGAAAGAAAAGTCTAGGTCGGTTGAATTATTTCATGATTTTCGTTCTTCTTTCAGCAACTAATGGAAAGGCTGCAGAAAATTGTGAAACTCCCATATCGCTTGAGACCATCACAGAGCAGCAAGGTAAACACCTAAAGCAGCGATCAGCGATTAGGGTTGCACAGATACAAATATCAGTGTTGATACCAAGCATTTGCATGACTACTCCGATACTTAAAGTGATACTAAAGTCCTGTTTATTGTCTGTTCTTCTTCGGCCCCTGCCTCCTGTCAGGTACCCCTACAGAAAGCAGGTTGCTATGGGGCACCCCAGCAGGTGTGCTCCTGAGTTGCGGCTCTGCGCATGTCCATTCACACACAGAGCCGTGCCTCGGCCCCGCCCCCTCCCTCTCCCGATTGGCACACTGACTGATTGACAATCAGCCATACTCATACTCACCGGTCAAAAAACAGTATCGCTGCAACCCTACTTTGTATCCTTTCCATGTTTCTGTACTTGTTCTTGGGATTTTTTTGTTAATTACAGTAAATAATTCCATATGGTCTGCAGATCAATACAGATTATGGAGCAGAGTTTGCCCATTGCCTGGAACCACTGTTGATGCTGAACCTTCGCCGGGCTGGCAATGTGAGCAGCAGTTGTGGAGGAGCGGGACATGGAAATGGAAGCATGTGAGTGTCACCATCTAATACCTCGAAGATGTATCCATTACTTTGTGGATCAAATCTTGTAGCTTTGTAACTGTCCTGTGAACAAAGCATTCCCACATTACCATCACCCATCACCCCCACATGCACATACACTCAACCCTCCCCTATTATTTTACTACCTGGTACCAAGGGTCCTCTCCTCGGGTATTGGCATCTAAAAAGACATCTTAGCATCTCCTGTCAAGAATCTGATCCAACCTTTTGACCTTCCTGGGCCACATTGGAGAAAGGGAAATTGTCTTGGGCTGTGCATAAAATACACTAACAATTAGGACAGCAGTTCCTCCTGCAGCTCTCAGTGGGTAGGTGTGGCTGCTGGGCCGTTGACTATAATGACAGGTCACCAGCGGCCACAGATATTCATGGCCCTCTACACAGCCAGCGAACACCTCTCCGTGATCATGGCTGGGCGCAAACTACGTCCAGCTGTGATCACCACAGGTAATTGCTGGCTGTGTAGAAAGCCACAAATAGGTGTCGTCAAACTGTCATTATAGTGAATGGGGCCGGCGGCCCCACCTACCCACTGACAATTGGCACCTACCCTAATCGCTGGCGTGGATATAGCCTATGTATGTGCTAACGGGGGGGGGGGGGGGTGAAATTGAAATCTGTGGGTGGCGCAGCCCACTCCAGCACTCCCTAGATCTGACCATGCAGCAATTACTTACCTGGCACCCCTGCATGCCCTGCTGAAATTGCCTAGTTTATCAATGTAGGGATGCTGTGTTTGCACTTCATCCCCACAGATGATTTTTTCTGTGTTGGCTTCTTTGGTTGCTGTGCTTGCATGCATCCCCAGCATACCTCTAACTGGGCCCCGGGCTGCATACTAAACTGTCTGTGTTGGACACCCCTGCTCTACAGTGTTATCAGGTTCCAAGTGTCTTCTCCCCTATAGGAAGTGGCCCTTAGCTTCTTCTTCTTCAGATATCTGGAGCCAACAGTCCTCCACACTACCTGAAACCAAGGGACATCTATAATTATCAGCATCTTTTACTGAACAGAAATTAGACACCCAGAGTTCTGTCCTCTACTGTGTTTCAGCTACCTCTAGGTACCTTTCCTCTAGGTCAGTGGTCTCCAAAGTGCGGCCTAGGGGCCAGATGCTGTCCTTTGCTTGCCTTTATCTGGCCCTTGGGGCACAATTCCTCCTAGTGATTCTAGGAGGAATTATTCTAGTCTGCCAGCTGACAGCAAAATGGGGCACTATTCCCCCCAATAATAAAAAATAGATGGGGCACTATATCTGGACTGAAAATAAAATAATATATGTGTTGCGCTCCTCAAAATATTATTACATAATATATATTATAATGTGTATTTGAAATAAATTAAATAAATAAATAAAATAAATATAATTTCATAATAATATGATGTGAATAAAGTGAAAACCGTGCCCAGTGCTGTAATTGATATGCAAATACTTAAAAAGTAATGTGTATAATATTCGAAAAAATATTATCTATTATACCACAAATCAAAATAAATAAAGAAAAACCTCTTTGATTAATAATAAACGAGTGCAAAAAATGTTGCATGTGCAAAAATAGCAAATATTGCCTAAACACTAAAAAAAATATATATATATATATATGTGATAAAAAATATGTATAACACCCAATTGATTATATAAAAAACGATAATAAATAATACTAAAAATTATGCAAATCATAAATAATTATCACTCCACTTTGTCCACTAGAGCCGATAATTAGAATTACATGCTCTAAATACTTATTTAGGCTGAAAAGGGCATTGAAAGATGACTCTGCAACCTCTAATAGGCATAGAAGGTTCCTCATTAAATGTCTCAAATTTTGTTTATGCCATAACTACTTCTGGTATGATGATGAATATTTCTTGCAAATAAGAGGAGTTGCTATGGCGCTAAGTACGCCCCTAGCATTGCCAATTTATACATGGCAAAATGGGAGGAGGAATACATATATAGGAACATAAAAAAAGAAATACAAATATATAGTAGGTACATTGACGATATTGTTCTAATATGGGATGGCAAAAAGGAAGATCTAGAGGATTTTTATGAGAACCTCAACAAAAATGAAAATAACATAACCCTAAGTTGGAACATAGACGAAGTGGCTGTTAATTTTTTGGACATACAAATGGTAAAAGAAGGAAACATGATATATACAAAAAACTCCTTTAAACAAACAGACCGCAATTCTTATATACCAACCACAAGCTGTCATTATCGTCCCTGGATTAACAATATGCCTAAGGGTCAATTTATAAGGCTTAAAAGAAATTGTACCAAAGAAATTGACTATAGAGTACAAAGTGAAGTACTAAAACAAAGATTTATAGATAAAGGATATGCACCAGACAAAATAGAAACTGAAAGAAATATAGTAGGTCACATGGATAGAGACATGATGATAAAGAACAAACCCAAGATAAGCGCAAAAAATATTGAGGTACCAGTAGTCTTGGGTTATAATAAACAATATATAAAGCGGTACAAAAAAATCATCTCCAAACACTGGAAAGTTCTAAAGCTAGACAAACATCTAAAGGACACAATACCCGATAAACCAAAATATATATACAAGAAAGCACCAAATCTGAGAGACAGATTAGTAAAAAATATTTTGGAACCTCCCCATTCTAAGACCATCAGTATATTTCAGGGTGTAGGTTTCTACACATGTGGACGTTGCTACAGCTGTAGTAGGGTTCGCAATAACCCCAGGCGAAGATACACATTTAGTAACACCAATAACAACAAAGAATATAAGATCAAACAATTCATTTCGTGCGATACGAGAGGAGTCATTTATGCTCTAAGATGTCCTTGTAACCTTATATATATAGGTAGAACCAAAAGGGCTTTGAAAGAAAGGATTAAAGAACATGTATACAACATAAACAGAGGTTACAAGTACCATCACGTATCACAACATTTCCGCATATTCCACAACTCAGATGCCTCCCATTTACAATTCTGGGGAATTGAAAGGCACATTAAACATTGGAGAGGGGACAATATAATTAGAGAGATTAGTAAGAAGGAGTCTAAATGGATATATGAAATGGATTGTTTGGATCCAAAAGGCCTCAATAAGGAATTTGACTTATCCTGTTTCATCAGTAATTACTAATGTAGAGTACATCACTTTAGGAGATTAAGATATATAGATATATTATATCAATAGTATACCAATACGATTGGGTGTTTACGTCCACGCACATATTGATTTTCCTATGTGGATGGGCATGTACACACAATTACAACGTTATTGTAACAGTAACTTTAGCTAAGAGTGGTGCAATTGATGTTAATGGTTTTTTAAATTAACCTGAAATATAAATATAATTCTTGACATCTCATGTTTCTCATATGTGGAGCATAGCATTACATCCACATATGTATCGTGATAGGACTGTATGATCTAATAGTAAGGGGATTACATCATACTTATCCTCTTTTTTATTGGTTTTTTTTTTTTATTTATTTTTATTTCTAGTTTAGTTTAACATTATTATATTATATATATTATTTTATTTTATTATTTCAATTTATTTTAGTTTCATTCATATTTATTTTTATTCTTATTTGCATTTTTTTTTTATATTTATTTTTATATTTTTTTTTATTTTTATTTTTTTTTTTATTTATATTTATTTTTATTTTATTTTATTTTTATTTTTATTTTCATTTTTTATTTTTATTTTTTATTTTTTATTTTTATTTTATTATTTTATTTTATTTTTATTTTTTTTTATTTATTTTCATTTAGATTCACAATTTTTTTTATTTTTATATATTATATTTATTTTAATTTTTTATAATTTTTTTTTTTATTTTATTTTATTTTATTTTTATTTTTTATTTTTATTTTTATTTATTTTATATTTATTTTTATTTTTATTTTTCTTATTTTATTTTTATTTCTATTGTCATTTTTTAATGAAAACATTTACACATAAATATACACATTATTAATTTTCCCCTATAATCCAGTTAATTAGTTCCTTCTCACAGTTACATTATTTTTAACATTATTAAATAAAAATTTTTTTTTTAAAAATTTTTTTTAAATTTAAATGGAGGCACTACTAGTGCCATGATTATGTATATGCTATATGCTCGATTAAAGTATTTGTTTATATGGTCATTGTATTTGATGGTGCCCGGCCCGATTACAGCACTAGTGACATCAAGTCAGAGTAAAAGGGTGTTAATTGTCAATATATCAATATAAGTAATATGTCCTGGATATTTATATATCGCAGGACTAACAACAAGTATTTGGCCCCATAGTGATGGCCGCCTCCGTGCGGACTTTGGGAAAATGGCGCTGAAATTGCCTATATAAGGGCGACAGCGTCATGGCGTCGTATTACATCCCCCTGAGGAAGCCACGTGACCCTGTGGCGTAACGCGTAGGGGAGGGGCTCTGACGTCACGACGCCAACATCGTAGGAACGGCGAGTACTGTCCTTGTGCGCGGGCACAAATTTTAAAAAAAAAACGCTCTGTATTGATTTTGGCAATGTGAGTGTGCAATTGTCAGGAGACACATTAAAACCTTTTAAAAGGATATAAGCACCATGTGGGGATTTCTCTTCTTTTTCATGGCCTAATTCGGAGGAGCAAAGGGGAGGAAGAGGAGACAGACCCAAAATCACACGAGGGAAGATACCTATATCTATCCACTCATCCGTCATACTTGGAAGAAACTGGGAGGCCATCTAGTGGAAGGAAAGCAACATTACAGTCTATCACATCTTTAGACTTTCCATACATCTACATAGATTGGGACGATTACTTTTCAGCCTAAATAAGTATTTAGAGCATGTAATTCTAATTATCGGCTCTAGTGGACAAAGTGGAGTGATAATTATTTATGATTTGCATAATTTTTAGTATTATTTATTATCGTTTTTTATATAATCAATTGGGTGTTATACATATTTTTTATCACATATATATATATATATATTTTTTTAGTGTTTTAAGGCAATATTTGCTATTTTTGCACATGCAACATTTTTTGCACTCGTTTATTATTAATCAAAGAGGTTTTTCTTTATTTATTTTGATTTGTGGTATAATAGATAATATTTTTTCGAATATTATACACATTACTTTTTAAGTATTTGCATATCAATTACAGCACTGGGCACGGTTTTCACTTTATTCACATCATATTATTATGAAATTATATTTATTTTATTTATTTATTTAATTTATTTCAAATACACATTATAATATATATTATGTAATAATATTTTGAGGAGCGCAACACATATATTATTTTATTTTCTGTTATTTTTCACATAATGATTTGAGTATGTGTTTTATGTGTTGATGCACCATTTAATTTAAATAACTAATCGTAAACATTTTTTAACCATAGTAGCTCACAAGCACACACCTTTTATACTATATCTGGACTGTTGCTTGGAAACTCAAAGTTTCAGCTCCCTTCATTACTTCTATAGGATTAAGGTCTGGACACTGGTTAGGCCACTCCATGAGCTTAATGTACTTCTTCTTGAGCCACTCCTTTGTTGTCTTGGTGGTATGTTTTGGGTCATTGTCATGTTGGAACACCCAACCACGACCCGTCTTCAGTGTTCTGGCTGAGGAAAAAAGGTTCTCATCCAAGATTTTACAATACATGGCCCCGTCCATTGGCCCCTCAATGCAGCAAAGTCGACCTTTGCCTTTAGCAGAGACACAGCCGCAAATCATAATGTTTCCACCTCTGTGCTTGACTGTAGGAATGGTGTTCTGAGGTTCATAGTCAGAATTTTTGTTCCTCCAAACATGGCGAGCTGAGTTAATGCCAGAGAGCTCAATTCTGGTCTCATCTGACCGCATCACCTTCTCCCAATCCTTCTCTGAATCATTTAGATGTTCATTGGCAAACTTCAGATGGGCCTGTACATGTGACTTCTTGAGGAGGGGGACCTTGTGGGCACTGCAGGATTTCAGTCTATTGTGGCGTATTGTGTTACCAATGGTTGGTTTGGTGACTGTGGTCCTAATTTCCTGGAGATCATTCACAAGCTCCTCCCATGTAGTTCTGGTCTGATCCCTCACTTTTCTCATGATCATCCTCACCCCATGAGGAAAAATCTTGCATGGAGCTCCAGACTGAGGAGGGCGGTTGATGGTTATTTTGTATTTCTTCCATTTGTGAATAATCGCTCCAACAGTTGTCTCCTCACCAAGCTTCTTGCTGATGGTCTTGTAGCCCATCCCAGCCTTGTGCAGGTCTACAATCTTGTCCCCGATGTCCTTTGACAGCTCTTTGGTCTTGCCCATGGTGGTGCCGAAGATTCTGTGGACAAGTGTCTTTATATACAGTTGTGTTCAAAATACTAGCCGTCAGACATCACTAACCGGATCAATCACTGTTTTTGGTAGAAATTATATTTCTACATGGCAAATAATTTCCTAGCAGGTGTAGTAGAGTCATAGAAATCCAACAGACCCGACAGTCATGACAGGCATGCTGCTGATTCTGTGTCATTGAATCACTCATTGAAAGGGACGTGTTCAAAATAATAGCCGTGTGGAGTTCTATTAGTGAGGTCATTCATTCTTTGATAAACAGGTGGCAATTATTGCCCTTATTTAAGGAAGGAAGGCAGCAAATGTTGGACATGCTGGTTACAGTGCATTTCTCTCTGAAATTCTGAGGAAAATGGGTCGTTCCAGACATTGTTCAGAAGAACAGCGTACCTTGATTAAAAGGTTGATTGGAGAGGGGAAAACATATAAAGAAGTGCAGAAAATGATCGGCTGCTCAGCTAAAATGATGGCAAATGCTTTAAAATGGCAACCAAAACCTGAAAGACGTGGAAGAAAGCGAAAAACTACCATTGGAATGGATAGAATAGCCAAAATGGGGCGGACTCAGCCAACAATCAGCTCCAGGAAGATGAAAGAAGGTGTGACGTTCCCTGTGAGGACTGTTACAATTAGAAGACGCCGATGTGAAGCCAAGCTATCTGCAAGAAGTCCCCGCAAAGTCCCACTGTTGGGAAAAAGACGTGTGCTGAAGAGGTTACAATCTGCCAAAGAGCACATTGACCGGCCTAAAGAGAAATGGTCCAACATTTTGTGGACTGATGAAAGTAAGATTGTTCTTTTTGGGTCTAGTGGGCGGAGACAGTTTGTCAGACGACCCCCAAACACTGAATTCAAGCCACAGTACACTGTGAAGACCGTGAAGCATGGTGGTGCAAGCATCATGATATGGGGATGTTTCTCATACTACGGTGTTGGGCCTATTTATCGCATACCAGGGATCATGGATCAGTTTGAATCCATCAGAATACTTGAAGAGGTCATGCTGCCTTATGCTGAAGAGGAAATGCCCTTGAAATGGGTGTTCCAACAAGACAACGACCCCAAACACACCAGTAAACGTGCAACATCTTGGTTCCAGGCCAACAAGATGGACGTTATGGAGTGGCCAGCCCAATCCCCGGATCTTCATCCAATAGAAAACTTGTGGGGTGACATCAAAAATGCCGTTTCTGAGGCCAAACCAAGAAATAGAGAAGAACTGTGGAATGTGGTCCAATCATCCTGGGCTGGAATACCTGATCACAGGGGCCAGAAGTTGGGGGACTCCATGCAACACAGATGTACAGCAGTTCTCAGAAACAGTGCGACTACAACCAAATATTCATGAAGTCATTCAAAGGAAAGCAAAATCTTCAAACATTTCTCAGTTTATATAGTGAATGTTGGAGTTTGTAAAGAAGAATACAAACACGGCCATTTTTTTGAACCGTCTAATATTCACTTTTCTTCCATTTTTTTAGAGGAACAACACAAATTTGATGTATTTTTCTTCATGTTGTGATTTGGAATAGAATGTGTCGTGTTCCCAATGCATTTGTGTGGATGGAAAGAAAAGCTATTAGAAGGATTTTCAGCTTTATTCACTTTTTTCAACACACTGATATTATTTTGAACACAACTGTATATAAGGAGCTGTCATTAGGAGAACCTTCTTACATTGACTGGACTGATCTGTGTACCACATGAGCACATGGGCAGCCTGTGGGAGCCAGAATCACTGTTGGTTGGTAGGGGATCAAATACTTATTTTACTCACTGAACTACAACTCAGTTTATATCATTTGTATCCTGTGTTTTGCTGGATTTTTGGTTGATATTCTGTCTTTATCATTTAAAATACACCTATGATAAAAATTATAGGCCCTTCATTTCTTTGTAAGTGGACAAACTTACAAAATGTGCAGGGGATCAAACAATTACTTTCCTAATTGTACATCCCAGAAGTATTCAGAAGTTGAGGAGGGGGGGGGGGTTTAGCGAAGTACACCCTCCTGCTGAATGTCTTGGCTAAGGGAAGATGGATTCCAGGAAGATGTTTGCAACCAGAAAAGCTAGGGGGGGTGTTTTCTCAGCAAAAGAAAGCATGGGGACATGGATGGGTCTCCCCTGTGCACTCCAGTTAGCCATCTGCTCTCCCACACCATTGAGTTTCTGCCAGCATTCGCTATCAGGAGCTGAGCTCTCCCAGCCCGTGTTTCTCCTCTGTGTGCTTCCCTGCACTTTTATCAATTGGGACCGTGTTACCGTAGGCCTAGTGAATCCAGCTCCCCAGCACTGCAAGGGATTTGCTCATTTCCTGTGTGCTTCCAGCTTGTTCTGCTAGTACTGTACAGCACTTGTGTGATTCCGTGAGTGCAGGGCCGGGACAAGGCGTGGCCAGAAGGGGCGGATGCCCTGGCCGCAGTGGTTTGCAGCAGGGATGGGGGTGCCTTCCTTCTGTTACAAGGAGACAGGAATAGTGACAGTGATTTTGAAAGCAAGTGAGTGCTGGGTGTAGGGTCCCCTTAGGCTTTCACGTCATTGGAGGGGGGTCTCAATTTGGCATCTTTGCCCTGGGTGCTGGATGACCTTTTCCTGGCACTGCATGAGTTCCTTAGCCACCCACTCCAGGGGATCAAGGATATTGACATTCCCAGAAGTGTCAATTTCTGAAGATACCTCAGCTGAGGATTTATTATTTATTTATTTCAGGTACTTATATATCGCCGTCATTTTACGCAGCGCTTTACATATATATTGTACATTCACATCAGTCCCCGCCCCCGAGGAGCATACAATCTAAGGTCCCTAACTTACATTCATACATACATATACTAGGGACAATTTAGACAGGAGACAATTATCCTCCCAGCATGTCTTTTGAGTGTGGGAGGAAACCAGAGTACCCGGAGGAAATCCATGCAGGCACAGGGAGAACATGCATACTCCAAGCAGGTGGTGCCGTGGTTGGGATTTGAACCAATGACCCGAGTACTGCCAGGCAGAAGTGCTAAACAAAATTAAAGAAAAATGTAAAAAAACATTTTTCAAAGATTATAATTTTTGGTTATAAACTAATTTGGGTAATTTTTTTTACTAAAAAGAGAACTGAATACATTTTGGCCAAGATTTGTGAATAAAGATTATTTATTGGCAAAATCTTATAAGAAAAAACACTTTTTTTCAAAATTTTTAGACTTTTTCATTTATATAGCAAAAAAAAATAAAAATCCCAGCGGTGAATAAATACCACCAAAATAAAGCTTTATCTGTCTCAAAAAAATTGCTAAAAAATTCATATGGGTACAGTGTTGCATGACCGCGCAATTGTCATTCAAAGTGTGATAGCGCTGAAAGCTGAAAATTGGCCTGGACAGGAAGGGGGGTGAAAGTGTCCGAACTGGAAGGGGGGGAAAGTGTCCGGACTGGAAGGGGGGTGAAAGTGTCCGGACCTGAAGGGGGTGAAAGTGTCCGGACCTGAAGGGGGTGAAAGTGTCCGAACTGGAAGGGGGGGAAAGTGTCCGAACTGGAAGGGGGGAAAGTGTCCGGACCTGAAGGGGGGGAAAGTGTCCGGACCGGAAGGGGGGTGAAAGTGTCCGGACCGGAAGGGGGGTGAAAGTGTCCGGACCGGAAGGGGGGTGAAAGTGTCCGGACCGGAAGGGGCTGAAAGTGTCCGGACCGGAAGGGGGGGAAAGTGTCCGGACCGGAAGGGGGGGAAAGTGTCCGGACCGGAAGGGGGGGAAAGTGTCCGGACCGGAAGGGGGGGAAAGTGTCCGGACCGGAAGGGGGGGAAAGTGTCCGGACCGGAAGGGGGGGAAAGTGTCCGGACCGGAAGGGGGTGAAAGTGTCCGGACCGGAAGGGGGTGAAAGTGTCCGGACCGGAAGGGGGTGAAAGTGTCCGGACCGGAAGGGGGGTGAAAGTGTCCGGACCGGAAGGGGGGAAAGTGTCCGGACTGGAAGGGGGTGAAAGTGTCCGGACTGGAAGGGGGTGAAAGTGTCCGGACTGGAAGGGGGGGAAAGTGTCCGGACTGGAAGGGGGGGGGAAAGTGTCCGGACTGGAAGGGGGGGAAAGTGTCCGGACTGGAAGGGAGGAGGAAAGTGTCCAGACTGGAAGGGGGGAAAGTGTCCGGACTGGAAGGGGGGGAAAGTGTCCGGACTGGAAGGGGGTGAAAGTGTCCGGACTGGAAGGGGGTGAAAGTGTTCGGACTGGAAGGGGGGGGGGAAGTATCCGGACTGGAAGAGGTTTTAAACACTGCAATCATTTGCTATGTTTCTATTGTGTGAATATAAAATGTTGCAAGCAGCAATTCCTCTGTAATAGAATCATTTGTAACATTAGCGATCTCTCAGTGTAATTCTGTGTAAATTGTATAAGCGAGGAACGTTTTCACAATATAACGTACAGAAGTTATTCGCTTGTTAAAGTTGCAGCATTTGTCATTTATGACTCCACAGCGAACGATTATCACTCAACTTTTCTGTGCCGGGAGAATGTGAAGCATCAGCCGGCATCTTGAAGTTATTACCATTTCTGTGTTTTGGGATCCTGGGAGATGTATGTGCTGATGATTCCACAAGCTCTCGCACATTTGCTGCTAATTGCCCTTGACCCCGGGGTGTTCTTGGCTGCCTGTTCTTGTCACAGAAGAATGAAAACAGCTGTAGGGATTAGTGACAGGCTGGCTGCCTGGTTGTTACAACATCCAGCACTGCCTGAACTGACAATTCCAGGAAAAGCAGACAAAAGAATCACAGAGGAACTGCAGAGGGGGGGCTCAGCAGTTAGGAAGAGTTACTGTAGTTTATACTCTGACATGGGGAATGAAATGGGGATGAAAGAGCTGAACTCCAGACACACAGCTAATACATATATGTGAATTCTCTTATCTCTCAAAGGATATTCTGGTAATAAAAAAGAATATTCTGGTAATTCCCTTCAGCCGCGGTTTATATACCTCTGCCAGACAGCACAGCCAGGAGGGGGATACCTCGGGGTGTCAAACTGCGACCTCAGCACTTAACTTGTTTGCTTTCCTGGCCAGGCCTGTGGTTGCAGTGCACTCCTTCTACAAAAAGGCCCCCTTTTCAGGTTCTTTTCTTCACTGTGTCTATTCACTTACAGGATCCAATGGAGCCACCATTGCATAGGTGCTCCTGGTGTGCACACTGATACAACTGTCCTCCTTTCCAATGTTTCCATAGTGTGCCACTTCTCCCTTCTCCGAGCCTTTTCAGTGTGCCCATACCACTCCCCCACTCTAAACTCCTCTCTTCTCGTCTCCTCAGTGTGCACGTGCCACTTCCCCACTCCTCCCTTCCCCTGTCTCCTCAGTGTGCACGTGCCACTTCCCCACTCATTCCTTCCCCTGTCTCCTCAGTGTGCACGTGCCACTTCCCCACTCCTCCCTTCCCCTGTCTCCTCAGTGTGCACGTGCCACTTCCCCACTCATTCCTTCCCCTGTCTCCTCAGTGTGCACGTGCCACTTCCCCACTCATTCCTTCCCCTGTCTCCTCAGTGTGCACGTGCCACTTCCACACTCCTCCCATCCCCTGTCTCCTCAGTGTGCACGTGCCACTTCCACACTCCTCCCTTCCCCTGACTCCTCAGTGTGCACGTGCCACTTCCCCACTCCTCCCTTCCCCTGTCTCCTCAGTGTGCATGTGTCACTTTCCTGCTCCCTACTCTTCCCTTCTCCTGTGCACTCAGTGTGCACGTGCCACTTCCCCACTCCCCTAGCCTCTCTTCTCCTGTCTCCTCAGTGTCCACGTGTCACTTCCCCCACACCTCCCTTCTCTTCAGTGTACACGTGCCACTTCCCCACTCTCCTAGCCTCCCTTCCCCGCTCCCCACTTCTTCTTTCTGTCTCCTCAGTGTGCACGTGCCACTTCCCCACTCATCTCTTCCTGTTTCCTCAGTGTGCACGTGCCACTTCCCCACTCATCTCTTCCTGTTTCCTCAGTGTGCACGTGCTACTTCCCCACTCATCTCTTCCTGTTTCCTCAGTGTGCACATGCCACTTCCCCACTCATCTCTTCCTGTTTCCTCAGTGTGCACGTGCTACTTCCCCACTCATCTCTTCCTGTTTCCTCAGTGTGCACGTGCCACTTCCAAACCCGCCACTCCTTCTGTTTCCGTAGTGTATACACTTCCCTACACAGAGGTTTGAGGAATCCATGTAAAGCAGCGAGAAGCTAAAACAATACATCTATAACCATGTACTGGGTACTTTCCCTAGTATAAGATTTTATTCATGTTCAAAAGTTGGAGGGTTTAAACCCGGCACCACCAGGTCCTACCCACCAAATACGAGTGGGAATAATTGTTTTCTGCACTGCGATGTATAGCATCGTGGCCGCAACATATATCTGCCCCCCTCCATTGCCTTGGCAGTTTAAGAGGGAGTGTTTGGGCTGCATTTTTACTGCCCTCCAACCACAAGTGTAAACTAAGCCTAGTCACCTTTTTCTGTCAGTGCATGTGCATGGACGAATGGTTCGTGATTCAGGGCCAGTTCACACCACAAAAATGCACTCCGGATGCATTCTGGGTACATTTTTGCCAACAGTTCACACCACACGCAGTTCCGGTGCAGTTTTGATGCAGTTTTCCGTTTTCTGTGCAGAAAAAATGCAGCACGTTCTACTTTATTTCAGCACCTGAAACTGACTGCAACTGACTGCACTGGTGTGAACTAGGCCCATTGGAATACATGGAAAACACTGTGCATGCATTTTTGATGCAAAAAAAAAAAAAGCGCACTGAACTGCATCTAGTGTGAACTAGCCCTCAAAGATGCTTCATTTGAGTGCGTCAATCATAACCATTTGTCTATGACTGCAAGAATCAAAGTATTTGTGAAGTACGAACTATTCGTTCCTCTATTTCTGTACAATGCTTCGTACCCCTTGATTGGAGTAGAGCAGGGGCGTCAAACTGGTGGCCCTCCAGCTGTTGCGAAACTACAAGTCCCAGCATGCCTCTGCCTCTGGGAGTCATGCTTGTAACTGTCAATCTTGCAATGCCTCATGGGACTTGTAGTTTGGCAGCAGCTGAAGGGCCACCAGTTTGACACCCGCGGAGTAAAGCGTTCACCATTTCCTGTACCAGATTTTGCTTTCCACTGTACGTAATTCCCCTCCGGACTTGTAAGCAGCCTATAGCTGGACAGTCGTGACGGATCCTCATTACATAACCCATTTTTTGGTTATTTTTTTGCTTTAAAACCGGTAGCTAAAGACTACAAATTCTTGTATCTGCACCCCGCTGCCATCATTTTCCTCCTACAGTAAATCACATGAGTCTCTGCGCTTTTACCTGGGTGATTAGCAGCGGGCCGGGGTTATAGAGGAACTGCGGGGCACGTGTTCTGCCTGCAACTATTTATATCAGAATTTCAAGGAACTCTCAGCACTCGGGGTCTTTAGCACCGGCTATATATATATATGTCACAGAGAGCGCAGGCATCTTAAATGCAGCACAGAAATGAGCCGGGGCAGAGATGGTCTTGTCCTTCGGACAGAGTCGCTGGGGCTGGATCTGTCATACTGAACACCGGGATATTAGAGGAGACGGAAATCTGACATTTCTGGTAAACTGGATCTTTTTTACATTACAAACATTAATAGCCATTAACGGCGTGTCTCACACGAACTAACAGGACTAATGCATGACTTTCAGCACCCATCTACTAAAGGACTGTATTTTACATCACCTTGTTCAACTGAGGCAGCCAATAAGATGAGAAGAAACTCCTCTGCATTTTTTTTTTGTTTGTTTATTTATTTATTTCAGGTACTTATATAGCGCTGTCAATTTACGCAGCACTTTACATATATATTGTACATTCACATCAGTCCCTCACCCTCAAGGGGCGTACAATCTAAGGTCCCTAACTCACATTCATACATACACATACTAGGGACAATTTAGACAGGAGCCAATTATCCTCCCAGCATGTCTTTGGAGTGTGGGAGGAAACCCACGCAGGCACAGGGAGAACATGCAAACTCCAGGCAGGTGGTGCCGTGGTTGGGATTTGAAGCAATGACCTGAGAGCTGCCAGGTGGAAGTGCTAACCATTTAGCCATTGTGCTGCCCTTAATTTATATATTTCAGGTACTTATATAGTGCCGTCAATTTACGCAGCACTTTACATATATATTGTACATTCACATCAGTCCCCGCCCCCGAGGAGCGTACAATCTAAGGTCCCTAACTCACATTCATACATACACATACTAGGGCCAATGTAGACAGGAGCCAATCAACCTACCAGCATGTTTTTGGACTGTGGGAGGAAACCCACGCTGGCACAGGGAGAACATGCAAACGCCAAGCAGGTGGTGCCGTGGTTGGGATAAGAACCCCGCATTCACTATATCCGCTCTCCCCGGACCCAGCATTCACTATATCCGCTCTCCCCGGACCCCGAAATCACTATCCGCTCTCCCCGGACCCCACATTCACTCTATCCGCTCTCCCCGGACCCCGCATTCACTCTATCCGCTCTCCCCAGACCCTGCATTCACTATATCCGCTCTCCCCAGACCCTGCATTCACTATATCCGCTCTCCCCAGACCCCGCATTCACTATATCCGCTCTCCTTGGACCCCGCATTCACTATATCCACTCTCCCCGGACCCCGCATTCACTATATCCGCTCTCCCCGGACCCCGCATTCACTATATCCGCTCTCCCCGGACCCCGCATTCACTATATCCGCTCTCCCTGGACCCTGCATTCACTATATCCGCTCTCCTCGGACCCCGCATTCACTATATCCGCTCTCCCCGGACCCCGCATTCACTATATCCGCTCTCCCTGGACCCCGCATTCACTATATCCGCTCTCCCCGGACCCCGCATTCACTCTATCCGCTCTCCCCGGACCCCGCATTCACTATATCCGCTCTCCCGGACCCCGAATTCACTCTATCCGCTCTCCCCGGACCCCGCATTCACTCTATCCGCTCTCCCCGGACCCCGCATTCACTCTATCCGCTCTCCCCGGACCCCGCATTCACTATATCCGCTCTCCCTGGACCCCGCATTCACTATATCCGCTCTCCCCGGACCCCGCATTCACTATATCCGCTATCTATCTATCTATTATCTATCTATTATCTATCTATCTATCTATTATCTATCTATATATCTATTATCTATCTATTATCTATCTATCTATCTATCTATCTATCTATCTATCTATCTATCTATCTATCTATCTATCTATTATCTATCTATCTATTATCTATCTATCTATCTATCTATCTATTATCTATCTATTATCTATCTATCTATCTATCTATATCTATCTATCTATCTATCTATCTATCTATCTATCTATCTATCTATCTATCTATCTATCTATCTATCTATCTATCTATCTCTATCTATCTATCTATCTATCATCTATCTATCTATCTATTATCTATCTATCTATCTATCTATCTATCTATCTATCTATCTATCTATCTATCTATCTATCTATCTATCTATCTATCTATCTATCTATCTATCTATCTATTATCTATCTATCTATCTATCTATCTATCTATCTATCTATCTATCTATCTATCTATCTATCTATCTATCTATCTATCTATCTATCTATCTATCTATCTATCTATCTATCTATTATCTATCTATCTATCTATCTATCTATCTATCTATCTATCTATCTATCTATCTATATCTATCTATCTATCTATCTATCTATCTATCTATCTATCTATCTATCTATCTATATCTATCTATCTATCTATCTATCTATCTATCTATCTATCTATCTATCTATCTATCTATCTATCTATCAATCTATCTATCTATCTATCTATCTATCTATCTATCTATCTATCTATCTATCTATCTATCTATCTATCTATCTATCTATCTATCTATCTATCTATCTATCTATCTATCTATCTATCTATCTATCTATCTATCTATCTATCTATCTATCTATCTATCTATCTATCTATCTATCTATCTATCTATCTATCTATCTATCTATCTATCTATCTATCTATCTATCTATCTATCTATCTATCTATCTATTATCTATCTATCTATCTATCTATCTATCTATCTATCTATTATCTATCTATCTATCTATCTATCTATATTATCTATCTATCTATCTATCTATCTATCTATCTATCTATCTATCTATCTATCTATCTATCTATCTATCTATCTATCTATCTATCTATCTATCTATCTATCTAATCTATCTATCTATCTATCTATCTATCTATCTATCATCTATCTATATATCTATTATCTATCTATCTATCTATCTATCTCTATCTATCTATCTATCTATCTATCTATCTATCTATCTATCTATCTATCTATCTATCTATCTATCTATCTATCTATATCTATCTATCTATCTATCTATCTATCTATCTATCTATCTATCTATCTATCTATCTATCTATCTATCTATCTATCTATCTATCTATCTATCTATCTATCTATCTATCTATCTATCTATCTATCTATCTATCTATCTATCTATCTATCTATCTATCTATCTATCTATCTATCTATCTATCTATCTATCTATCTATCTATCTATCTATCTATCTATCTATCTATCTATCTATCTATCTATCTATCTATCTATCTATCTATCTATCTATCTATCTATCTATCTATCTATCTATCTATCTATCTATCTATCTATCTATCTATCTATCTATCTATCTATCTATCTATCTATCTATCTATCTATCTATCTATCTATCTATCTATCTATCTATCTATCTATCTATCTATCTATCTATCTATCTATATCTATCTATCTATCTATCTATCTATTATCTATCTATCTATCTATCTATCTATCTATCTATCTATTATCTATCTATCTATCTATCTATCTATCTATCTATCTATCTATCTATCTATCTATCTATCTATCTATCTATCTATCTATCTATCTATCTATCTATCTATCTATCTATCTATCTATCTATCTATCTATCTATCTATCTATCTATCTATCTATCTATCTATATATCTATCTATCTATCTATCTATCTATCTATCTATCTATCTATCTATCTATCTCTATCTATCTATCTATCTATCTATCTATCTATCTATCTATCTATCTATCTATCTATCTATCTATCTATCTATCTATCTATCTATCTATCTATCTATATCTATCTATCTATCTATCTATCTATCTATCTATCTATCTATTATCTATCTATCTATCTATCTATCTATCTATTATCTATCTATCTATCTATCTATCTATCTATCTATCTATCTGTCATATCATGCTTTGTTTCTATATTTTGTATATATAATTCTACATTTTATTTATAGTTAGTACTATTTAACAAATGTATGAACTAATTGTTAGGGACAATATATGTTTCCAATGATAATAATTGATTACCTAGAACAAAATGTAAAAGTTAAGGCATATAAAAGAAATTAATAAATACGTCCTCCTCCAGTCACACAGAAGTTCTTTAAAGCCGGGGGGTTGATTTACTAAAACTGGAAAGGGCAAATTCTAGTGCAGTTCTGCATAGAAACCAATCAGCTTCCAGGTTTTATTGTCAAAGCTTAGTTGAACAATCCAAAGTTAGAAGCTGATTGGCTGCTAGACACAGCTGGCCCGGATTTGTTGCACTCTGCAGCATTAGTAAATCAACCCCCCCCAGTGTGTACCCCTCTATAGAGCAGCAGTTGTAGGACAGACAAAAGGCAGCTTGTAGGACTGGTTATGTGCCGAAGATGCAAAGTGCATTGCTGAAGATTGTTCCAAAGTTGTGACCAGTTAAGATATATTGTAGAAAGCCTTTGTTTACAGCGGAATATTTCTAGTGATATCTTTGGTTTTCTTCTCTAGGATCTCCAGTGGTCAATGCTCAAAGACATTAATGATGCCTGGGTGTTCCTCTTGTGACAAAATTTCCATCACTGGGTCCATTGTCCGGAAACCCACCATGCACCGATACATCAGCACCAAAGTCCTGCTGGCTGAAGGAGAGGACAACCCATTTACTAAACATTGCCGCAACTATGAGGATACGTACAGGGTAAGGGACTGCCAGGCACACCGATATTCCGACTCTCCATCAAATGCCTGTTTTAAGAGATGTCTTTACTGGTTGAAAGTCTGAAATATATTGTTCAATTTAGGACATCCCTACTAATAACTAATATGTTCGTTTTCAGACATTTCCTTTGAACACTAACCCCCCCCCCCCCCTGTAATCCTAACACTAACCCTCCCTATACCCCAACACTAACCCTTCGTATAACCCTCCCTATAATCCCAACACTAACCCTCCCTATACCCCAACACTAACCCACCCTGTAACCCTAATACTAACTCTCCCTGTAACCCCAACACTAACCCTTCCTATAACCCTAATAGTAACCCTCCCTGTAACCCCAACACTGACCCTCCCTATAACCCCAACACTAACACTCCCTATAACCCCAACACTGACCCTCCCTATAACCCCAACACTAACACTCCCTATAACCCCAACACTGACCCTCCCTATAACCCCAACACTAACACTCCCTATAACCCTAACATTGACCCTCCCTATAACCCTAACATTGACCCTCCCTATAACCCTAATAGTAACCCTCCCTATAACCCTAACACCGACCCTCCGTATAACCCTAACACCGACCTCCGTATAACCCCAACACTGACCCTCCCTATAACCCCAACACTAACACTCCCTATAACCCCAACACTGACCCTCCCTATAACCCTAACATTGACCCTCCCTATAACCCTAATAGTAACCCTCCCTATAACCCTAACACCGACCCTCCCTATAATCCCAACACTGACTCTCCCTGTAACCCTAACACTAACCCTCCCTGTAACCCCAACACTGACCCTCCCTGTAACCCCAACACTGACCCTCCCAACACTAACCCTCCCTATAACTCTTCCCTGATAGATTGAAGGAAAGCCTTGGGGACCCGAACCAGGAGGGTTTGAAGTAAGTATAAAAGCCCAGGGAGAATATTAATTTTTTTAATTGTTTTCCTCCTAAAGCGGGTGAAAGATTGGGAGTGTCAACGTTTCAAATCCAAACAGATAATTGCAAATAAGGGAAGAAATGTTAAGGGCTGGTTCACGCCATAGAAATGCAGTCCAGAAGCATTTCTGTATGTGCTGTTTTTTGACACGTTCCGGTGCGTTTTTGATGCGTTTTACTGCATTCCAGTACAGTTCAGTGCAGAAAAAAATGCAGCCTGTTCTACTTTTTTTTCTGGAACTTGAGCTCACTGGGACTGACCGCACTGGTGTGAACTATGCCACTGGAAATCATGTAACCTACTATCAATGCATTTTTGATGCAGAAAAAAACATGCTGGACTGCATGTGGTATGAACTGGCCCTAAATATACACTATATTGCCAAAAGTATTGGACTGCCGGCCTTCCCACGCACATGAAGTTTAATGGCCTCCCAGTCTTAGTCCGTAGGGTTCAATATTGAGTTGGCCCCGCCCTTTCCACGCACATGACCTTTAATGGCCCACCAGTCTTAGTCCGTAGGGTTCAATATTGAGTTGGCCCCGCCCTTTCCACACACATGACCTTTAATGGCCCCCCAGTCTTAGTCCGTAGGGTTCAATATTGAGTTGGCCCCGCCCTTTCCACACACATGACCTTTAATGGCCCCCCAGTCTTAGTCCGTAGGGTTCAATATTGAGTTGGCCCCACCCTTTCCACACACATGACCTTTAATGGCCCCCCAGTCTTAGTCCGTAGGGTTCAATATTGAGTTGGCCCCGCCCTTTGCAGCTATAACAGCTTCAACTCTTCTGGGAAGGCCGTCCACAAGGTTTAGGATGGTGTCTATGGGAAGGTTGGACCATTCTTCCAGAAGCTCATTTGTCAGGTCAGGCACTGATGTCGGGGGAGGAGGCCTGGCTCGCAGTCTCCGCTCTAATTCATCCCAAAGGTGTTCTATGGGGTTGAGGTCAGGACTCTGTGCAGGACAGTCAAGTTCCTCCACCCCAAACTGGCTCCTCCATGTCTTTATGGACCTTGCTTTGTGCACTGGTGGGCAGTCATGTTGGAACAGGAAGGGGCCATCACCAAACTCCTCCCACAAAGTTGGGGGAATGAAATTGTCCAAAATGTTGCCTTAAGAGTTCCCTTCACTGGAACTAGGGGGCCAAGCCCAACCCCTGAAAGGCAACCCCACACCATAATCCCCCTCCACTAAACTTTACACTTGGCACAATGCAGTCAGGCAAGTACCGTTCTCCTGGCAACCGCCAAACCCAGACATGTCCATCGGATTGCCAGACAGAGAAGCGTGATTGGTCACTCCAGAGAACATGTCTCCCCTGCTCTAGAGTCCAGTGGCGGCGTGCTTTACACCACGGCATCCGACGCTTTGCATTGCACTTGGTGATGGAAGGCTTGGATGCAGCTGCTCGGCCATGGAAACCCATTCCATGAAGCTCTCTACGCACTGTTGTTGGGCTCATCTGAAGGCCACACCAAGTTTGGAGGTCTTTAGCTATTGACTCTGCAGACAGTTGGCGACTTCTGCGCACTGTGCGCTTCAGCATGCACTGACCCCGCACTGTCATGTGACGTGGCCTACCACTTGGTGGCTGAGTGGCTGTTGTTCCCAGTTGCTTCCACTTTGTTATAATCCCACTAACAGTTGATGGTGGAATATTTAGTAGCCAGGAAATGTCACGGATGGACTTATTGCACAGGTGGCCACCTATCACGGGACCACGCTTGGAGTCACTGAGCTCCTGAGAGCGACCCATTCTTTCACCAATGTTTGTAGAAGCAGTCTGCATTCCTAGGGGATGGATTGTATACACCTGTGTCCATGGAGGGGATTGGAACACCTGAATCACATGATATGGAGGGGATTGGAACACCTGAATCACATGATTTGGAGGGGATTGGAACATCTGAATCACATGACTGGAGGGGATTGGAACACCTGAATCACATGATATGGAGGGGATTGGAACACCTGAATCACATGATTTGGAGGGGATTGGAACACCTGAATCACATGATATGGAGGGGATTGGAACACCTGAATCACATGATATGGAGGGGATTGGGACACCTGAATCAAATGATTTGGAGGGTGGGCCCAATATAGTGTATCTGCAATGGAAGATGTGATGTTAATACCCAGATACCGAAGCTTAGTAGACACCTTACATGAACGGAAAGTTGGACTGAATGACCCCAAAGCCTAGAGGTATTATTTATGTTCACACCTCAGATTTCCCTACATTAATCTCTAGTTTGAGAGGCTTGCATTGAGTTGAAGTTCGTTTTAGAAGAAAGGGTAACGGATTTCTGCTTGCGTGATAAAAATCATTGGTGTATGCCGCAACCTTATGGGAATCCCTTCCAGAATCCAAACCCTTAATGTCACAGTTAGCTTTTGTAAGGCACAGGAGAGGTTCCAAAGTGATAACGAAAATCAATGGTGCGAGGGGGCGCCCTTGTCTTGTGCCATTGCTGAGGGAGAAGTAGGTGGTAAGTGCCTTGTTAATCTTAACGGCTGCCATTGGGTGACAGTATAACACGTCGATCCACCTACCCATGACTTCCCATATTGGAGTGTGCCTTTCAAAAACCCCAGTCACCCGGGTCAAAAGTCTTTCTCGCATCCAGTGAAAGCAGGAAAGTAGGTAGTTCTTTCGACTGGGCCAAGTGGATGAGGTTCCGGACCCTGGCGCTGTTATCCATGGCTTCTCTGGTCGACACGAAGCCCACTTGGTGTCCGTGAATAAGTCGGGGTAAATGAGGGAGTAACCTGTTAGCCAGGATTTTCGTAAATATTTTGAAGTCTGTATTCAGGTAAATCGGATGATAGCACATTGTAACACATCCTTCCCCTCCTTAGGGATGAGAATAATGTGTGTGTGTGTAAAGCGGCAACCTTTTCTATTGGCCTGCTTTTGATGTCAAAGTATTTTGTTATGTCACTTTCATAAATCCAAACAGATATCTGTTGATCCCGCCAGAAAGCCAATGAACTTCCAACTTCCTGTGCTGCTGGCAGTGTTATCTGGAGGAGTGCTGTCAGCCCTGTCCATTTCACCTCTTTCAGCTACAGAACACCTACTGCTATATCATGAAGAGCAAAGGGGAATGTGTTCTCTTGCCCTACATTGCCCTGTGAGTGTTGTCACCCTAGGGCAGGAAGTGTGCTGAAACTGTGACTGCAGTATATTATGTTTGTGTTCTTTGGTTGAGATACACTTTATTGATTAGACTTGATATTGCTGTGAGGTCCACTCCTTCCTTTAGCTGACTTCATACGCGACTTCTGTGCTCTCCTGTAGATCATCCAGGCAGAGATCCAGAATCTGAAGGACCAGGTCCAGGAGCTGCACAGAGACCTGACGAAGCACCATTCCCTCATAAAGACAGAAACCATGAGCGAGATCATCCAGAAGTCTCTGCAGGTGGATGTGCAGATCGCCTCCGAGTATTCGTCTGTGGAAATGATGAGGACGGCATTTGAGGAGGTCAGTTCATTTATTATATCCATTGGGAGCGTCAGGGATGGCTGGACTAAGGGATGAGACAATAGGAGTCCCAAGAATCCTGAACCAGGTGGCATAGCTATGATGCAAGCCACAGGACAACCATTGCTATCCACCACTGCAAAAGGACCTGAGGCCTCTAAAGCAGCCTTTTTCAACCAGGGTGCCTTGAGGTTTCTTCAGGGGTGCCTTGACAAAATGTCTAAAAAATGCACAAAACCTGTATACAAATACAGTTGTGCTCAAAAGTTTGCATACCCTGGCAGGAATTGAGAAATTTTGCCGTTGATATTGAAAGTATGACTGATCAAACGGATCATGACCTTTTCCATCTTTATAAAGTTCCATTACCTTGTTACGCAGGACTTTTGACAGTTCTTTCCTGCTCCCCATGGCTCAGTATCTAGCCCAGTCAGTGCTTCCACGTAAGAGCGAACAAACTCATTGACTATTTATACACAGACACTGATTGCAATTTATAAAGCCACAGATGTGGGACATTAACCTCTAATTGGCATTGTACCCCGTGTGTGTCACCTTGTGTGTCGGTACCAAGGCCAAACATTCCAGGAGGGGGAGACTTCTGACCTGGGGGTGGAGACTTCTGATCCGGGGGTGGAGACTTCTGATCCGGGAGTGGAGACTTCTGATCAGGGGGCAGAGACTTCTGATCTGGGGGTGGAGACTTCTGATCTGGGGGTGGAGACTTCTGATCCGGGGGCGGAGACTACTGATCAGGGGGCGGAGATGATCCGGGCCATTTGGGTGATTTCTGTTATTATTATGATTTAAAAAGGAGCCAAACAACTATTTGATAATAAATGGCTTCATATGATCATCATCCTTCAATAAAAGAGCAGTTTTTGGCATGATCAGTCAGATTTTCAATATCAATACCACAATGTCACAATTTCTGCCGGGGGATGCAAACCTTTGAGCCCAACTGTATATGTTAGTGGATGGGACACGTCTGCCTTTTATAGTTACACAAAGTCACAGGATTTCATTGCGCACCATTACGACCTTCTAGCCCCTGGCGTCCTGACAACCAATGACATCATTTGATATGGAGGATGTTGGTTGCCTGCACAGCATTGCAACACCTTGTTTGACCCTTCCCTGCCCCTCTCCGTCAGTGCTGGGGTCACATTAGCTCAGTGATGGAGAAAAACTGAGGGAGAAGAGAAACACTGGCATACTAGTCAGTACCATTGTGCAAAGGTGTAATTGAGTTGGAAGAATTATTCACTTCCAACATTGGCTGTCCTATGTGTGTGAATGTTGCTGCGTTATATAAAACTATTAGAATCGTTTTTTACATTTTCACATCCGATTGCCTCTCGGGGGATCAGGAAGGAATCTTTTTCCCTGCAGGAGCAGATTGGATCGTGCTTTGCTGGGTTTGTTTGCCTTCCTCTGGATCAGCTGTGGGTGTAGGATTATAACTTTTTTTTCTTTTTTTTTAATGGTTGAACTGGATGGACTTTTGTCTTTTTTCAGCCAGACTAACTATGTAGCTATATTTCAGAATGGGGTGCCTCGGGACTGTCCATAAGTTTAAAGGGTGCCTTGACTGAAAAACAGCCCTGAAGCCTTCAGAGTGAAAAGTGTCCTCCAGAAAATCCTTTCTATTGTAGATATTTTCATTATATTTAGAGATTTGTTACAAGCTTTCACTTTTTAATTTCACTGCAGATTTGGGAAGAAACTTACCAAAGGGTGGCGAATGAGCAGGAAATATATGAAGGTAATATGATTTGTTGTAATATTCAGAGTTGGGTTACACCACAGTATATACAGAGGCCTCGCTGAAACAGCGAACACTTAGCACCGCGTAGGACGACTTTAGTACATTTTTCTTTGCTTCCTGTCTTTGTCAACAGTAGTAATGAGCTTGTTTTTGGGATTGGGTTTGGATAGAACCCAAGTGCATCCGATACCAAGATGGGGGGGGGGGCACCATTTAAGTGTAGCACTTTATTAAAACAGCGGGGTTAATATCAATGTACACTCACTTGGTAAAAAGAATGTCAGGCACATCAATGGTCATGCTGGGTATCTGCAGGGTTGGTCAGGGAAGTTTGCAGGCATTTACAGATGACCCTGGAGGCTTGTTGTGAAGTATGCAGAGGTTGCAGGAAGCGGAAGGGTCTGTTGGATGCCGTGGAACACACCGCTGGCGGAAACCGGAAGTGACGTGTTGTCAGAAGGGTGCTGGGTCAAGATGATGTACTGTTGATGGGCGTGGCTACGTGCTAGTCATCCCAATCAATGGTAGTCATGCCCATCAATGGTACGTTATCCCAACCATTCCGTATCTGCCATCCCTCTCTACCAATCCCTCCACTGGCCTCCATTCAGTGTCCTCCACCCCTCTCTGCCAATCCCTCCACTGGCCTCCATTCAGTGTCCTCCACCCCTCTCAGCCAATCCCTCCACTGGCCTCCATTCAGTGTCCTCCACCCCTCTCTGCCAATCCCTCCACTGGCCTCCATTCAGTGTCCTCCACCCCTTTCAGCCAATCCCTGCACTGGCCTCCATTCAGTGTCCTCCACCCCTCTCTGCCAATCCCTCCACTGACCTCCATTCAGTGTCCTCCACCCCTCTCTGCCAATCCCTCCACTGGCCTCCACTCAGTGTCCTCCACCCCTCTCTGCCAATCCCTCCACTGGCCTCCACCCCTCTCTGCCAATCCCTCCACTGGCCTCCACTCAGTGTCCTCCACCCCTCTCTGCCAATCCCTCCACTGGCCTCCATTCAGTGTCCTCCACCCCTCTCTGCCAATCCCTCCACTGACCTCCATTCAGTGTCCTCCACCCCTCTCTGCCAATCCCTCCACTGGCCTCCACTCAGTGTCCTCCACCCCTCTCTGCCAATCCCTCCACTGGCCTCCATTCAGTGTCCTCCACCCCTCTCTGCCAATCCCTCCACTGGCCTCCATTCAGTGTCCTCCACCCCTCTCTGCCAATCCCTCCACTGGCCTCCATTCAGTGTCCTCCACCCCTCTCTGCCAATCCCTCCACTGGCCTCCATTCAGTGTCCTCCACCCCTCTCTGCCAATCCCTCCACTGGCCTCCATTCAGTGTCCTCCACCCCTCTCAGCCAATCCCTGCACTGGCCTCCATTCAGTGTCCTCCACCCCTCTCTGCCAATCCCTGCACTGACCTCCATTCAGTGTCCTCCACCCCTCTCTGCCAATCCCTCCACTGGCCTCCATTCAGTGTCCTCCACCCCTCTCTGCCAATCCCTCCACTGGCCTCCATTCAGTGTCCTCCACCCCTCTCTGCCAATCCCTTCACTGGCCACCACTCAGTGTCCTCCATCCCTCTCTGCCAATCCCTCCACTGGCCTCCATTCAGTGTCCTCCATCCCTCTCTGCCAATCCCTCCACTGGCCTCCATTCAGTGTCCTCCACCCCTCTCTGCCAATCCCTCCACTGGCCTCCATTCAGTGTCCTCCACCCCTCTCTACCAATCCCTCCACTGGCCTCCACTCAGTGTCCTCCATCCCTCTCTGCCAATCCCTCCACTGGCCTCCATTCAGTGTCCTCCACCCCCCCTCTGCCAATCCCTCCACTGGCTTCCCATTGCCCAATGGATAAAATTCAAAACATTAACAATCCCATATAAAACCATTTATAACTCCGCCCCAAATTACATCACCAATCTTGTCTCCAAATATCACCCAAACTGTCCTCTCCGCTCCTCGCACAACCTCCTGCTCTCTAGCTCCCTTGTCTCCTCCTCTTATGCTCATCTCCAGGACTTCTCCAGAGCCTCCCCCATCCTCTGGAACTCTCTACCCGAATTTATCAGACTATCGCCTACTCTGCTCACTTTTAGACGATCTCTGAAAACTGATCTCTTCAGGGAAGCCTATCCTGCCCTCAGCTAATAATGGAAACTTCTATTCCTCCTACCAGTCTATCCCCCACAGTTATTACCTTTTCTACCACCAGCCCCTCCCTCTTAGATTGTCAGCTCCCAGGATCAGGGCCCTCCTAACCCTCTTGTATTGTTGCTGTGTTGTCTCCCGTTATATTGTAAAGCGCTGAGCAAACTGTTGGCGCCATAAATCCTGTATAATAATAATAATAACCCAGCACCCTTCTGACTTCATGTCACTTCTGGTTTTGGCTGGCTCTGCGTCCAACAGACCCAGCCGTTTCCTGCAACCTCTGCTTTGCCTGCCTGGCAATGACATCATTGAAAAACATAATGTCAGGCACATCAATGGTCATGCTGGGTATCTGCAGGGTTTGTTGGGGAAGCTGGCCGTCATGAACAGATGATCCTGAAGACTTGTTTGGCAGAAATGCATTGCCTCGTCTTCAGGATCATCTGTTCATGACGGCCAGCTTCCCCAACAAACCCTGCAGATACCAAGTATGACCATTGATGTGCTGACATTATGTTCTTTAAGTGAGTGCACGCTGTTTCTAACCCCCGCTGTTTGAATAAAGTACTACGCTTAGATGGTGGCACCCCCCCGTCCCGTTACTCTTTTTCAAACTTGGAAGTTAATTGTCATCTCTGGCCCAATGGCTTATTATGGCACATAGCTATTATAGGTCAAAATGCCATACTGGGTCACTGGCCCCCACAGCTGTACATATACAAAGGGGCGGGGATGCTTGTGACATCATTGACTTCATATGGCTAAATGGCTGGGCTAATATCAGCCATGTGGCCATAATAGGTCAATAATCTCATGAGCTTCTCTGGCTTTGTATATGTGCGGCTGCAGACCGGGGAATCTTCCCACAGCTCATTGGCCCAGCAATGACCACTAAATTCCAGGTTCAGACGGAACCTGAGCTCATCTCTGGTTACCAAAACAGGAAGTGAGAAGATCTCCCCAGTCGGGACACAAAACCTAACATTACCACAATCTGTATGAGAGCCACACTAATGGTCAATGAGAGAAATCCTGCCTCCAGCGATCATTGCCCCATCCGTGGTCTCTCTGCAGCTCAGCTACACGACCTCCAGCAACTGAAACAAGAAAACAGCTACCTGACCACAATTGCCAAACAGATTGCGCCATACGTACGATCCATCGCCAAGGTCAAAGAACGCCTGGAGCCCAGGTACGAAGGTTCACACTTCTCTGATGGGTTTTTGGTTTAAACATTTGTAGCCAAGAGGGAATTCTTTCTAAATATCTTTCCATCCTGATACACTTTGGGATTATATAACCCGGCATTTGTTGTTTGATGGACTCATCCCGCCCATCCTGAACTCCACTATCACCTGTCACACTAAAACAAAGAAGTTCCTTAATTTCATAAACTGGCAGACAGTTACGTGGCAATATGTCTAGGTGTTTGGTCACATGATTCCAGGGCTGACCGTTCAGCTGTACTGAATGCTTGGTGTAATTTCACCGCACACTGTGAGATTCTCATAATGTGCATTAGAACCTACAGCATGTCAGATAGAGCCTGCCTTGTTGGCTGAAGTATGCCCAGCATCTTCTAGCTCTTTCCTCCCCATCCTGACTGTCCTTAACCCTTTCTATTCATTGGGTTTTAGTTCTTTCAATCATGGAGGCTCAGCATCACATGTGGGTGTTACCTAGAGTGGACAGCATTCACATACACACTGCTTAGGGTGACACCACAGGGAAATTAGATATGTATGAACAAATATATTAAAGTGTTACTGAACCCCAGACCCTGCATTCGATATATCCGCTCTCCCCGGACCCTGCATTCACTATATCCGCTCTCTCCCCGGACCCCGCATTCACTATATCCGCTCTCCCCGGACCTCACATTCACTATATCCGCTCTCCCCGGACCCCGCATTCACTATATCCGCTCTCCCCGGACCCCGCATTCACTATATCCGCTCTCCCCGGACCCCGCATTCACTATATCCGCTCTCCCCGGACCCCGCATTCACTATATTCGCTCTCCCCGGACCCCGCATTCACTATATCCGCTCTCCCCGGACCCCGCATTCACTATATCCGCTCTCCCCGGACCCCGCATTCACTATATCCGCTCTCCCCGGACCCCGCATTCACTATATCCGCTCTCCCCGGACCCCGCATTCACTATATCTGCTCTCCCCGGACCCTGCATTCACTATATCCGCTCTCCCCGGACCCTGCATTCACTATATCCCCTCTCCCTGGACCCCGCATTCACTATATCCGCTCTCCCCAGACCCGCATTCCCTATATCCGCTCTCCCCGGACCCCGCATTCACTATATCCGCTCTCCCCGGACGCGGCATTCACTATACCCCCTCTCCCCGGACCCTGCATTCACTATATCCGCTCTCCCCGGACCCCGCATTCACTATATCCGCTCTCCCCGGACCCCGCATTCACTATATCCGCTCTCCCCGGACCCCGCATTCACTATATCTGCTCTCCCCGGACCCCGCATTCACTATATCTGCTCTCCCCGGACCCCGCATTCACTATATCTGCTCTCCCCGGACCCCGCATTTACTATATCTGCTCTCCCCGGACCCTGCATTCACTATATCCGCTCTCCCCGGACCCTGCATTCACTATATCCGCTCTCCCCGGACCCCGCATTCACTATATCCGCTCTCCCCGGACCCCGCATTCACTATATCCGCTCTCCCCGGACCCTGCATTCACTATACCCGCTCTCCCCAGACCCTGCATTCACTATATCCGCTCTCCCACAGTACACAGAACATGGAAATACAGTTATTTTAGTAATATAAACTGCTAAATCCCTTTTCTCATCAGCAGTATATAGCAGTCTTGTGACTTCTGTTGGTGTCCAACTTAGCACTGGTTAAAGTTTGTAGGAGGAGTTTTCATTTTGCTCAGACTGTGGCATGACCCCTGACCCCCTGTGTGGACAGTGCTGATTTGTCCCTGTGCTGATCACATGCACCCTCCCAAATTAAAAAAAAACTTCTCTAGCCATACACACTAAACTGAGCATGTGCAGAGTGTCTCCTAGATGTCGTCTGTACTATCAGCAGATGGATTGGGGACAGTAGAAGAAAAGGAGGATCAGAGAAGACCGGATTAAACAGCATTTTTACACAATGCAGAGGATTAACCCCTTAGGTCCTACAGTCAGTATAACAAGCATGCTTTACTGCATCCACAGACTGATTGTACTGTTGTGGGTTTAATGACACTTTAAAGTGATAACAAGCATGTCATACTTACCTGCTCTGTAATGGTTTTGCACAGAGCAGCCCGGATCCTCCTCTTCTCGGGTCCCCTGCCGGCGCTTCTGGCCCCCTCTCTCCTGTCAGGTGCCCCCACAGCAAGCAGATTGCTATGGGGGCACCCAAGCATGCACACTTCCGAGCCACAGCTCTGCTTGCCCATTCACACACAGAGCCACAACTTGGCCTCGCTCCCTCCCTCCCTCTGTTGATTGGCTCACTGGCTGTGATTGACAGCAGCGCCTCAACCAATCCACGGAGAACCGATGCTCTCATGGACATCGCTAGATTGGAATGGGGCTCAGGTAAGTGTTTGGGGGGCTGCTACACAGAAGGTTTTTTACTGAGAATACATGAAGGTAAAAACATTGAACCTTTAGAACCACCTTAGAGTGATAGTAAACCGAAAAGAAAAAAAAAAAAAATAAAGCAATGGTCCTCTGCAGGTTTGGGACATCGTGTAGTGCCCCGCCCACATACTAGTACATTATGGCAGACACGGGGCCCTCGAGCGCAGCGGTGTCACGGCTCCCCGGCGCTGACATCTTCACCCGGTTTTCCTTCCAGGTTCACAGGCTCCGGCCGTATGCATAGCCAGGGTGGCGATGACGTCACTCCCACACATGCGTCCGGCACGGAGCTCTGAAAGTCCGGCACAATATGCCGTTCCTCCAGAGCGCATGCGTCAGTGATGTCATTGGCTGCATGTTGTGCGCAAGTTTAGGAGATATTCACAGGTAAGCCTTATTGTAAGCTGAGGTACAAGTTCTGAAGTGATTATAGAGTAGGATAGCCATCAGTGTACACAGCGCTTTACATATATATTGTACATCCACATCAGTCCCCGCCCCCGAGGAGCGTACAATCTAAGGTCCCTAACCCTCAAGGGGCGTACAATCTAAGGTCCCTAACCCTCAAGGGGCGTACAATCTAAGGTCCCTAACCCTCAAGGGGCGTACAGTCTAAGGTCCCTAACCCTCAAGGGGCGTACCATCTAAGGTCCCTAACCCTCAAGGGGCGTACAATCTAAGGTCCCTAACCCTCAAGGGGCGTACAGTCTAAGGTCCCTAACCCTCAAGGGGCGTACCATCTAAGGTCCCTAACCCTCAAGGTGTGTACAATCTAAGGTCCCTAACCCTCAAGGAGCGTACAATCTAAGGTCCCTAACCCTCAAGGTGCGTACAATCTACGGTCCCTAACCCTCAAGGTGCGTACAATCTAAGGTCCCTAACCCTCAAGGAGCGTACAATCTAAGGTCCCTAACCCTCAAGGTGCGTACAATCTAAGGTCCCTAACCCTCAAGGTGCGTACAATCTAAGGTCCCTAACCCTCAAGGGGCGTACAATCTAAGGTCCCTAACCCTCAAGGGGAGTACAATCTAAGGTCCCTAACCCTCAAGGGGCGTACAATCTACGGTCCCTAACCCTCAAGGGGAGTACAATCTAAGGTCCCTAACCCTCAAGGGGAGTACAATCTAAGGTCCCTAACCCTCAAGGGGCGTACAATCTACGGTCCCTAACCCTCAAGGGGAGTACAATCTAAGGTCCCTAACCCTCAAGGGGAGTACAATCTAAGGTCCCTAACCCTCAAGGGGCGTGCAATCTACGGTCCCTAACCCTCAAGGGGTGTACAATCTAAGGTCCCTAATCCTTAAGGAGCGTCCAATCTAAGGTCTATAACCCTCAAGGGGCGTACAGTCTACGGTCCCTAACCCTCAAGGGGAGTACAATCTAAGGTCCCTAACCCTCAAGGGGCGTGCAATCTACGGTCCCTAACCCTCAAGGGGTGTACAATCTAAGGTCCCTAATCCTTAAGGAGCGTCCAATCTAAGGTCCCTAATCCTTAAGGAGCGTCCAATCTAAGGTCCCTAACCCTCAAGGGGCGTACAATCTAAGGTCCCTAACCCTCAAGGGGCGTACAATCTACGGTCCCTAACCCTCAAGGGGAGTACAATCTAAGGTCCCTAACACTCAAGGGGAGTACAATCTAAGGTCCCTAACACTCAAGGGGCGTGCAATCTACGGTCCCTAACCCTCAAGGGGAGTACAATCTAAGGTCCCTAATCCTTAAGGAGCGTCCAATCTAAGGTCCCTAACCCTCAAGGGGCGTACAATCTAAGGTCCCTAACTCACATTCATACATACACATCCTAGGGCCAATATAGACAGGAGCCAATTCACCTCCCTGCATGTCTTTGGAGTGTGGGAGGAAACCGAAGTACCCGGAGGAAACCCACGCAGGCACAGGGAGAACATGCAAACTCCAGGCATGGTTGGGATTCGAACTTTGCTACCACTTTAACAAATTTATGTGCATGTTGATGGGGCGGGGAAACATGTACAAGGTTGTACTTCAGAACTTGTTGACTTGTAAAGCGAATGTTCACCCAGCTTAGTGAATGAGGAAATTTATCCTGACTTCAACAATCCAATAGCATGCGGGGGAAAATCCTGCTTTTTCTTGCTTGTGATTGGATTTCCTTTTGCAAACTGATTTTTTTTTTTTACTTTGTCTCACGTCATTGTCTGATATTTTGAAATCCGCTTTAATAGTCAACAAACTCCACGCCTTACACCAAGATCAGCGAGTAGCTGCATTGCACATATCTGATATCTTTTATATCCAACAGACTGAAGGAACCTCGAGAGCTGAAAGATGACGTATCCGAGAAAACCTCCGAGGATTCCCCAATGATGGAGCTGCACGGCAGGTAACCTTTTCTTATAAATATATATCAGGGGCGGACTGACAACTCGTGAGACCCCCAGACAATAGGGGATCATGGGGCCCGTGTCCTCGCCCACACTCAAACCACTCCCAAAAGAGCCTATCAAAGGTACCGGGTGCAGCTCATGGGGTCCCCTACTGACCCCGGGCCCTTGGGCAGTGCTTTGCCTTGACTTTGACGTGTCTTTGGTTGGGTGCAACTTTGACGTGTCTTTGGTTGGGTGCAACTTTGACGTGTCTTTGGTTGGGGGCAACTTTGACGTGTCTTTGGATGGGTGCAACTTTGACGTGTCTTTGGATGGGTGCAACTTTGACGTGTCTTTGGTTGGGTGCAACTTTGACGTGTCTTTGGATGGGTGCAACTTTGACGTGTCTTTGGTTGGGGGCAACTTTGACGTGTCTTTGGTTGGGGGCAACTTTGACGTGTCTTTGGTTGGGGGCAACTTTGACGTGTCTTTGGTTGGGGGCAACTTTGACGTGTCTTTGGTTGGGGGCAACTTTGACGTGTCTTTGGATGGGTGCAACTTTGACGTGTCTTTGGTTGGGTGCAACTTTGACGTGTCTTTGGATGGGTGCAACTTTGACGTGTCTTTGGATGGGTGCAACTTTGACGTGTCTTTGGATGGGTGCAACTTTGACGTGTCTTTGGATGGGTGCAACTTTGACGTGTCTTTGGTTGGGGGCAACTTTGACGTGTCTTTGGATGGATGCAACTTTGACGTGTCTTTGGATGCATGTAACTTTGACGTGTCTTTGGTTGGGGGCAACTTTGACGTGTCTTTGGATGCATGTAACTTTGACGTGTCTTTGGTTGGGGACAACTTTGACGTGTCTTTGGTTGGGGGCAACTTTGACGTGTCTTTGGATGCATGTAACTTTGACGTGTCTTTGGTTGGGGACAACTTTGACGTGTCTTTGGATGGGTGCAACTTTGACGTGTTTTTGGATGGGTGCAACTTTGACGTGTCTTTGGATGGATGCAACTTTGACGTGTTTTTGGATGGATGCAACTTTGACGTGTTTTTGGATGGGTGCAACTTTCACGTGTCTTTGGTTGGATGCAACTTTGACGTGTCTTTGGATGGGGGCAACTTTGACGTGTCTTTGATTGGGGGCAACTTTGACGTGTCTTTGGATGGGTGCAACTTTGACGTGCCTTTGGTTGGGGGCAACTTTGACGTGTCTTTGGATGGGGGCAACTTTGACGTGTCTTTGATTGGGGGCAACTTTGACGTGTCTTTGGATGGGTGCAACTTTGACGTGTCTTTGGTTGGATGCAACTTTGATGCAACTTTTTTTTTTGTTAATAGGACAGTTCATGTAGTGCTACTTTGATACCAGTTGAGTTCCAGAGAGTGTAAAGTCGCATCAAAGTAGTACAGGAACCTTTATGTGTCCAAAGTCACATGTTAGTGGTAAGGGCATCACTACTTTGATGCCACTTGAGTGCCAGGGAGTGTAAAGTCCTATCCAACGCCACACCCATCCAAAGTCGCATCAAAGTGGCGACAAAGTAAACACTTTCCTATTAAAAAAAAAAAACACTTCAAAAACATGTCAGAAACACACTGTGAAATCGCACAACCGCTTAGATGTGACCCTAGCCCAGTGTTTCTCAACTCCAGTCCTCATGGACCCCCAACAGGTCATGTTTTCAGGATTTCCCTCAGATGAAACAGCTGTGGTAATTACTAAAGCAGTGAAACTGATCAAATCACCTGTGCAAAATAATGGAAATCCTGAAAAACATGACCTGTTGGGGGTCCATGAGGACTGGAGTTGAGAAACACTGCCCTAGCCTTAGGAAGGGTGTATTTAGAAACAAATATCATATAGCTGTTGGCTGGTCGAAAATGTCTGTAAATTCATTCTGTGCAAACAGGGCAAAATCGAATGTTCTCAGACTGTACAATATGCTCTGCAATGCGGTATTTCCCCATTTCTACATTCTCCATCTGCAGAGGATATAGCCTGAGGAGCTCTGTGTACCCAGAGAAAACCTACAAGCAGCTTCAGTGAACAAATGTGCACATTTTACATCCCTTGTTGCTTAAAGTGGAGCTCCGGGCAGAGAGCGTTCAGTCTTTTCTGTTGTGATAAAACACAGTTACCTCTTCTGAGTCCTTCTTGCCCACTGCGGCTGTGCGAGCTGTGACCCTCCTACAGGGGAGTCCTAGTGTAGGTTACCCACCATCCTCTCCCTTCGTCCATTCACACCGTGTATTCTATGAACCAATGACCGAATACATGACATTCTGTGAAAGGACAAGCGGAGAGCAGGGACGGATTGCTGTCAATCATGTATGAGAGCCACAGTGGGCCGGATGTATAGTGAGCAGGGGCGGACTGACAACTCATGGGGCCCCATGGCAATAGGGGATCATGGGGCCCCTGTCTCCTTGCCCAAACTCAAAAAGCCTATGAAAAAGGTACCAGGGGCATCTCATGGGGCCCCCTACTGACCCCGGGCCCTCGGGCAGTGCCCGAGTTTCCAAATGGTCAGTCCGCCCCTGATTGTGTGCCATACTATCCAGTATTGATGAAAGTATGAATCTTCCAGTAAAGATCGGAGATATGGGCGTGGGATAAACCTCGGCAGAGGTAACTCTTCTTTGGTAAGTTAATTCAACTTTAAAAGCAGGACTGGAATGGAAGTGCCAACATTTCACCCCTGAAAGTCAGGCAGATAAGCCGAGACATTGGAATTTGGGCACATTGTAGCTCACACCTCCATATTTGTATATTTGCTTCTCTCCCACAATTAATTACATCTGATCCTTATATCCCATTGAAAGAATGTCACTTCATGTTGATAATACGTCCATCAAGCCTGGAGAGCTGCAAAGTGATAGCAGAACAAAGCCTGACTTGGGGCACAGAGGTCAGTGTTGCTGACTCGTGACAGGTACTCCATAGCCCAGGGGTGGGCAAACTTTTTGACTTGAGGGCCGCAATGGGTTCATATATTGGACCCGGGGGCCGGACCAAGAGTAGATGAATGATGTGTATGTCATCCATAGTAAGTATAGTAATATTCCCCCATAGTAAGCATAGTAATTAATCCCCCATATAGTAATTCATCCCCCATAGTAATTCATCCCCCATATAGTAATTCATCCCCCATAGTAATTCATCCCCATATAGTAATTCATCCCCCATAGTAATTCATCCCCCATATAGTAATTCATCCCCCATAGTAATTCATCCCCCATATAGTAATTCATCCCCCATAGTAATTAATCCCCCATAGAGTAATTCATCCCCCATAGTAATTCACCCCCCATATAGTAATTCATCCCCCATAGTAATTAATCCCCCATACAGTAATTCATCCCCCATATAGTAATTCATCCCCCATAGTAATTCATCCCCCATATAGTAATTCATCCCCCATATAGTAATACATCCCCTATAGTAATTCATCCCCCCTATAGTAATTCATCCCCCCTATTAAGTCCCCAAGTCCCCCCTGTGTCAATTCACTTACCTTTGCTCCGCGCGTTCCTCTCGCCGTGTTCCCGCGCCGTTCCGGTGTAGCATGAAAATCTGTCTCCTATGAGGATCTGTCCCCCTCGACGTATCTGCGCATGTGCCAGTTTCAGGCATTAGCAGCCGATCGGCGATCTCCGGCACATGCGCAGATACGTCGAGGGGGACAGATCCTCATAGGAGACAGATTTTCATGCTACACCGGTCTTCAGGGCGGACTGTGAGAGGAGCCTAGCTCCCCTCACGTTCGTCACGCTGCCCCGTCTACACACATCCTGACAGCCATCCTGACAGTATCACACTCCGCGGGCCGGATTAAAAGGTCCACTGGGCCGTAGTTTGCCCATTGCTGCCATAGCCTGTACATTTTGTGTGTATATATATATATATATATATATATATATATACACACATATACAGTACACACACACATATATATATATTTATATACATACAGTATCTCCTAGAAGTGAGTCCCCCCCCTCACATTTGTGTCAATCTTTGATTCTCTCTTTCCATGTGACAACACTGAAGAAATGACACTTTGCTACAATGTGACGTAGTCAGTGTACAGCTTGTATAACATGGAAATTTGCTGTCCCCTCAAAATAACTCAACACACCGCCATTAATGTCTAATCCGCTGGCAACAAAAGTAAGTCCACCCCTAAGTGACAAGGTCCAAATTGGTGTGAATGGGGAGCAGGTGTGTTAGATTTGGTGTTATCGCTCTCACTCTCTCATACTGGTCACTGGAAGTTCAACATGGCACCTCATGGCAAAGAACTCTCTGAGGATCTGCAAAAAAGAATTGTTGCTCTACCATACAGCGGTTTAACAGGAGAGGTTCCACTCAGAACAGGCCTCGCCATGGTCCACCAAAGAAGCTGAGTGCACGTGCTCAGCGTCATATCCAGAGGTTGTCTTTGGGAAATAGACGTATTAGTGCTGCCAGCATTGCTGCAGAGGGTGAAGGGGTGGGGGGGGTCAGCCTGTCAGTGCTCAGACCATACGCCGCACACTGCATTGGTCTGCATGGCTGTCATCCCAGGAGGAAGCCTCTTCTAAAGATGATGCACAAGAAAGCCCACAAACAGCGCTGAAGACAAGCAGACTAAGGACATGGATTACTGGAACCATGTCCTGTGGTCTGATGACACCAACATCAACTGATTTGGTTCAGATGGTGTCAAGCGTGTGTGGCGGCAACCAGGTGAGGAGTACAAAGACAAGTATGTCTTGCCTACAGTCAAGCATGGTGGTGGGAGTGTCATGGTCTGGGGCCCCATGGTGGTGGGAGTGTCACGGTCTGGGGCCCCATGGTGGTGGGAGTGTCACGGTCTAGGGCCGCATGGTGGTGGGAGTGTCATGGTCTGGGGCTGCATGAGTGCTGCCGGCACTGGGGGGGCTACAGTTCATTGAGGGAACCATGAATGCCAACATGTACTGTGACATACTGAAGCACAGCATGATCCCCTCCCTTCCGAGACTGAGCCACAGGGCAGTATTCCAACATAACGACCCCAAACACACTTCCAAGACCACCCCTGCCTTGCTAAAGAAGCTGAGGGTAAAGATGATGGACTGGCCAAGCATGTCTCCAGACCTGAACCCCATTGAGCGTCTGTGAGGCGTCCTTAAACGGAAGGTGGAGGAGCGCAAGGTCTCTAACATCCACCAGCTCCGTGATGTCGTCATGGAGGAGTGGAAGAGGACTCCAGTGACAACCTGTTGAGCTCTGGTGACCTCCATGCCCAAGAGGGTGAAGGCATTGCTGGAAAATAATGGCGGCCACACAAAATATTGACACTTTGGGCCCAATTTGGACCTTGTCACTTCAGGGTGTACTCACTTTTGTTGCCAGCGGTTTAGACATTAATGGCGGTGTCCCAAAGACAACCTCTGGATATGGCGCTGATCATGTGCACTAAACTTCTTTGGCCGACCATGGCGAGGCCTGTTCTGAGTGGAACCTGTCCTGTTACACCACTGTATGGTCTTGGCCACCGTGCTGCAGTTCAGTTTCAGGGTCTCGGCAATCTTCTTATAGCCTCGGCCATCTTTATCTATCGCAACAATTCTTTTTTTTCAGATCCTCAGAGAGTTCTTTGCCATGAGGGGCCATGTTGAACTTCCATGTATATGAGAGAGAGGGATAACACCAAATGTAAACCCACCCGCTCCCCATTCACACCTGAGACCTTGTAACACTAACGAGTCACATGACATCAGGGAGGGAAAATGGCTAATTGGGCCCAATTTGGACCTTGTCACTTAGGGGTGGACTCACTTTTGTTGCCAGCGGTTTAGACATTAATGGCGGTGTGTTATGTAAATTTGCTGTCCCCTCAAAATAACTCGTTATACAAGCTGTACACTGACTACGTCACATTGTAGCAAAGTGTAAGTGTTGTCACATGAAAAGAGAGAATCAAGTATTGACAAATGTGAGGGGGGGACTCACTTCTGGGCGATACTGTGTGTGTGTGTATATATATATATACATTGTATACAGTCCGGGGGAGGGGTGGACTCACTTCTGGGAGATTCTGTTTATATACTAAAGTTATATGCAGATGTGAAAAAAATGCTGTAAAGTAAGAACTTTAAAAAAAATATCTATTGTAATTGTTTATTTTTTATCATTTTACAAAATGCAAAGTGAGCGAAAAGGAGAAAAATCTAAATCAAATCAATATTTGGTGTGACCACCCATGGCTTCAAACCAGGACAATTCAATCCATCAAGCACATTTGAAGAAGCACAAAGTAATGGACAACGTTGAGAAGCGTAAATGCAGTAGACTGGCACCATTGACCATAGATGCAGTGGCCAGGTAACGTTGAGGAGCTTAGACGCAGTGGTCGGGTAATGTTGGGGAGCTTAGACGCAGTGGTCGGGTAATGTTGGGGAGTGTAGACGCAGTGGCCAGGTAACGTTGAGGAGCTTAGACGCAGTGGTCGGGCAATGTTGAGCGTAGACACAGTGGTCAGGTAACGTTGAGGAGCGTAGATGCAGTGGTCAGGCAATGTTGGGGAGTGTAGATGCAGTGGTCGGGCAATGTTGGGGAGTGTAGGCGCAGTGGTCGGGCAATGTTGGGGAGTGTAGATGCAGTGGTCGGGCAATGTTGGGGAGTGTAGGCGCAGTGGTCGGGCAATGTTGGGGAGTGTAGATGCAGTGGTCGGGCAATGTTGGGGAGTGTAGATGCAGTGGTCGGGCAATGTTGGGGAGTGTAGGCGCAGTGGTCGGGCAATGTTGGGGAGTGTAGGCGCAGTGGTCGGGCAATGTTGGGGAGTGTAGGCGTAGTGGTCGGGCAATGTTGGGGAGTGTAGGCGCAGTGGTCGGGCAATGTTGGGGAGTGTAGGCGCAGTGGGTCGGGCAATGTTGGGGAGTGTAGGCGCAGTGGTTGGGTAATGTTGGGGAGTGTAGGCGCAGTGGTTGGGTGACGTTGAGGAGTGTAGACGCAGTGGTCGGGTAACAATGAAGAGTGTAGACGCAGTGGTCCGGCAACGTTGGGGAGTGTAGGCGCATTGGTCAGGTAACAATGAAGAGTGTAGACGCAGCGGTCGGGTAATGTAAAGTATTTGGCTGTAGCAGGAGGTAGTTTGTTGGGAGAAGGGCTGCAGAGTAGTACAGTGTCTGCAGACAACTGTGAAGCATGGTGGAGGTTCCTTTCAAGTTTGGGGCTGCATTTCTGCAAATGGAGTTGGAGATTTTGTCAGGAACAATGGTGTCCTCAATGCTGAGAAATACAGGCAGATACCTATCCATCATGCCGTACCATCAAGGAGGCGTGTGATTGGCCCCAAATTTATTCTGCAGCAGGACAACCACCCCAAACATACAGCCAATCTCATTAGGAAGTATCTTAAGGATAACGAGAAACAAGAAGCCCTGGAAGTGATGGTTTGGCCCCCACAGAGCCCTGATCTCACCATCATGGAGTCTGTCTGGGATGACATGAAGAGGCAGGAGGATTGGAGGCAGCTGACATCCACAGAAGATCTGGGCTTAGGTCTCCAAGATGCACATAGAACAACCTACCTGCCAAGTTCCTTTACCGGGTGCAAGTCTACCTAGAAGGGCGGTCACACCAAATATTGATTGGATTTGTATTTCTCTTCTGTTCTTTCCATTTTGTTGATGAAAATAAACTATGAACACTTCTATGTCTGAAAGCTTTCTTCATGTACAGCATCTTGTCACACCTACAAGCCTCCATATTGATGTCACACAACATGGAAGTGCACTGTAGGAGAGCAGAAGTCCAGGAGAGCAGAAGTCCAGGAGTTCATCATTCTATCTCCTGGGCTTCACACTGGACCCCATCCGTCACTGAAATCAGTTCAGTGCCATTGGTGAGGGGAGCCCATAAGAGCCACTAGTTTGTTGTTTATAAATGGCGCTAGAATATAATGGCGCGCCCTCCCCATACCCACTTTTCTAAAGTTCTCTAGTGGTGGGCGGTGCTTAGTCCTCACAGAACAAGGCTCCTGTAATGTTCCTCAGCATCTGGATACCACTTGAGGTCAGATTACCGGCAGACCGCTGTGTGGAATGTGCCCAGGGTAATCCTTAGGTTGTCAACAAAAAAAAATATCTATTCAAAGTTGTGCATGTAAAGAGCACAACGCTTCCCTGGCATTGATCATGTGATCGAAGGAAAGGTAGATCCCTTGAAGAACATAAGAATTCCTCTCATTTAGGAATCTCCAAATTGCAGCCTGTGGGCCACACCAAGTCCCAGCTCGGATCAGTGGTGTTCCTTCTTCATTTTATTTATTTATTTTTTATTTCAGGTACTTACATAGCGCCATCAATTTACACAGCACTTTACATATATATTGTACATTCACAGGATTGATTGAGGATTAAGGTCAGCAGAGGCTGCCTATGGTCTCCTCTTCTGATGTGAGGGGGACTCTGAGAGGGACCTTGATAGAAGGAGGGATTCTGATGGGACCTCAATGTAAGGAGGAACTCTGATGAGGACTCCGATAGAGACAGTTATGTAAGGGTGGACACTGATAAGGACCTTGATGTAAGAAGGGACTCTTAATGGGGACCCTGATGTAAGGAGGAACTGTGATGGGGATCTCAATGTAAGGCGGTGATGGGAACACTTATGTAAGCAGGACCCTGATGTAAGGAGGAACTTTGGGACCTTAATGGGAACACCCGATGTAAAAAGGGACTCTGTTGGGAACCCTGATGTAAGGAGGAACTCTGATGGGGACCTCAGTGTAAGGGGGGACTATAATGGTGACAACTGATATAAAAGGGAACCTTGATGTAAAGGGGGGGGGGGGAGTCTGATGGGGACCCTGATGTAAGGAGGAACTCTGATGGGGACCTTGATGTAAGGAGGAACTCTGATGGGGACCCTGATGTTAGAGCTGAGTCTGATGGAGATGACTCTGATGTAAAGGGGACTATTATTAGGATCCTGATGTAAAGGGGCCCTGATGGGGATTTCTTTTTGGCCTGCAGATATTTGTAAAATATACAATGTGGCCCCTCCTACGGAAGAATGGAGACTCCTCCCCTAATTCCTGACACTTTCCTTCTAGGAGTGACCTGCCAAGCAGCACAGAGGATCAGCATGAGAAGCCGGCAGAGCTGAAGTGTGACAACCGAACGCTGATGTTCAGTGATGACGTCTTGGTGAAGAGCAGAGACTATTACAGGCTGAAGCAGAACGTCTCGTCCCGGAAGGGGGTAAACACATGAGGGGCATTGCAAATGACTGTTTCCAGTTGTCTCATGAAGAAAGTGCAAGATGTCTCTGGAGAACTTTACAAATGACCTTTATGACTGTCCCCCCCCCAAAGAAAAACCAAATGTTCTTTAGACTCTCCTCTTCTGTCGGAAATATTCTGGACTTGAAGGCTTGAACTTGGGCGTGCTGGAAGCCATTGTGTTCTTTATATTCTATTCTATAAAAAAGGTCTATATTCTACTTTATATTCTATTTTCTTTATATTCTATGTTCATGATTTCTAAGGTTCTAACAGCAGACATTCCCAGTTTCCTACAACATATTTTCCCAGGTTATATATTGGGGGGGGGGTAGTATCTGACTGCTACACTAAAGACTGGACATGATCCCAAGTTGCAAGATCAATGGCCATCTCCATGTCATCTCCATGTCATCTCCATGTCATCTCCATGTCTCAATTGAACAAAAGACAAGAGAACTGTTCATGATGATTATTTTTTCTCATGAAGGTCTGGAAAAGAGTTACACATTACACTGCAGATGGTGTTATTATTATTATTGGACAGGATTATTTCAATCAAAAATGTCAATTGTATTATTATTCCATGAAGTGATTATTTGCCTAATTAAGCGGTTTGGTTTTTATATTACTATATTCTATCTTCATACAGATATATACTTTATATTAAATGGGTTTTACCAATTGATACACATTGATATATATTGTGGGTGTTATGTTAACAATAGAAATATTTATTTTTGAGAGTATTATATTACAGCGTCTGTATGCTACACAAGAAGTCTCCGTACAAATGACCTCAGCGACTGTAAGATGGATAGGTATGTTTATTCCCCCAGAATCCCTTAGGTAATACATTAGTTTCAGTGACACCGGTCCCAGGATGTCTGACCAGTTCTGTCAAAAGAGCTCTTCCATTGGCTGTATTTTTACAAGCTGAGGGGTTAGAGGTCAACTCCAGTAACAGGAGTTGGTAAGAAAAATCGAAAATTATTCCTAATCCTATACTGCCCCCTTCAGGTAATTAGGAAAGGAAAGAACACCTAGTGTGACGTCATAATTAGACGAGATAAATATGCCCGCCTAGGATTTTTGGGGTGATAAAATATAGGAGATGGCACAAGACAGGAGGCAAGAAAACAGCCGAACACTGAAGTGGGCGGGCCGAGAGCTGACATCACTGATACCATAGAAAATATCGGTAACATCTAACGTTCATTCTTCTGCAGGCAATCTGTGCGGACAGGTCTCCAGCTAAACACTCCACAAACACTGCTGCATGGAGGCAGGGGTGCACAAAATTATATATATAGATATATATAGTTAGTCTGGCTGAAAAAAAGACAAAAAAGTCCATCCAGTTCAACCATAGAAAAAAAAAAAAGTTATAATCCAACACCCACAGTTGATATACGTGATTTTGTATTTCCGTGCAGGGTGTGTGCGTGAGCCGCGTGCCCACCCAACCCACACCGCCATTTGCGGCTGTCAATTACTGGGTCCCAGCCGGTGATTTCCCACCAGCACCTGGTGATGATCAAGGATCTCCGACGGGGGGCTGCTTTGTTTACTAACAGCCCTCCTCCCTGTCAGCTTGAGCACACTGCTCTGGATGGCAGCCATTCAGAGCAGTGTGCTTACAGTGAAGCACACAGACCCCACCCCCTAGTAAAACACTCCCAGCACACAGTTAACCCTTTGATCGTCATTCACGTTAACCCTTTCCTGCCCAGTGCCATTAGTACAGTGTCAGTGCTTTTTTTTTTTTTTTGTAGCACTGACCACTATATTAATGTCATTGGGAATGTCAGTGACCCCAAGTCAGTTCCCCCCCCCCCCCAGTGTCAGAATGCCTGCCACAGTCCCGCTATAAGTCGCTGATCGCCGCCATTACTAAAAAAAAAAAAAAAAAATCCCAGTATCTACACCGCCATTTGTAAATGCTATAACTTTCACACAAACCAATTAATTTACACGTCTTGTGATTATTTTTTTTTTTTAGCAAAGACACGGAGCAGAATACATTTTGGCCAAAATTTGACAAATTAAACTTTTTTTTACTGGATGTTTTATAGCAAAAAGTCAAAAATATAGTTTTTTTTCTCCTAAAATTGTTGCGGTTTTTTTAGCACAAAAAATAAAAAAAAATTGCACAGGTGATCAAATACCACTGAAAGAAAGCTTGATTCGTTGGGAAAAAGGAACAAATTTAAATTTGGGTGCAGTGTTGCATGACCCAGCGCAATTGTCAGTTACAGTAACGCAGCGCTGTAACGCAAATATTGGCCTGGGGGGGGGGGGGAATCCTCTGGAGGGGGAGGGGTTAAATACCTTCGCAGCTGATTTCAGCTTCTAGTCAATGGTTTAGCTGGGTATACATGTGGCAAAGCAGACAACTTCGTGGAGCAATTGTCCTTGACCTCAGATTGTAAGCTGATTGGATTGGCCTGTGTATGGTCTTCCATATTCAGCTCATGCCAAGGGTACACGATTGGATTGGGTTGTCTGCTTGGAGAGAGATCATGTCGGTGATTTGTATAGCCAGTTAGATGTTGCTGAGGAACTCCGGGGTTCCTGCGCTGCGTGTCTACAGCTGATTGTAATTCGTTAATATTTGGAAATAATGAAAAGGTTTGAATTTCTAATCATTATGTTGGAGGAGATCATTGGACGGCTCCTCTGAATTGTTTATTATTTATCATCACCGATTGTATTCTAATTACCATTTGGCACGGATTGTTATTAATAAATATATATTTTTGCACATTATTGCTTTTTATTTCATCTTCAAATCAGCGCAAATAAAAACTCGGATTATCAGCTCATTTGTGACAATTAGTAGGGAGTCTCCCCCGTTCCAGATCCCCCGTTTACATAAATGACATACTGATTATTCTCCCAGCGCTAAAGTCCCGACATTTGGGGGGGATTTGTACCGTCCCGACATTCGGGGGGGGGGGGGATTTGTACCGTCCCGACATTCGGGAATGGGGGGGGGGGGGGGATTTGTACCGTCCTGACATTCGGGGGGGGGGGGGGGGGGGGGGGGTGGGGGCGGGGGGGGGGGATTTGTACCGTCCTGACATTCAGGGAGTGGGGGGGGGGGGGGGGGAATTTGTACCGTCGCAACATTCGAGGGGGGGGGGGGGGATTTGTGCCGTCCCGACATCTGGGGGGGATTTGTACCGTCCCGACATTTCACCAAATAAATGGAGCAGAAATCAGTTACTACTGACCCCTGAACTCTGAGTTCAGACTGACCTTTACACTCTGCACACTTTCTACTGACTCCTGCTGACCTCTGAATTACATACTACAGCCCCCTGCACTGTGTATTACATGCCACTGCCCTCTGAACTACTTACTACTGACGTCAGAACAATGCGTAAATTATTACTGACCTTTGCACCCTACACAACTGTCTACTACCATCTGCATAACATACTACTGACTCCTGCACTGTGTTGTTACAGGCCACTGCCCTCTGCTCTACTTACCCCTGAACTCTGCGTCACATACTACCGACCCCTGCACTGCATATTGCATGCCACTGCCCTACTTTCTACTGATCCTAAACTCTACATTACATACTACTGTCCCCGTGTACTGTGTGTCACATACCACTGCCTTCTGTGCTACTTACTACTGACCTCAGAACACTAAGTAACTTACTACTAAATCCTAAACTCTGCATTACACACTACTGACCCCTACGCTGCATATTGCATACCACTGTCCTCTGCACTACTGACCTACTATTGATCCTAAACTCCACATTACATGTTACTGACCCCGTGTACTGTGTGTCACATACCACTGCCTTCTGTGCTACTTAATAATAGTGTTTAGAAGTGAGTAATAAATAATTCAGAGGCTATTAGTAAGTAGCGCAGAGGGCAGTGGTATGTAATACAGTGCAGGGAGTTTAAGGTCAGTAGTAAGTTAGTCTTTAGAAGTAATAAATAATTCAGAGGCTAACTTACTAGTGACCTTAAACTCTGCGTCACATACTACTGACCCCTGAACTACATGCCACTGGCCTAAAAACCACTAACCTATGAAGTCTGACTGCTGAGCTCTGCAGTACTATTGACCTCTGAGTTACATGCTAACGACCCCATGCACTGTGTGTTACATACCACTGTCTTCTGTGCCACTTATTACTGACCCAAAACTCTGCGCCGCACACACTCCCGACCCCCCCCCCCCCCCGCACTCTGCGCCGCACACACTCCCGACCCCCCCCCCCCCCCCCCCTTCCTCCCCCCCCCCCCCCCCCCCCCCCCCCCCCCCCCCGCACTCTGCGCCGCACACACTCCCGACCCCCCCCCCCCCCCGCATCGCACACTCCCGACCCCCCCCGCATCGCACACTCCCGACCCCCCGCACTCTGCGACCCGCACACTCCCGACCCCCCGCACTCTGCGCCGCACACTCCCGACCCCCCGCACTCTGCGCCGCACACTCCCGACCCCCCCCCGCACTCTGCGCCGCACACTCCCGACCCCCGCACTCTGCGCCGCACACTCCCGACCCCCCGCACTCTGCGCCGCACACTCCCGACCCCCCCGCACTCTGCGCCGCACACTCCCGACCCCCCGCACTCTGCGCCGCACACTCCCGACCCCCCGCACTCTGCGCCGCACACTCCCGACCCCCCGCACTCTGCATCGCACAGTACTTTGCTACTTCAGACTTCTGAACTCTTCCAACCTTCCTCACATTTAACTGGGCTTAGCCAGAAGGTTATCTACGTTAAAAAAGAATAATATGACCTTGGTGACCTCTGACCTCCATGTTGTTCAGGTAGATCCCCACCTCTCTCCAGGGTCACCTACCTCTGGCTGATACACATGACTGAAGTTCTGAAAACATTCAACATGGAAACATTGTAAAACTATCAGACATTCAGAGACAAATCAGGAAACAATCCGGCTGCTGCAGATATATTTTTACCAATATAATTTTATTTAAAGTCCTTATATGTGCGAATATTTACAGCCGAACAGGAAGATGAACACAGACATGGCGGGACATGAGTTATAAATATAGAAAATGGATTCTACAAAACTTAACCCTGGGCAAAAATGTTGGGGCTTTAGACAGAGAAGGGTTAGAAACCTCTGGTGAGGGTTTTTTTTATATATATATTTTTTTTATTGCTTTATCTCCTTTGCGGACGATTTCCTCTCATCCCCGTCTTCTCCTCCCATAGACCGCAAAACTGAACATTTGAAATAGGATCCAGAAGATCCGTTTTTCTTTTCTGCCTTGTGCCTCCAAGGGATTCGCCTTCCCTTTCTGTACTGGTCTGGGTGTGGTATGGTGTCACCTGGACAGGAAGTGAAGGCAATCTCCCAACTGGGGACACAAACACCAATACATACCCGGCCCAGGTTCTAACCCTCTCCTGGTCTATCCCTTCTGCCAGAAGCTTTAAAGATGACAGAAACAAAAACACAATCCGGACTGGATGGTATCCAAGTGATTTGATTTCGTCCGATGGATTGGCACCCTGTTCTCACCCAGTGATCAATGGAAAGGAATGAAATGTATATCTGACATTTGATTGTCTACAGGAACAGCACAAGCAGAGTAAAGTGCACCTGTCCTGTGTGGATGGCTGTGGCGGCCATGTTGTGCGCCGATGTAACACCCGGCCCCTAGAATTATAGAGCGATACACAACATACTATCCAGGAAACAGCGCAGCGGCGCTAAAGTCACAGACGAGTGTTCAACCTCTAGTGTGTTTTATACAATATACTGCTGCCAGGTTCAGCAGGCTTTTCACAGTGCTGCAGTGGAGCGAGGACTTGTACATCCTCACCGGCCTGTGTTCTCTCACAAATTAAATATAGCAGCAGCCAGACAGAGAGGATGAATGACATCACAATCTGCAGGTCCCTTTAAATCCAAAGCTTTCATGCCTACCCGAAGGGACACAAAAGGTGCCAAAAGAAAAAAAATAAGGGATATACAGCCAACTATAAATCATTGGCCAAAAATAGGGTTACTGACGTTTTGCCAATATAAAAAAAAAAAAAAATAAAAAAAAAAAAAAGAAGAAGAGGTGCTGATAATGGCAGGCTGAGTCCCATAGGCTTCTATGCAAAAAACTACATCCCATAGACTTCTATGCAGGAAAAAAAAGCGTCCCATAGAGCTCTATGCAAAAACTGCATCCCATAGGCCTCTATGCAAAAAAAAAAGCGCGTCCCATAGGCCTCTATGCAGAAAAAAAAAAAAAGCGCGTCCCATAGGCCTCTATGCAGAAAAAAAAAGCGCGTCCCATAGGCCTCTATGCAGAAAAAAAAAAAAAGAGCGTCCCATAGGCCTCTATGCAGAAAAAAAAAAAGAGCGTCCCATAGGCCTCTATGCAGAAAAAAAAGCGCGTCCCATAGGCCTCTATGCAGAAAAAAAGCGCGTCCCATAGGCCTCTATGCAAAAACTGCGTCCCATAGGCCTCTATGCAAAAACTGCGTCCCATAGGCCTCTAGGCCCATAGGCAATTTTTAACTGCGCACCACGTGGTACCGCCCGTCACACCGACCCAATAAAGCCAATAGGACCATCCCGCAGCCCAGCTATGGCGGCTGCAGCACTGAAACTAAATGCAAGCACAAAAAATAAATGCCTGTAAACCACCTGCGGAGAAAAAAAAAACCCGGCAGATCGCTTTTCAGAGGGCAGTAGAGCCTGACGCCTGTGTGAATGAGCCTCAAATGTGGAGCAAAAAAAAAAAAAAAAAAAAATGGTGTTGTGCATGGCAACCAGAAAAGGGGCTTTAGAAACCCGGTAATGGGACTTTATATAAGTGGGGGAAAAAAAAAAACAAACACACGATCCTTCACAGAAACTTTTTTTTCTCCCTCCCTCCCGCAAATTCCTTACTAAAAATTCTACAAAAAAAAAAAAAAAAGTTCTATGAAGATCTGTTTTTCTCCACTTTTCTCATAAAAATTCCCATCTCCATGGCAACCAAAAAAGGATTTAGAAACCCGGTAATGGGAATTTTCATGAAGAAAGGTGGAGAAAAATGGATCCTTCACAGAACCCGTACAGAACCTTTTTTTCTTTCCCAAAGCAACTGAATTCCTTAATAAATTCTACAAAAAGAAAAAAAAAAAAAAAAAAAAAAGATTCTGTACGGGTTCTGTGAAGGATCCATTTTTCCCCACTTTTCATAAATAAGTCAAGTGCAAACTAAGAAATGAATGAAAGCCGCCTTCTCATTGGTTGCTCCAGGCAGCAGACTTTTTTCAGATCACACTTGGATCCATCTTTGGTCTCCCCCCCCCCCCCCCCCATACATTCCACAATCTACATCCTCCATATGCCTGCGGCTCGACTGAGATATCCAACGATGATCAGCAACACAGGAGGGAAAAAAAAAAAAAAAAAAGTGATGGCGGGGATTAGGAGGGAGTGGTCACCTCCGACCCGTGTTCCAGGCCTGACATCCTCATCCTCGCTTCCTTCCTTTGTGATTTGCTTTTTTGGTCAGTTATGGCGCATCGGCGGCCCAACACCTTCCCGACATTCCCAGGATTAAAGTTGAACTTTGGCCAGCTTGCAAACAACAAGAAAAAAAAAAAGACCCTGTTAGACCCCCCCCCTCTCTGTTAGACACCCCCACCTCTCACAACCCCCAACTCTCAGTAAGACAAACCCCAACTCTCTATTAGACCCCCCCCGCCTCTCTAAGGGACACTGTACTAACCTTGGAATCAGAAGTTGGGGCGCCATTTAGAACGGCGGGACAGTAATACTTTATTATGGAGGGAAGCCTCTGCTACACTGCACCTGGTAACAGCGCAGACAACACTGGAGGGGAAGCAGCGGCCTCATCGCTGCCAGGGAAGGAAATACAAAACATCTCATTTAAAGAAAAAAAAAAAAAACCCCATGAACATGAATCATTTGTATGATTGCTGGCTGTAAATCTCATCCGCCCTCCAAACACCGACACCAGGGAAACCTCCGACCCGTTTACCCTCTCAGCGGAGACACCGTTTACTTGTGCGTATTCTGCAGGATATTTCAGGGCTCGTCATCTCTTTAAACCGTCTTCTACACAGCTGAACGATGAGGATTGGTAGAGCCGGCACTCGTCTCCCCAATAATAAACTTCATGGAGCGAGTAAAAGGGGTCTATAAAACGTCCTACGCGTTTCGGCAACACGCCTTAGTCACAGCCACGCGTCATAACAAAAACTTTGAGCGATTAAAACATTTCGGCAAAAAGCCTTCGGCATTAGTAAGGCTTATTGCCGAAACGCGCTAGACATTTTATATGCGCGTCTTCCCGAATAATACTTTGAGCGAGTAAAATGGATTATGCGTTTCGGCAAAAAGCCTTGGCTTACGCATTTTGGCAATAAGCCCTAGTCATGACTAAGGCTTTTTGCCGAAACGCGTAAGATATTTTATATGCACATTTAACTCGCTCACTAAAGTTTATTATTCGGAAGGATGTGCATATAAAATGGCTTACGCGTTTCGGCAACACACCTTAGTCACAGCCACTCGTCTTCCCAAATAATAAACTTTGGGTAAGTAAACTGCATATAAAGTGGCTTACACGTTTCGGCAAAAAGCCTTAGTCATGACCAAGGCTTTTCTGGCCGAAGCGCGCAAGCCATTTTCATATGCATTTTACTCGCTCAATAAAGTATTGTTTGGGAAGACGCACATATAAAATTTCTAGCGCGTTTCGGCAATAATGCTTAGTCATAGGACAAAGGCTTATTGCCGAAACGCGTAAGCCATTTTAAATTGCACATTTTACTCGCTCAATAAAGTTTCTTATTCAGGGAAGACGAGTGCCGGCTCTACCAATCCTCATTGTTCAGTTGCATCTGTGCTGGGAGGACACGCCCACAGAGCCAGATCACCGACATCCCTCCTCCGCGGGCACCATCTCTGGGCGTAGCACCTACTTGCGCACGTCTTCTACACAGCACCGAGTAGCAGAGCTGCACCCACTCCAGTGATTTACGCATCGATTTCCTGCTGGAATAAATTATTGAATAAATAGAACTATTAATCCTTGTGCTGTGGGCGGGGCCACGGTGCTCCCAGCCTTCCCATTGGACGTTGCACTGTGCAGGTCAGTGTGGAAGCAGCACGGTTTTGACATTCATGCATATAAAAGGACACAGAAATCGCAGTCTAGGAGTCATATGGAGTTCTGTATAAAAAAGGTTGACGAGGTATACACTGGAATCCCCACACAGATAGGGCCACGGGGCCCCTCAGGATCACCTTCAGCCTCTTCTGTGGACCGGATCGTCGTAGCCCTTTAATCCTCGATTGATAAAAAAAGGACAAAGTGGAAAATAAATGGTCTCCTACGTGTTCTGTGTCGGGGGCCGCGGTCCGGGTCGCAGGTGCCGATCGATCGTCAGGAGCAGACGTATTCCAGATCCCGGGGACAGGAAAGGTCGGGCGTGTCACAGGGCGGAGTCAGGGCTCCATCTTCACTCCCTTTATGAACGGTAATCCGGAGCGAACATTCCTTTTATAATCGATGTACTGCTCTCCGAAGAAGTGGATCAGGGAGTACTACTCCTCCTCCTCCACCCGCTCGCGGAAGAAGCGCCAGGACGCCAGAGTGTAGCCGACCAGACAGACCGGATTGCACAGCAAAACCTGGAGACACAAGACGGCACAATGACTGACCGGGGACACCCCTCTGTGCGCATTTTGGGTTTTTTTTTTACAAAAGATCTAACCCCAGGTTCACACCCAAGCATTTTGCAGAAACGCACAGCAGTCCATTTACTATGATTTCCATGGGAAACGCTCACATCTCTGCGTTCTCACCCGCTGCAATTTTTGGAAAAAGGGTCAGGGACCCTGTGAATGCGAAAAGTTGCATTTTTGGTTCTATAGACTTCAATGGAAACACTGCAGAAAAGCCTGTATTGCATTATTGCCACGATTCTGATGCGTATTGAGTTTTAAATCTAACAAAATGTAAAAAAAAAAAAAAAAAAAAAAACGCATCAAAAACACGGGAAAAACGCGTAAACACAAACGCACACTGCATCCAAAAAAAAAAAAAATGCGTAACAAGACACAATAAAAAAACAAAAACGTGTAAACATACGCAAAATGTATTTAAAAACCGCATAAACACATACACAAAGCACAATAAAAAACAAAAATGCGTAAATACGCAAAAAGTTTAAAAATGGCAAAAATGCATAAACATACGCAAAATGCATTTAAAAACTGCGTAAACACATACGCAAAGGCATCAAAAACTGCAGAAAAGCATGTATTGCATTTTTGCCACGTTTTTGATGTGTTTTAAGTTTTAAATCTGTCTAACAAGAAAATGTAAAGAAAAAACAAAAAACAGAAAAAAAACATGTAAACACAAACACAACAAAAAAACAAACGCGTAAACATACGCAAAATGCATTTAAAAACTGCGTAAACACATACACAAAATGCATCAAAAATGTGAAAAAAAACGCAAAATGCATCAAAAACGGGGGGGAAGCATCAGAAACCCAGCAAAAACACGAAACACATACGCAAAACGCATTCTGGAATCAGTCGGCTCCTCAGGGACTCCGGGAAGGATCAAAAGGAGAAAGGCTTCCAAATCGCTGGAATGTCGCAGCGGCTGCGTGGGGAGTGATCGCTAATCCTCCACAAAGGTCAGTGGATGGCGTTCGTTCACCTTTTCTTTTTTTTTTTGTGAAAAGATGAACTACATCTTAGCTGACCAATCTGAAGTTAGAAGCTGATTGGATCCTGTGCACAGCTGCTCCAGGTTTAGTAAATTGCTGATCAGCCAATCACACGGCAGCAACTCAATGCATTTAGGCATCTAGACGTAGTGAAGATGACTCGCTGAAGTTCAAACCGAGCATCAGAATGGGGAAGAAAGGGGACTTAAGTGACTGAACGTTGCGTGGTTGTTGGGAGTCAGACGGGAGTGCTTTAACCTTCGTTTCGGCACCTCCGGCCCTTTTAGAGATTCAGAAGCTGGGAGGCGGGGCTTTAGGGTCATGTGACCGCAGTGACATGATCAGAAAAGGTCCCGATCGAAAGGAAAGATCGGGATCTTTCTGGGAGTCGCGGACATATATGTGCTGAGTCTGCGCGCTCCCAGCACATGTATTTTATAATTACACGGAAATATGTGGCCGCTCGGCATCAAGGGGTTAAAGAAAAAAAATTGCTGATCTGGGATTTTCCCGCACAACCGTCTCTGGAGGAAATCCAGACGCCTCAGACCCGGCAACGTTCTTCCAATCTTCTATTGTCCAATGTTGGTGATCCTGTGTGAATTGTAGCCTCTGTTTCCTGTTCTTAGCTGACAGGAGTGGCACCCGGTGTGGACTTCTGCTGCTGCTGTAGCCCATCTGCTTCAAGGTTGGACGTGTTGTGCGTTTAGAGATGGTATTCTGCATACCTTGGGTGTAATGAGGGGTTTATTGTAGTTACTGTTGCCTTTCTATCATCTGGAACCAGTCTGCCCATTCTCCTCTGACACCAACAAGGCATTTTCCTCCACACAACTGCCACTCACTGGATATTTTTCCCATTTTCGGACCATTCTCTGTAATCCCTAGAGATGGTTGTGCGGGAAAATCCCAGGAGATCAGCAGTTTCTGAAATACTCAGACCAGCCTGTCTGGCACCAACAACCATGCCACGTTCAAAGTCACTTAAATCCCCTTTCTTCCCCATTCTGATGCTTGGATTGAACTTCAGCAAGTCGTCTTCTCCAGATCTAGATGCCTAAATGCATTGAGCTGCTGCCGTGCGATTGGCTGATTAGCAATTTGTGTTACCGAGCCATTGAACAGGTGGACCTAATAAAGTGGCCGGAGATGTATGTCTAGGGAACGTTCACAGCACCCAACATGTAAACTGAAAGCTCCCGATACTTACTTGCATTTGGGAGTTTTCCAATCATGTGACCACTATGACAGCTAACCACAGGAGGTCACATGATCGGAATGCCCGCCTCCCAGCATATCAACCCAGTTAAAGGGCCGGGAGGTGATGGCAGGAAAGCAGTCACAGCCTGGATAGAAAAGCCTGTCCCTGGCCAGCATGCTGCAGGAAGAACCTTCAGTCTGGGAACTTCTCCATTATCTCAGCTAATGGACAAAGTGGCAGTTCAGCGTTCTCGGACAGGTTTGCCTCAGGATCAGGTCAGGATTTTCTCCTGTTGACAGTGCTTCCCATAGAAGCCAATGAGCCTGAAGCCGCACCTGAGCCGGACTGCACCGCTCACAATATGGACCGGACTCTTTCCATTTGCACTGAATCTGCACTCCGGCTGCACCGGACATGTGAACTGTCAACGTGGTCCTAAATGTCCTGAGGAAGCCTGAGGTTACAGGAAGCGGGTGAAACGTGTAGAGCACGGGTGTCAAACACAGGGACCGCAGGCCGAATCTGGCCCTACAGGCCATTTCATGTAACACACACATGTCCTGCAGCTGCGGCACCCCCTGTGTCTCCACCCCCACCTTGTCTCAGGAGTTAGCAGCAGAGGGGAGGAGAGATCTCCTTCTACAGATCCTGCGCTCTCCAATGCAGCTGTGGAGAGGCTCGTCTCTGCCACCCCCATCTCAGCAGCAGAAAGGAGGACAGAACTCCTACAGATCCTGCATCTCTCACTGCAGCACCCCCTCGTATCAGCATTCAGCAGCACAAAGTAAGGTGGGGTGCACTGTGATGAGAGAGAGAGAGGGAGGGGAGAGAGAGGGAGAGGGGGAGAGAGAGGGAGAGGGGAGAGAGAGGGAGAGGGGAGAGAGAGGGAGAGGGGAGAGAGAGGAGAGGGAGAGGGGAGAGAGAGAGGGAGAGGGAGGGGGAGAGAGAGGGGAGAGGGGAGGAGAGAGGGAGAGGAGGAGAGAGAGAGAGGGAGGGGAGAGGAGAGAGAGGGAGCGAGGGGGGAGAGAGGGAGGGAGAGGGGGGGAGAGAGGGGGAGGAGGAGGGGGGGGAGAGAGGGAGGAGAGGGGGGAGGAGAGAGGGAGGAGAGGGGGGGGAGAGAGGGAGGAGAGGGGGGGGGGGAGAGGGGAGGGAGGAGAGAGAGGGAGGAGAGAGAGGAGGGAGAGAGAGAGGGAGGAGAGAGAGGGGAGAGGAGGAGAGAGGGAGAGGAGAGAGAGGGAGGAGAGGGAGGAGAGAGAGGGAGGAGAGAGAGGGAGAGAGAGGGGGGGAGAGAGAGAGGGGAGAGAGAGAGGGGGGGGGGAGGGAGGGGGGGGAGAGAGGGGGGGGAGAGAGGGGGGAGGGAGAGGAGGGGGGGGGGAGAGAGAGAGGGAGGAGAGAGAGGGAGGAGAGGGGGGGAGAGAGAGAGGGGAGAGAGAGAGGGGGGAGAGAGGGGGGGGGGGGGGGAGAGAATTTTACTTTTAATCCCGCCCCCTACTCCTGTCCTTCCAGAACTGCTATTTCAGGACTTGTTGGTAACAGCGGTGAGGACAGGAACAGGTGGGAGAAGCGCGGCTCTAACTCATTTCTGGGTTCCATTGCTCCGGTGAGGCCCATTTTCATAAACACGTGTGATATATGTAGACAGTCACAACAGAAAGCAATGTTGTATCACACATCACGCAATTTGGATGCGGCTCAAAACGCATCCATTTCATATATGTGTGACTCGGCTCGGATTGTGTGTGTGGAAGCAGTGGTCCCTCTGCCGAGGTCTGACACACCCCTGGTGGAATCACATTGGAATTACAGGTCTGTCACCAGCCTATGGTCGCTGCTGATTGGGGGGCTCTAGCTCACACTTTGGCAGGGTGTCATGTCAGACCTCTGCAGAGAGACCACTGCTTCCAGACAGCGAGGGTTCTGTGCGGCATGCTGACAGGTGACAGGCTTTGTACTACGGCTGTGGCTGCTTTCTAAAGGAAACCAACTCAGACCTGACACCGTTCTATTGTGCCTGAAATTATTTAGAAGATTTAAAATGAAAAAAAAAAGTCAGTTTGGCTCTAAATAAGCCCGTGTGTGTTGGAATCTGAACACGGCTCCCACACGGATACAGACCGGACCTCGGAGCGGCGCAGTACCTGAGTCCCGATGCTCCAGTAGAACCACCCGACGTAGGAAGGGTGTCTGAACCAGGAGTAGACCCCGGAGGTCACCAGGGTGTGTGTCTCCGACTTCTCATTCTGGACGATGTGGTTGAAGTTGGAGCCGGCTGTCAGCATTGCAGATTTCCTCAGAGATTCCCCGAAGATGACCATCGCCAGACCAATCACACTCAGCCATGTTATCTGCTTCAGGCCTGCGAAGAACAGAAGATAGACCTCCACATCAACCAGAGAGAACCCGTCACCACTGACAGTCCCCGTCCCTTACACAGTCCCACAGCGTCATCTACACCCACCAGCCTCTTTATTAGGTCCGCCTCTTCAATTGCTCAGTAACACACGTGGTCAGAATAGCACCAGTTGCACAGCTCCCGATGTACTCAGGATGATGTCTTTTGGCACACTGACTTATAAAAGGTTGGTGCTCCCCGTGACTGTGCGTGCAGACTTGTGCTGACATTTGTTGGCGAGTTACAAGGTGGTATCAAAAAGTTTCAAGACTAGTTTGCAGGTAAAAAAAAAAAATGCACTTATTATTTTTGTCCAAAAGGAGCCTGGAAAGCATCGCACTGATCATCATCAGATTGTTGATGCCATACAGATCTCCTGCAGACCTGTCAGTATATCTGCTTGTCGTATAGGGATGTACAGAAACGTATGGAGGGGGGGGGGGGGTGTACGGAGATGTAAGAAAGGGGAAGGGGGGGGGGGGGGGTACGGAGATGTAAGAAGGGGGGGGGGGGGTACGGAGATGTAAGGGGGGGGGGGGGGGTACGGAGATGTAAGAAGGGGGGGGGGGTACGGAGATGTAAGAAGAAGGGGGGGGGGGGGGGGTACGGAGATGTAAGAAGGGGGGGGTACGGAGATGTAAGAAGGGGGGGGGGGGGGGGGGTACGGAGATGTAAGAAGGGGGGGGGGGGGGGTACGGAGATGTAAGACCGGGGGGGGGGGGGGGGTACGGAGATGTAAGAAGGGGGGGGGGGGGGTACGGAGATGTAAGAAGGGGGGGGTACGGAGATGTAAGAAGGGGGGGGTACGGAGATGTAAGAAGGGGGGGGTACGGAGATGTAAGAAGGGGGGGGGTACAGAGGCATCCGGGACGTCCGGGGCATGTGGGGACATCCGGGGCGTGCAATCAAGCAGATGCCTTCTGACAGGAACCTTCAATGAACTATCGCAGCGCTCCACAGCTCTATGGTAGTACATGGAAAACCATCGCTAAGGCTGCTGGGACTTGTGGGCACTCACAGAACATGTGAATGAGTGACGCAGCCATGTGGGCGGAGCCCCGCTGTTTTCAAATCTCACAGGAGAAGTTTCCCTGAACTGTGGGGGGGGGGGGGGGGGGGTGGGGTGCAGCAGCATGGCTGCAGGAACAGGTTACATGGTGAAAAGTGAACTTCTCCTCTACCAGCTTGCAGTGTTTTCCACACGCGGGATCCTGGCGCACTCCATGCAGATGATGCTATTTTGATGGAATAAAATGTACGCAGTTTTTTTTTGTGTAACAAACTCCTGCGCTTGTTACTCTGTTTCTTCTTAAACATTTCCAAGTAATAAAAGTATCAGTTGCAGGATCAAACATTTAAAAAAAAAAAAAAAATAGCGGTCAGACTTTGATTTGCTGCAGCACTTCCCAACCTCCTCGTCACATCTTCACAAACCCTCCAACAGGCCAGAATGAAAATGTAAAAAAAAAAAAAAAAAGTTTTTTTTTCTTCAGCAATTAGAACATCTGCTGACCAGTATATGTAACGATAGATGATTGGTGTATACCATATCTTGTGCCTTCTGTATTTAGTGCTTCCCCCTCCTTGGAACCCCTGAAGAAGCCCATTGGACGAAACGCGTTGGGATTAACCTTCACATCACCTTCCTAAATTCTACTGTGACTGCGTCGTATACATTCGTTTTGTAAGGAAGATGTATTGGGGGTTTTGCTGTACTGAAGGGACCATGAAATGATTCTAGGGGAGGAGTCACACAATGATTCTAGGGGAGGAGTCACACAATGATTCTAGGGGAGGAGTCGCACATCTGTGTGTTTAGGTTGTACATCATGTAATAGAATTTGATAACCTTTTATATACATGTGTGTCTATGTACTTTTCAGGTTCTTCAGTTCCCTCAGGAAAAGTACATAGACAAACCTTCCACAGACACCAACCTGGACAGATGGTTTTCTCGATGGTGAACTCCACCCAGGAGGAGATGGCCGCCAGCGTGTACTCCAAGCTGTGGTTCAGCAGGAAGGAGTCCAGGGATAAGCTTTTGGGATTGTTCACCGCCGTGATCAAGTATTCGGAGTAGTGGAAGAAGGACAGAGAACAGACGTACCTGGGGGGGGGGGGGAGAGATTGGAGTTAATAAAACAGCAATCCAGATCACTACCCCCACATCCTGGTCACAGAAGTCCCATCATCATCACTACGACGACGCAGGTCAGAGTCACCGAGGGCCCTTGAAGACCTTCCAGTACATTGTAGCGCATTGCAACCCGGGACAGCCGAGACCACCATGCACATCGCAGGTAAGTATTGAGGGGGCTGCGGGGGAGGGGTTGCGCTGCACATCTTCATGCATAGAATGTATGAAGGTAAAAAAAAAAAAATCTTCATCCTTTACATCCACTTTAAAGTGCACAAAAAAGACAAAAAAAACTTTTTTTTGTTTGATAAGAGCTGAACAAACTAAAGGATTTTGTACCCAGTAATAAATACAAGGTTGATGTTTAACCCCCGCCCGCCGGGCGCTCCTACCCCCTTCCCGCCCGCCGGGCGCTCCTACCCCCTTCCCGCCCGCCGGGCGCTCCTACCCCCTTCCCGCCCGCCGGGCGCTCCTACCCCCTTCCCGCCCGCCGGGCGCTCCTACCCCCTTCCCGCCCGCCGGGCACTCCTACCCCCTTCCTGCCCACATGACAATTGCGCGGGGTCATGCAACACTGTACCCATATGAAATTTTTAGCATTTCTTGAGACAGAAAAAGCTTTTTTTTTGCTAAACAGACCAATTTTTTTTTTTTATAAAGAGTTTTTGTTATAAAATTTTGTAAATAAGTAATTTTTCTCCTTCACTGATGTGCGCTAATGAGGCTGCAGTGATGGGCACTGAAAGGCAGCACTCATATATGGCACTGATAGGTGGCACTGACTGGCAGCTCAGCGGCACTGCTGGGGCTACACTGATTATCAGTGCCCTGATGATCAGTGTAGATGTCCTCTCTGTGGAATGATTACCGGCTCTCCTCTGTCAGTGTGACAGCTCAAGAGGAGAGAAATGCTGATAACCGGCATGTCCAGGGGCGGACTGACAACTCATGGGGCCCCCGGGCAATAGGGGATCATGGGGCCCCTGTGTCCTTGCCCAAACTCAAAAAATCCTATGAAAAAAAAAGGTACCAGGGGCATATACAGTCAGGTCCATAAATATTGGGACATGGACACAATTCTAACATTTTTGGCTCTATACACCACCACAATGGATTTGAAATGAAACAAACAAGATGTGCTTTAACTGCAGACTGTCAGCTTTAATTTGAGGGTATTTACATCCAAATCAGGTGAACGGTGTAGGAATTACAACAGTTTGCATATGTGCCTCCTACTTGTTAAGGGACCAAAAGTAATGGGACAGAATAATAATCATAAATCAAACTTTCACTTTTTAATACTCGGTTACAAATCCTTTGCAGTCAATGACAGCCTGAAGTGTGGAACGCATAGACATCAGCAGACGCTGGGTGTCATCCCTGGTGATGCTCTGCCAGGCCTTTACTACAACTGTCTTCAGTTCCTGCTTGTTCTTGGGGCATTTTCCCTTCAGTTTTGTCTTCAGCAAGTGAAATGCTCAATCGGATTCAGGTCAGGTGATGGACTTGGCCATTGCAGAACATTCCACTTCTTTGGTGTCTTTTGCAGTCTGCTTTGGGTCATTGTCCATCTGCACTGTGAAGCGTCCAATGAGTTGTGAAGCATTTGGCTGAATATGAGCCGATAATATTCCCGAAACACTTCACAATTCATCCGGCTGCTTCTGTCAGCCGTCACATCATCAATAAATACAAGAGAAGCAGTTCCATTGGCAGCCATACATGCCCACGCCATGACACTACCACCACCATGATCACTGATGAGGTGGTATGCCTAGGATCATGAGCAGTTCCTTCTCCATACTCTTCTCTTCCCATCACTCTGGTACAAGTTGATGTCGGTCTCATCTGTCCATAGGATGTTGTTCCAGAACTGTGAAGGCTTTTTTAGATGTCGTTTGGCAAACTCTAATCTGGCCTTCCTGTTTTTGAGGCTCACCAATGGTTTCCATCTTGTGGTGAACCCTCTGTATTCACTCTGGTGAAGTCTTCTCCTGATTGGTGACTTTGACACACATACACCTACCTCCTGGAGAGTGTTCTTGATCTGGCCAACTGTTGTGAAGGGTGTTTTCTTCACCAGGGAAAGAATTCTTCGCTCATCCACCACAGTTGTTTTCCGTGGTCTTCCGGGTCTTTTGGTGTTGCTGAGCTCACCAGTGCGTTCCTTCTTTTTAAGAATGTTCCAAACAGTTGTTTTGGCCACGCCTAATGTTTTTGCTATCTCTCTGATGGGTTTGTTTTGTTTTTTCAGCCTAATGATGGCTTCACTGATAGTGACAGCTCTTTGGATCTCATCTTGAGAGTTGCCAGCAACAGATTCCAAATGCAAATAGCACACTTGAAATGAACTCTGGACCTTTTATCTGCTCATTGTAATTGGGATAATGAGGGAATAACACACACCTGGCCATGGAACAGCTGAGAAGCCAATTGTCCCATTACTTTTGGTCCCTTAGCAAGCGGGAGGCACATATGCAAACTGTTGTAATTCCTACACCGTTCACCTGATTTGGATGTAAATACCGTCAAATTAAAGCTGACAGTCTGCAGCTAAAGCACATCTTGTTCGTTTCATTTCAAATCCATTGTGGTGGTGTATAGAGCCAAAAATGTTAGAATTGTGTCCATGTCCCAATATTTATGGACCTGACTGTATGGGGCCCCCTACTGACCCCGGGCCCTCGGGCAGTGCCCCAGTTTCCAAATGGTCAGTCCGCCCCTGGGCATGTCCCTATTTACATGTGATCAGCTGTGATTAGACACAGCTGATCACATGACTGAGCCGAAATCTTCGGCTCTTTCCGTGGATCAGTGATCTGCTGTGTCCAAAGGACACAGCACACCGCCGATCGACGCGCTGCGATTAGAGTGGGAGGACGTCATATGACTCCTCCCAGAACAAGAGAACCGCCTTGCGCCCGTCATTACCTTACATGGCGGCCGGGAGGCGCTTAATCTGCTTATACCGCGGGCAAAATAAGTATCGAACACGTCACCATTTTTCTCAGTAAATAGATGTATGCGATCCATACATACACTCACCATCCGAAGTGCCTCCACTGTGATTGGCTGACACCCACCAACAACCCGCAGCCGAAGGCAAAGCCCAGGAACGCGGCTCTGATGGCCACCTGCAAGACACGGAAACAAATCAAAGAGCCCCTGTTATGGATCCAGAGACCCCGCGATGGGATGAAGATTCCAGGCTGCTGGTAATAACAAAACCTCACAACAATCTGCAGATCCAGAGATGGGGGCGGGGCCCCTCTATGCAAATTCTGACACTTCCTCTAAAGTCCACCCAACCCTCCTCATGAGACTATTGGTCAGTGAGGCCACCTATAAAGAGCAAATAGAAATCCAGGGGAGGAAAAGGGGTGTAGTCCTACCTCCCCAGGAAGACGTCTGATGACGAAACGCGTTAGGGCGGGATTTGGATGCGACGTCACAACGCACTGTGTGTTCACGCATGTGGCTTTGAGTTATCGGCCAGAGGTGGCGCTGCTTTTGATGGAACCGGCATAGTTGTGTCAGTGGAGGCACAATAGATGTGAGTGGAAGGGTCACATTTTACAATCCTTTAACCCCTTGTGCTCCGGGAGATTCCCCCCCTTCCTGACCGGGACACTTCTGGTGATATGGCGCTGCGTTACTACAACTGACAATTGTGCGGTCATGCAACGCTCTACGAAGAGGACATTTATGTCCTCCCCCCCGTGAGGGAAGGAGGGGGCCCCGGTCCCCCCTGTGAGGGAAGGAGGGTATGACCTTCTTCTGTTTATGCGCTACAATGCTGAGCGAGATGTGACACCCCCTCCCCCACACACTGACACCGAAATCAGCTTTACTCCGATGTGTCAGAGTAACCTGAGAAATCCTATTACTAGGAATAGAACAAATCCCATCCCTGTCCTCCCGTGACTGCAACCCCTGTCCTCCCGTGACCCGCAACCCCATCCCTTAGACCAAAACCCCCTCCCCCCAATCCCTGTCCTTCCCGTCCACCTGGTGGTTGTACCTGGTAGAGCGCCCCCTAGTGGGTGTACCTGGTAGAGCGCCCCCCGGTGGTGGTGAGGTTGTTGTACCTGGTAGAGCGCCCCCCCCCCGGTGGTGGTGAGGTGGGTGTACACTGTAGAGCGCCCCCCCGTTGGTGGTGGTGAGGTGGGTGTACCTGGTAGAGCGCCCCCCCCGGAGGTGATGAGGTGGGTGTACACTGTAGAGCGCCCCCCGGTGGTGGTGAGGTGGGTGTACACTGTAGAGCGCCCCCCGGTGGTGGTGAGGTGGGTGTACACTGTAGAGCGCCCCCCGGTGGTGGTGAGGTGGGTGTACACTGTAGAGCGCCCCCCCGTTGGTGGTGAGGTGGGTGTACCCAGTAGAGCGCCCCCCGGTGGTGGTGAGGTGGGTGTACCCAGTAGAGCGCCCCCCGGTGGTGGTGAGGTGGGTGTACCCAGTAGAGCGCCCCCCGGTGGTGGTGAGGTGGGTGTACCCAGTAGAGCGCCCCCCGGTGGTGGTGAGGTGGGTGTACCCAGTAGAGCGCCCCCCGGTGGTGGTGAGGTGGGTGTACCCAGTAGAGCGCCCCCCGGTGGTGGTGAGGTGGGTGTACCCAGTAGAGCGCCCCCCGGTGGTGGTGAGGTGGGTGTACCCAGTAGAGCGCCCCCCGGTGGTGGTGAGGTGGGGTGTACCCAGTAGAGTGCCCCCCGGTGGTGGTGAGGTGGGTGTACACTGTAGAGCGCCCCCCGGTGGTGGTGAGGTGGGTGTACCTGGTAGAGCAACCCCCCCGGTGGTGGTGGTGAGGTGGGTGTACACTGTAGAGCGCCCCCCGGTGGTGGTGAGGTGGGTGTACCTGGTAGAGCGCCCCCCCCCCGGTGGTGGTGGTGGTGGTGAGGTGGGTGTACACTGTAGAGCGCCCCCCGGTGGTGGTGAGGTGGGTGTACACTGTAGAGCGCCCCCCGGTGGTGGGGGGTGGGTGTACCTGGTAGAGCGCCCCCCCCCCGGTGGTGGGTGGTGGTGGTGAGGGTGGGTGTACACTGTAGAGCGCCCCCCGGTGGTGGTGAGGTGGGTGTACCCGGTAGAGCGCCCCCCATGTGGTGGTGAGGTGGGTGTACCCATTAGAGCGCCCCCCCACATCCCGGTGGTGGTGAGGTGGGTGTACACTGTAGAGCGCCCCCCGGTGGTGTACCTGGTAGAGAGTCCCCCGGTAGAGAAGGAGGAGGATCCCGTTGAGTCCGGCGACGAAGGCGGTGAGGGTGACGCGTCCTCCGCTGCTCCCCAGCAGGCCGGGCCCGGCCTCGATGTATCGGTTGGCGATGACCGGAAGGAAGATGATGGACATGCCGAGGAAGAAGCTCAACGCGCTGACTCTCCCCTCCGCCACCAGCCGCTCGCCGGCCATCTTGGAGGAGGCAGAGAGGAAGCGCACCTCCCACTTCCGCCCGAGGCTGGGCGTGTCCTTCCCGTCCACACAGAGATGATGGAGGGGCCACAGCGACCCCAGGCGGCCGGATGTCGCGCAGCACAGGAATGGAGGAGACTGGGATCCCGGCATTGTACTCGGTGACCGCCTCTTCCAGCCTGCGCAGCGCAGCAGAGGGGAGAAGCAGCACTAACAGCCAATCAGGAGACCTGCCATGCAAAGTGCATGCTGATAGGAGAGAGCAGGCCATCATTATTATTATACAGGATTTATGGCGCCAACGGTCTGCTCAGCGCTGTACAATATATGGGAGACAATACAGCAACAATACATTTCAGTACAGAAGGAAGGGGGAGGGGATACAAAAGGTGATAGCTGCGGGGGATGGTCTGATGGAGGTGACTCAAGTACAGTTCTTAGGTGGGGGTGGGGTCGGCTTCCCTGAATAAATGAGTGTTCAAAGATCGCCTAAAGGCAGACAGGGTGGGGGCTGACCGGACATGCTGTGGTAGGGAGTTCCAGAGGATGGGAGAGGCTCTGGAGGTGTTCCTTCACCTTTCACTGTCCAGGCACAGGGTGGGGAGGAGACCTGTAGGTGAAAGTGAAACTGCAGCACATCAGAGGTCCCCCCATTATATCAGATGTCCCCTCATCACATCAGATGTCCCCTCATCACATCAGAGGTCCCCTCATCATATCAGAGGTCCTCCCATCACATCAGAGGTCCCCATGACATCAGAGGTCCCCATCACATCAGAGGTCCCCCATCACACCAGAGGTCCCCCATCACATCAGAGATTCCCCATCACATCAGAGGTTCCCCCCATCACACCAGAGGTCCCCCATCACAACAGAGGTCCCCCATCACACCAGAGGTCCCCCATCACATCAGAGATTCCCCATCACATCAGAGGTTCCCCCCATCACATCAGAGGTCCCCCATCACATCAGAGTTCCCCATCACACCAGAGGTCCCCCATCACATCAGAGGTCCCCTCATCACACCAGAGTTCCCCATCACACCAGAGGTCCCCATCACATCAGAGGTTCCCCCCATCACATCAGAGGTCCCCCATAACACCAGAGGTCCCCCCCATCACATCAGAGGTCCCCCATCACACCAGAGGTCCCCCATCACATCAGAGGTCCCCCCCATCACATCAGAGATCCCCATCACATCAGAGGTCCCCCATCACACCAGAGGTCCCCCATCACATCAGAGGTCCCCTCATCACACCAGAGATCCCCATCACATCAGAGGTCCCCCCCCATCACATCAGAGATCCCCATCACATCAGAGGTCCCCCATCACACCAGAGGTCCCCCCTTCACATCAGAGGTCCCCCATCACATCAGAGGTCCCCCATCCATCACATCAGAGGTCCCCCATAACACCAGAGGTCCCCCATATCACCAGAGGTCCCCCATCACATCAGAGGTCCCCCATAACACCAGTGGTCCCCCATCACATCAGAGATCCCCATCACATCAGAGGTCCCCCATCACATCAGAGGTCCCCCCATCACATCAGAGGTCCCCATCACATCAGAGGTCCCCCATCACATCAGAGGTCCCCCCCATCACATCAGAGGTCCCCCTATCACATCAGAGGTCCCCATCACATCAGAGGTCCCCATCACATCAGAGGTCCCCCATCACATCAGAGGTCCCCCATCACATCAGAGGTCCCCCCATCACATCAGAGGTCCCCATCACATCAGAGGTCCCCCATCACATCAGAGGTCCCCCCCATCACATCAGAGGTCCCCCATCACATCAGAGGTCCCCCATCACATCAGAGGTCCCCCCATCACATCAGAGGTCCCCTCATCACATCAGAGGTCCCCCATCACATCAGAAGATGCGGTTTTAGAATTTGCAGCATTTTCTGTGTGAATTCCGCACCGCATTATACTCACACCCCGTTCATGTGAACCGCTGCGGTGTGTATGTTAACTGTTTGCAAAGCGCGGTGTGATGTGCAGAATGGGATGGCAGAGGTGTTTTATACCCGTGCGATCCGATTCTAGTGCGGAAAAAAAAAAAAACAGGTTCTGCATCTTTTTGGTGCAGATGTGCAATTTGAGCCGCACAAAATGTACGACTCCGATCGCACCGCACAGAATTCGCATGTGATTTGCACAGGAAGGCGTTGTGGTTCCCGGGTGAATCGCATGCGATGTGCCGCACCGCAGAAGTGTGAACCCGTGCTGTGGAAGTTGCAGCGGTTTCTGTGTGAATTCCGCACCGCATCACAATCGCACCCGGGTCATGCAAACCGCTGCGGGGGTGTATGTTAACAGTTTGCAAATGTACATGGGCATTCACACCCATGCGATCCAATCCTAGTGCGGACAAAAACGAAAAGGGTCCTGCACCTGTTTGCTGCGGATTCGGTGCGATTTGAGCCGTACAAAATGTATGGTTCAAAGCGCACCGCGCAGAAATTGCATGTGATTTGCACAGGAAGGCGGTGCGGTTCCCGCGTGAATCGCCTGCGATGTGCTGCACTGCAGAAGTGTGAACCCGGGCTTACGGTGAAATGAGCTGCGTACATGAATGGACGGGCGATCGCTGTTCAGGAGCCTCGGCTCCATTCTTCGGATGGTTGGTGTTTGTTTTGAAGTGGAGTCACCGAAAAGACTTCCCAGTGAATGGCGGGACAATGGCGGGGGAAAACCCACACCGCCCATTCATGGTGCGCAGAGAAAAGAGAGGCGCCGTAGTGTGGGAAGTGAGAGGAGGGAGATGAAAGGCGTCTACGGCGGGGATGAGAGGTGCAAGGCTGGCCGACGGGTCAGAAGGCCATGAGAGACCAAAGTCACCGCACAACGCACAACGCATGACGGCACCTCTGCACAACGCATGACGGCACCTCCCAACATGCCTTTTAAGTGTTAATTGAGGAAGAAATAATAAACGGCTTTAAAATGGTAGGACAAAAAAAAAAAGGGGCTCTAAAAAAGGACGACTAAGGGGGCCCCGTTCATACCGGGTCCTCCGCAGATCAACACAGGTGCACTAGTCATGCCCATGTGTTGGAGGGACGCAATGCACAGCATAGAAATGATTGACGTGTCATATTGTGACAGTTCAATAAAGATGAGAAACAAAAAGGGAAGTCAACAGTGTGACAACGCACAACACCTCTACACAACGCACAACGCCACCTGTACACAACGCACGACGCCACCTGTACACAACGCACGACGCCACCTCTGCACAACGCACGACGCCACCTCTACACAACGCACGACGCCACCTGTACACAACGCATGACGCCACCTCTGCACAACGCACGACGCCACCTCTACACAACGCACGACACCACCTCTGCACAACGCACGACGCCACCTCTACACAACGCACGACACCACTCCTCTGCACAACGCACGATGCCACCTCTACACAACGCACGACACCACCTCTGCATAACGCACGACGCCACCTCTGCACAACGCATGACACCACCTGTACACAACGCACAACGCCACCTCTACACAACGCATGACGCCACCTCTGCACAACGCATGACGCCACCTCTGCACAACGCACGACGCCACCTGTACACAACGCACGACGCCACCTGTACACAACGCACGACGCCACCTCTACACAACGCATGACGCCACCTCTGCACAACGCATGACGCCACCTCTGCACAACGCATGACGCCACCTCTGCACAACGCACGACGCCACCTGTACACAACGCACGACACCACCTGTACACAACACACGACGCCACCTCTACACAACACACAACGCCACCTCTGCACAACGCACGACACCACCTGTACACAACGCACAACGCCACCTGTACACAACGCACGATGCCACCTGTACACAACACACAACGCCACCTGTACACAACACACGACGACGCCACCTCTACACAACGCACGACGCCACCTGTACACAATGCACGACGCCACCTCTACACAACGCCACCTGTACACAACGCACGACGCCACCTCTACACAACGCACGATGCCACCTCTACACAACGCATGACGCCACCTCTACACAATGCCACATCTGCACAACGCACGACGCCATCTCTACACAACGCACGACGCCACCTCTACACAAGCAAGACGCCACCTCTACACAACGCACGATGCCACCTCTACACAACGCACAACGCCACCTGTACACAATGCACAACGCCACCTCTACACAACGCCACCTGTACACAACGCACGACACCATCTCTACACAACGCACGACGCCACCTGTACACAACGCACGACGCCATCTCTACACAACGCACGATGCCACCTGTACACAACGCATGACGCCACCTCTACACAACGCATGACGCCACCTCTACACAATGCCACATCTGCACAACGCACGACGCCATCTCTACACAACGCACGACGCCACCTCTACACAACGCACGATGCCACCTCTACACAACGCACGACGCCACCTGTACACAATGCACAACGCCACCTCTACACAACGCCACCTGTACACAACGCACGACACCATCTCTACACAACGCACGACGCCACCTGTACACAACGCACGACGCCATCTCTACACAACGCACGACGCCACCTGTACACAACGCACTACGCCACCTCTACACAACGCACGACGCCACCTGTACACAACGCACAACGCCACCTGTACACAACGCACGACGCCACCTGTACACAACGCACAACGCCACCTCTACACAATGCCACCTGTACACAACGCACGACGCCACCTGTACACAACGCACAACGCCATCTCTACACAACGCACGACGCCACCTCTACACAACGCACAACTCCACCTGTACACAACGCACGACGCCACCTCTGCACAACGCATAACGCCACCCTCTGCACAACGCACGACGCCACCTCTGCACAACGCACATCACATTGTGAGTGAGCTCTAAAGAGACAGATAAGGTGATCTGTGCAGCAGAATTTGTTAACCTTTTATGGCCAATTACCCTCATGGAAGAAAAAATATATATATATGGAATACTACAATTTTGGCCGTATTCAATATATTAAAATAAAAAAAATTAAAAATATATTTTTTATATTTTTTTTAAATATATTCGTCAGATTTTTTTTTAACATATAAAAAAAAGTCATTTTAACATATATTTTTACATACTGTATATTTGTAACTGCATTCCAAAAATGTGTTTTTAAAGTCACGCAGTATATTTGAAATGTATTTTTAAAAATATTTTTTCATATATTTTGTAATAAAAATGCATTTCAACATACAGTGTATATATATATATATATTTATTTAAATATATTTTTAAATACATATGAATGCCGCCAAAACTGTAGTATTTCATATATATGTCAATATATTTAGGAAGAATATTTTTTAAAATATATTTTTCTTCCACACGGATAACACATATGTGCGGTAGTGATGGGCTGAACACCCCCCTATTCGGTTCTCGGTCGAACATTTGAACCGCGAACTTCACTAAGCGCTATCGTACTGCACCTTAATATGTGATAAGATACGGCTCAGCGACTACAATCCGGCGGGAGTTCCATGATGAAGTCACGCGGTATTGTAGTAGTGAGACATTCATTCATGTTTCAGCTGTCGGTGAGGTTCCCCGCTGACAGCTGAATGTAAAAAATAATTGCTGGCAATTAAAAAATGTTTTTTTAAAAAAAGCGTGGGGTCCCCCCCCTCCCATCCATACCAAGCCCTTCAGGTCTGATGTGGACTTTAAGGGGAACCCCCCATGCCATATTTGTTTTTGTAACTGGCGTGGTGGTCCCCTCCAAAATCCATACCAGAACCTTATCCGAGCATGCAGCCCGGCAGGTCAGGAAATGGGGGGGGGGGACAAGCAAACGCCCACTCTGAACCATACCAGGCTACATGCCCTCAACATGGGGGACTGCTTTGGGGCAAGAGGCCCCCCCCCCAAAGCACCTTGTCCCCTTATTGATGGGGACAAGGGCTTCTTCTGCCCATGGCTGGTGGTTTTGGGGGTCTGCGGGTGGGGGCTTATCAGAATCTGGAGCCCCCAGATCCCCCCCATGTGAATGAGTATGGGGCAGGGGTGGACTGACAACTCATGGGGCCCCCGGGCAATAGGGGATCATGGGGCCCCTGTGTCCTTGCCCAAACTCAAAAAAAGCCTATTAAAAAGGTACAAGAGGCATCTTATGGGGCCCCCCTACTGACCCCGCCCCATGCCCAAACTCAAAAAAAGCCTATGAAAAAGGTACAAGAGGCATCTTATGGGGCCCCCTACTGACCCCGCCCATGCCCAAACTCAAAAAAAGCCTATGAAAAAGGTACCAGGGGCATCTTATGGGGCCCCCTACTGACCCCGGGCCCTTGGGGAGTGCCCGAGTTTCCAAACGGTCAGTCCGCCCCTGGAATGGGGTACATGGTACTGCTACCACCATTCACAAACAAAAAAAAAAAAAGAGAAAGTCCTGTATTAAAAACAAAAATAAAAAAATGTCCCCCAAAGTAGATCCAACGTCAATCACGATGACCGCCGCTGCCGAGAAATGGAAAAAAAAAAATCCCCGCTCCGATCTCCACACCGGCCCCCGCCGACTGACAGCTGCGCCAGCGATGACAGCTCTTATATACAGTCATGACCTCACAAGGAGGCGTGGGTTCACCCCCCCATGTGATGTCATCCTGTGCTGTGATTGGCCACCGCATTGCACCTGTCAGGGCACAGTGCATTGTGGGGCGCGGCGGGCGAATAGCCCACTGAACGCCATACCGTTCATGTGTCGAACATTCAGCTCAACACTACTCCTGAACCATACCAGGCCACATGCCCTCAACATGGGGGGGGGGGGGGCTGCTTTGGGGCAGGCGGCACTCCCCCCCAGAGCACCTTGTCCCAGGACATCTTCCTCACAACTGTGGCCTGTGTTTGTGGGGGTCTGGTATGGCTTTTAGGGGGAACCCCATGCATCTTTTTAAAAAAAGTTTTTACTGTGGGGCAGGGGCGGACTGACCATTTGGAATCTCTGGCACTGCCCGAGGGCCCGGGGTCAGTAGAGGGCCCCATGAGATGCCTCTGGTACCCTTTTCATAGGCTTTTTTGAGTTTGGGCAAGGACAGGGGCCCCATGATCCCCTATTGCCCGGGGGCCCCATGAGCTGCCAGTCCGCCCCTGCTGTGGGGTCCCTCCTAACCTTCCTATGGATAGGGGGGGGGGGGCATGCTGTTTTTGTTTTTTTTTTTTATAAAAATGTCATTTAAAAAAAAATGTCAGTCCTGCTGCAGCAGGTTCTATACATTGTTCAGATGTGCAACTTTGTAGGTAGTTTAAGGGGATCCCCCCCCCCCAGACTTGATATTTAAAGGAACTTTTCTTTTTTACGATGATGGACACCAGACAGAGGACATCTAGTGGCAGAGGGGGGGGGGGGGACATCTCTCTGAAACTAAATGTTGCAGCAAAAGCTTTTTTGTTTGTTTTTTAATTTAATATAAGCTATTCATGTTTATCTTGTTGTTTTGTCCGGAGTTCTGCTTTAACTAACGGCAATTGACTCCATACACAGGAATTTGAGTGAATCTCAGTTTTTGAAACTATGGCTCCAAAGAATTTGTAAACTTGACATTTTTCTTCACAAAAGTCACAAAGTAAAAGTAGCGAAGCGTTGCGGATCCTCTACAAGAGTGCGTTTGTCTCCATCTCGGGAGTTTTCCAGGGTTACCTGGAGTACAAAGGACAGATTTGTCTTCTGTCACTTCTACATGGGAATAATGGAGAAATAATGGAGCGATGGAGAGTTCACATTAATGTTTTCTCACTGCAGCTGTGGGGGGAACCAGCCAGTCCCATCAACAAGCCGCGTTCCTCCGTGAACAATGTATGGGGAATCTATAGTGCCAGAGCGGGGCTTGGGAAGCGTGGAAATCGGACAGTCCGCCTCCTTCTCCACGGTCCTCTAAGAGATTCGACACACTCTTCAACAAAAGGGGCCGCGGCTCCTGGGAACAGGTCTCTGAATCAATGAGTCAACCTCCATGGTACATACATCATCGGTTCAACAACAACGTCCAAAGTGACACTTTAGTGTATCGCACCAATACAACGCATGATATAACTTCAATGTATCAAACCAATACAACGCATGATATAACTTCAATGTATCGCACCAATACAACGCATGATATAACTTCAATGTATCAAACCAATACAACATATAATATAACTTCAATGTATCAAACCAATACAACGCATGATATAACTTCAATGTATCAAACCAATACAACACATGATATAACTTCAATGTATCAAACCAATACAACATATAATATAACTTCAATGTATCAAACCAATACAACATATAATATAACTTCAATGTATCAAACCAATACAACATATAATATAACTTCAATGTATCAAACCAATACAACATATAATATAACTTCAATGTATGAAACCAATACAACGCATGATATAACTTCAATGTATCACACCAATACAACGCATAATATAACTTCAATGTATCAAACCAATACAACATATAATATAACTTCAATGTATCAAACCAATACAACGCATAATATAACTTCAATGTATCAAACCAATACAACGCATAATATAACTTCAATGTATCAAACCAATACAACATATAATATAACTTCAATGTATCAAACCAATACAACATATAATATAACTTCAATGTATCGCACCAATACAACACATGATATAACTTCAATGATACAGATTTAAATTTGATGTATCACACCACAGGAAGTCTATAGAGCAATTTGTGATATCTTCTTCACAGACAATATACATAGAAGTGCTCTCCACATCCAATCAGAAAGGCCGACAGCCTCTGTAGTATCTCCCCATTAGAGAGAAGTCACTTGACTTTATAGGTGTGTCTTGTGGTTATCATTTATGAGGACATTTCCCTTCACCTCAACAATTTACCACTTTTTTTTTCTTAGAGGTTCAAAGCCCAACTCCAGGGAAGAAAAGAAAGAAAGAAGGAGAGAGAAAGAAGGAGAGAGAGGGGGGAGAGAGAGAGAAGGAGAAAGAGAGAGAGAGAGAAGGGGAGAGAGAGGGAGGAGAGAAGGGGGGGAGAGCGCGAGAGAGAAGGAGAGAGGGTAGAGAAGGGGAGAGAGAAAGAAGGAGGGAGAGAGAGAGAGAGAGGAAAAGAGAAAAGAAAGAGACAAAAAAGAAAGAGAGAAAGAAAGAAAGATATCTTCACAGACAGTATACATAGAAGTGCTCCCCACATCCAGTCAGAAAGGCCGACAGCCTCTGTAGTATCTCCCCATTAGAGAGAAGTCACTTGACTTTATAGGTGTGTCTTGTGGTTATCATTTATGAGGACATTTCCCTTCGAAAGAGAGAAAGAAAGAACGAAAGAAAGAAAGAAAGAAAGAAAGAAAGAAAGAAAGAAAGCAAGAAGAAAACGAAAGAAAGAAAGAAAGAAAGAAAGAAGGAGGTTTAAAGCCCAACTCCAGGGAAGAAAGGAAGGGAGGAAGAAGAGAGAGAGAAAGAAAGAATGAGAAAATGGAGAGAGAGAGAGAAGAAGAGGGGAGAGAAAGAAAGAAAAAGAGAGGGAGGGGACGGAGATAAAGAAAAAGAAGAGAAGATGAAGGAAAGAAGGCCCCAACATCAGCCATCTGCAGATTGGCAAATGATTGGCTCCTGTGGAGGGTTTGCCAAGCTTTCTTACCTCCATCCACATTTGCTGCACATTTGTCATTCTACCGATTCAGATTTTTAACGAAAACACTAATTTGTCGTCATCCGCTGCACATGCGCCTCTTGTCCTTCTGAGTATTTGTATTACTAGCCTATGCGCGGTATTTCATGTTCCTCTCATTTTTGCAGGACATCTACTGATCCCTATCATTGTCCCTCCAATCAGCACGGATCCTCTGGGCACATTTTCGGGTTTTTTTGGTCTGTAATTAGCGGGGATGTCTGATTTTGATAAAGTTGTTTTGCCGCATTTCACCGCGGCCCCAACAATGGAGCATGAAGATTAACCACAAATGGGAAGGCTGTGGGCATTAGAAGCAGAAAATTGTGATTTTCTAAGAGGTTGCAAAGTTCCGCTGGGAGGGGAGAAGTTGGCCGGGAGCTTTGAATGGAGGTGTTGGGGGGTCTCCTGGCTCTATCCTAAGCCCACCCACACCATGACCAGCACATTAGCTGCAATTTTACGGAGGATTTTAAGCTAATCCTAAGTTTTTGCAACGGATATTTGAAGGTCGTGACCCAGCCGAGAATAGGTGAATGATGGCACCACTGGAAGCGTTCAGATCCCCAGCGGGAGCCTGAATGGCGCATCTGATTGGCTCATGTCCCACCAAGAGAGGGTCTGTGGCAGAATTGAGTGCAGTGATCATTATGATCTATCGCATTTGTCTCGTTCATTTTTTATATTATACATAAAAATATAGTATTTATCATATTTTTTTTTTTAAACATTTTTTTCTTTTTTTTTAATTTTTTTCCTTTTTTTTTACATTTTTTTTTGCTTTTTTAACAATTTTTTTTACCTCACGGGGGAAATTTACTTAAACCTGAGCACTCAGAATCTGGTGCAGCCGTGCCTGGCAGCCAATCAGCTTCTAACTTCAGCTTGTTCAATGAAGCTTTGACAATAAAACCTGGAAGCTGATTGGTTTCTGTGCAGATTTTTCACTCTTCTTTTTTTTTAAATAAACCTCACTGTGACCAGAGCGCAAGGTTACCATGGTGACACTGTACTACTCTGGGGAGGTGATCATGATTTTTCTTTTTTTTCATTATGATTGCTTATAACAGTGATGATCGCTGTTATAATCAATCATTTTTATGAATGGCATCTATTCATTGCCAGTGTGTACTATTGTGATAGCTGTGATTGGCCACAGCTATCACATGATACAGATGTGTTGTGATTAGCCCTGCCTGAGCATATGATCACAATGACCAATCACAATATTGCACAAATGAATGGCTATGAAAAAGAGCCATTCATTGAGTACAACTCACATGTGATTGCTGTAATTGACCACAGCTATCACATGATACAGCTGTGTTGTGATTGGCCCTGCCTGAGCATATGATCACTGCGACCAATCACAATATTGCACAACAAATGGCTATGAATGAAAGCCATTCATTGAGAACAACTCACATGTGATCGCTGTGATTGACCACAGCTATCACATGATACAGCTGTGTTGTGATTGGCCCTGCCTGAGCATATGATCACTGCGACCAATCACAATATTGCACAATGAATGGCTATGAATGAAAGCCATTCATTGAGTACAACTCACATGTGATCACTGTAAGAAAGAAAACTCTAAATCAAATGAAAAATTAAATTAAAATAAAATATAATAAATTAAATTAGGGCAACAAATCTAATTGTCAGCAAATGACATCTATTACTGGCATTTCTTTATTTTGTGTTTTACAAAAGAGCACACAAACCTATCCAAAGGTCCTCCAAAATACATAGCAGACCCTTCAAGGGCTCTGTGTACTGTATATATATATGTGTGTGTAGAAGAGGCAGTCAATGAAAACATTTTATTAAAATTAAATTTAAAAATACTAAATTAAATTAGTGCACCAAATTAAATTGTTAGCAAGTGACATTTATTGCTGGATCTTTTTTACAAAACAGCATAAAAACCTATCCTAAGGTCTATTTTTAAAAAAAAAAAGGATCCAAAAATGGAAAAAATTAAATTAAGAAAAATGTAAATTAAATGAAAAATAAAGTTAAATAAAAAAAAATAAATTAGGTCAAAAAATGTAATTGCCACTTATTGCTGGCTTTTTTTTTGTTTTAACAAAACAGCATACAAACCTAATCTCTTAGATTGTAAGCTCCCAGGATCAGGGCCCTCCTATCCCTCTTGTATTGAACTGTATTGTTGCTGTATTGTCTCCCGTTATATTGTAAAGTGCTGAGCAAACTGTTGGCGCCATAAATCCTGTATAATAATAATAATAAAAATTCTGTATAATAATAATAATAATATAAATTCTGTATAATAATAATAATATATATTCTGTATAACAATAATAATAATAATAATATAAATCCTGTATTAAAATAATAATAATATAAATTCTGTATAATAATAATAATATAAATTCTGTATTATAATAATAATAATATAAATCCTGTATAATAATAATAATATAAATCCTGTATAATAATAATAATAATAATATAAATTCTGTATAATAATAATAATAATAATATAAATCCTGTATAATAATAATAATAATTTAAATTCTGTATAATAATAATAATAATAATAATATAAATCCTGTATAATAATAATAATAATATAAATCCTGTATAATAATAATAATATAAATTCTGTATAATAATAATAATAATATAAATCCTGTATAATAATAATATAAATTCTGTATAATTATAATAATAATATAAATCCTGTATAATAATAATATAAATTCTGTATAATAATAATAATATAAATCCTGTGTATAATAATAATAATAATATAAATTCTGTATAATAATAATAAAATAAATCCTGTATAATAATAATAATAATATAAATTCTGTATAATAATAATAATATAAATCCTGTATAATAATAATAATATAAATTCTGTATAATAATAATAATAACCAATGGTCCTCCAAAATACATAGCAGACCCTTTGTATTCTGTATTTAAAGAAGACATTTGCCAGCAATTTTAAAACATTTTCCCTTTGTAGCTGTCAGCGCTGCTGCAGCACTTCTTGTACATCGGAGATGACAGACAGGATCAGGACACCCCATGTATTTTTTTTAAAGGAATAGGACATTGTAAAGATTCCACTTTAAGCATTTAAAAAAAAAATTCTGCTCCTGGCCAAATTCATTTTTTTGAACTTTTTTTTTGCCACCCCATGCTATTTGTTTTAGCACCCCCTTGACTATTAGAAAATTAGAAATGAGAAAATTGGAATGATTTATTTGACAGATTTGGCTCTTGATTTCAGTTTGACATCCACATTTCTTTGATGTTTGCCAAACTCTGCTGGATCCTATCCCGGGGCTGTGCGGCTCATCCTCACTCCTGATATATCAATCCATTATTTGTAAGTGACGTGTGAAGGACCTTTCCCTCCCCAAAGAGAACGCCCTCCTGGTTTGCTGCTACACATTTCTAGCACATATATCCTCATTTATAACAGTTTTGGTTGAGAATGTCAAACACAGAAGGATTGGGTATGTTGGGTCCACAGCGACTCTCGGCTCTCATCCTACAAACACATCGCCTTCTGCATGAATGGATCCCGAGAACGATCCGGTTATCACATCATTGAAATGCAAAGCGCACCGAAGACTGAAGAAGAGAATTAGAGAGGACACAGGGAGGGGTGGAAGGTGGAGGCACTGCCATCGCTGAACATAAAATACAAATATACAGAATGGCAAAAACATTTATCAACATATATATATACACAGTGAGGAACAGAAGTATTTGAACCCCCTGCGATTCTGCAAGTTCTCCCACTTCTCCATCATGGAGGGTCTGACATTCACATTGCAGGGGATTCCCACTCTGAGGACAGAATTCAGGAGATCACATTGTATGATTTGTAAAGAATGTATTTGTCTCGCACGGCTGAACAGAAGTATTTGAACACCTAAGAAACAGCAAGAATTCTGGCTCTCAAAGACCTGTTACTGCGCCTTTACAAAGTCCCCCTCTACTCCACTCATTCATCTCACTTAGTAGCACCTGTCTGAGCTCTTTAAAGACACCTGTCCACCCCACAGTCAGTCAGATGCCAACTACTACCATGGGCAAGACCAAAGAGCTGTCAAAAGACACCAGAGACAAAATTGTGGACCTCCACAAGGCTGGAAAGGACTACGGGGCAATTGCCAAGCAGCTTGGTGAAAATAGATCAACTGTTGGAACAATTGTTAGAGAATGGAAGAGGCTGAAGACGACTGTCAGTCTCCCTCGGACTGGGGCTCCATGCAAGATGTCACCTCGTGGGGTATCACTGATGATAAGAAAGGTGAGGAATCAGCCCAGAACTACAAGGGAGGAGCTGGTCAATGACATGGAGAGAGCTGGGACCACAGTTTCACAGGTCACTGTCGGTAGAACACTACGCCGTCATGGTTTCCAATCATGCATTGCACAGAAGGTTCCCCTGCTCCAGTCATCACATGTCCAGGCCCGTCTGAAGGTTCCCCTGCTCAAGTCATCACATGTCCAGGCCCGTCTGAAGGTTCCCCTGCTCAAGTCATCACATGTCCAGGCCCGTCTGAAGGTTCCCCTGCTCCAGTCATCACATGTCCAGGCCCGTCTGAAGGTTCCCCTGCTCCAGTCATCACATGTCCAGGCCCCTCTGAAGGTTCCCCTGCTCAAGTCATCACATGTCCAGGCCCCGTCTGAAGGTTCCCCTTCTCCAGTCATCACATGTCCAGGCCCGTCTGAAGGTTCCCCTGCTCCAGTCATCACATGTCCAGGCCCATCTGATGTTTGCCAATGACCATCTGGTGGATCCAGAGGAGGCATGGGAGAAAGTCATGTGGTCAGATGAGACCAAAGTAGAACTTTTTGGTCTAAACTTCACTTGTCGTGTTTGGAGGAAAAAGAAGGATGAGTTGCATCCCAAGAACACCATCCCTACTGTGAAGCATGGGGGGGGGTGGTAACATCATGCTTTGGGGGTGCTTTTCTGTGAAGGGGACAGGACGACTGCACTGTATTAAGGAGAGGATGAATGGGGCCATTTATTGTGAGATTTTCAGCAACAACCTCCTTCCCTCAGTCAGAGCATTGAAGACGGGTCGTGGCTGGGTCTTCCAACATGACAACGACCCAAAGCACACAGCCAGGAGAACCAAGGAGTGGCTCCGTAAGAAGCATATCAAGGTTCTGGAGTGGCCTAGCCAGTCTCCACACCTACATCCAATAGAACATCTTTGGAGGAGCTGAAACTCCGTGTTGCTCAGCGACAGCCCCGAAACCTGACAGATCTAGAGGAGATCGGTGTGGAGGAGTCAGCCAAAATCCCTGTTGCAGTGCAAACCTGGCCAAGGACTACAGGAAACGTCTGACCTCTGTAATTGCAGACAAAGGCTTCTGTACCAAATATTAATACGGATCTTCTCAGGGGTTCAAATACTTCTCTTCAGCCGTGCGAGACAAATACATTCTTTACAAATCATACAATGTGATCTCCTGAATTCTGTCCTCAGAGTGGGAATCCCCTGCAATGTGAATGTCAGAACCTCCATGATGGAGAAGTGGGAGAACTTGCAGAATCGCAGGGGGTTCAAATACTTCTGTTCCTCACTGTATATATACAGGAATAGTCTGGTTATGTTGTTTTCTACATCAATATACAATATGTACACGGTATATATATTTATTTTTGTACATATTTGTATTATCTGATCCCAGTGCACACGTCACATTTCCTCTCCCTGTGGCCGGCTGGCATTAGTTGATGGTTGTGACTTTTCTAACATGAGCCGTTGGGAACGTCCCTCTGAATAGAAGATCCTCCATCCTCTGATAAATCACCTCCTCACCCGGGGCTGACCATGGCTAATTGCTGGATTTTTGGGCGAATTCTCCACCATTTCTGCACCACAAGCAGCATTATACAGACCAGATGTTGCACAAAGCCCGGGAGGGGCCTGCAGCTCCATATCTAATTGGCTGTTTTCTGGAACAATATTGGTGCCATCCGGGTTTAATGTGATAAACGTCGCACTCAATTAGGCCGGAATAATGAGATAGACCTCACGTGGGTTGTTTTCTGTGCGGCTTCCAGGAGCAGACTCCATCTTTACATGTATGTGGTCAAAAATAACATAAGCCAAGCACAAAATCACAAAAAATGGGGCAGCACAGCGGCTAAATGGTTTGCACTTCCGCCTGGCAGTACTCAGGTCGTTGGTTCAAATCCCAGCCATGGCACCACCTGCCTGGAGTTTGCATGTTCTCCCTGTGCCTGCATGGGTTTCCTCCAGGTACTCCGGTTTCCTCCCACACTCCAAAGACATGCTGGTAGGTTAATTGGCTCCTGTCTAAATTGTCCCTAGTATGTGTATGTATGATGTAAGTTAGGGACCTTAGACTGTACACTCCTCGGGGGCAGGGACTGATGTGAATGTACAATATATATGTTAAGCGCTGCATACATTGACGGCGCTATATAAGTACCTGAAATAAATAAAATCGTATTTCTCTCAATAATTTTTATTAATTTATGTGAAAATGACTCTCCGTCCAAACACTATAAACCTAAATATTTTGCAGATGTTCCCGTCATGTAAAACTTCTTTTTTTAATATCCTGCTTTCATTTAAATCAGGAGTCTCCAAGCCACGGCCGAGGGCCACATCCGGCCCACTGCAAGATGTTATCTGGCCTGCAGCTAGGGTCAGTGGTAGACGAGTCGTATAGATCGAGGACTGAGATACGTTGGTCTCTGCTTCTGGTGGGAACTCTGATTTAAGGGGGACTCTGCTATACAGTATAACTGCTGATATGATGGGGGCTGCTGGTGTGATGGGGACCTCTGATGTGATGGAGGGACTTCTGATGTAATGGGGGACCTCTGATGTGATGGGGGGACTTCTGATGTGATGGGGGGACCTCTGATGTGATGGGGGGACTTCTGATGTGATGGGGGACCTCTGATGTGATGGGAGACCCCTGATGTGATTGGGGGGACCTCTGGTGTGATGGGAGACCTCTGATGTGATTGGGGGGGGGGCTGCTGGTGTGATGGGGGGACCTCTGATGTAATGGGGGATCTCTGATGTGATGGGAGACCTCTGATGTGATGGGGGGGGGGGGCTGCTGGTGTGATGGGGGACCTCTGATGTGATGAGGGGCCTCTGCTGTGATGGGGGGACTTCTGATGTAATGGAGGATCTCTGATGTGATATGGAGACCTCTGATGTGATGGGGGGGGGGGGTTGCTGGTGTGATGGGGACCTGTGATGTGATGGTGGGACTTCTGATGTAATGGGGGATCTCTGATGTGATATTGAGACCTCTGATGTGATGGGGGGGGGGGCTGCTGGTGTGATGGGGGACCTCTGATGTGATGAGGGGCCTCTGCTGTGATGGGGGGACTTCTGATGTAATGGGGGATCTCTGATGTGATATGGAGACCTTTGATGTGATGGGGGGGGGGGGGGGGGGGGCTGCTGGTGTGATGGGGACCTCTGATGTGATGGAGGGACCTCTGATGTGATGGGGACCTCTGATGTGATGGAGGGACCTCTGATGTGATGGAGGGACTTCTGATGTAATGGGGGATCTCTGATGTGATATGGAGACCTCTGATGTGATGGGGGGGGGGGGGGGGGGGCTGCTGGTGTGATGGGGACCTCTGATGTGATGGAGGGACTTCTGATGTAATGGGGGATCTCTGATGTCATATGGAGACCTCTGATGTGATGGGAGACCTCTGATGTGATGGGGGGGGGGGGGGGGGGCTGCTGGTGTGATGGGGGGACCTCTGATGTCATTAGAGACCTCTGATGTAAATGGAGAGCTTCTGATGAGATGAGAGAACCTCTGATGTGATTGGGGAACTTCTGATGTGATGGGGGGGACCTCTGATGTGATGGAGGGGGGACTTCTAATATAATGCAGAGACCTCTGATGTGATAGAGGGAACTTCTGTTGTGATGGGGCACTGATTCTCCTACTGACACCAATGATGGGGCACTATTCCTCCCACTGACACCAATGATGGGGCACTATTCCTCCCACTGACACCAATGATGGGGCACTATTCCTCCCACTGACACCAATGATGGGGCACTATTCCTCCCACTGATACCAATGATGGGGCACTATTCCTCCTACTGACACCAATGATGGGGCACTATTCCTCCCACTGACACCAATGATGGGGCACTATTCCTCCCACTGACACCAATGATGGGGCACTATTCCTCCCACTGATACCAATGATGGGGCACTATTCCTCCCACTGACACCAACATTGGGGCACTATTCCTCCCACTGACACCAATGATAGGGCACTATTCCCCCCACTGACACCAATGATGGGGCACTATTCCTCCCACTGACACCAATGATGGGGCACTATTCCTCCCACTAATACCAATGATGGGGCACTATTCCCCCCACTGACACCAATGATGGGGCACTATTTCTCCCACTGACACCAATGATGGGGCACTATTCCTCCCACTGATACCAATGATGGGGCACTATTCCTCCCGCTGACACCAATGATGGGGCACTATTCCTCCCGCTGACACCAATGATGGGGCACTATTCCTCCCACTGACACCAATGATGGGGCACTATTCCTCCCACTGACACCAATGATGGGGCACTATTCCTCCCACTGACACCAATGATGGGGCACTATTCCTCCCACTGACACCAATGATGGGGCACTATTCCTCCCACTGACACCAATGATGGGGCACTATTCCCCCCACTGACACCAATGATGGGGCATTGCTACTGACACCAGGATATTTTCTACTCCCACTAGCCGCAGTCCAGCCCGTCTGAGGGATTGTAAGCCGGCTATTTGTGTAGTGAGTTTCTAGACCCCTGCAATACACTAGGGACAGATTATTTTGAAAACCAAAAAATCAGTTTTCAATCTGATTGGTTGAATGCAGATAAACGTTGTCCTGTTGGGTATCCTATCTGTGGCTTGCCTTGTACAAGATCTCCCTGGAACTGCAAGTCTCAGCATGTCCTCTGCAGCTGGAGAGCCGCATGTCGCCCATTTCTCCCCTCAACACAGATTATCCTCACAAATTGCTTCAGATGTTCCACTCGACCTGCAATAAAATGCCACTTTGACTACAAATCCCCTTTGATAAAAGGAGGTGTCATTGAAAGCGGTCCTTGTATCAGCATGACAAGCAGCCGCCTCTGAGGGCCTCCAGTATGAAAGGAGAAGTCGGGACTTTATGACAAGGAAGGACATCATTAGGTAACAAATTGTCCCAAACAAGACCTCTAGTTCCAATGACAATAGAAGGTCCCATCGTGTCCTCATCACCCTCCCCCTGACAATGGCCGGGGGTCTCCATCCAGCAACAAATCATTTCTGGGTAATAATGAGACCCACTCTGGTTGGAGGCCGAGATCTGAGGGGGGGGGGGGGCTTGTTAATAAAGCAATCTGCCCTCCAGCTACAACAATTACAGTCCCTGGTTGTCTTATAGCTGAGAAACACGAGAAACACGACTCCACCATGGCTGTGATTAGGGTGAGGACCACTTACCACTTACCGAGGTGCAAAGGCCGGCACAGACAAAGAGTCACGTTGGTGATGGTTTATTTAAATGGGAACTACATTGTTTTACATTTGTTTTTAGATATACACATCAGGAGCCCCCCTTTACATCAGAGAGGTCCCCCATCACACCAGAGGTCCTCCCCATCAAATCAGAGGTCCCCCATTACATCAGAGGTCCTCCATCGTACCAGAGGTCCTCCATCACACCAGAGGTCCCCTATCACACCAGAAGTACCCCATCACACCAGAGGTGCCCCATCACACCAGAGGTCCCCCATCACACCAGAAGTCCCCCATCACACCAGAGATCCTCCCCATCAAATCAGAGGTCCTCCATTACATCAGATGTCCCTCATCACACCAGAGGTTCCCCCTTCACGCCAGAGGTCCCCCATCACACCAGGGGTCCTCCCCATCAAAAAAAGAGGTCCCCCATTACATCAGAGGTCCCCCATTACATCAGAGGTCCCCCATTACATCAGATGTCCCCCATCACACCAGAGGTTTCCCCATCACACCAGAGGTCCCCCATCACACCAGAGGTCCTCCCCATCAAATCAGAGGTCCCCCATTACATCAGATGTCCCCCATCACACCATAAGTCCCCATCACACCAGAGGTCCACCCCATCAAATCAGAGGTCCCCCATCACACCAGAAGTCTTCCCCATCAAATCAGAGGTCCCCCATTACATCAGAGGTCCCCCATCACACCAGAGGTTTCCCCATCACATCAGAGGTCCCCCATCACACCAGAGGTTTCCCCATCACATCAGAGTTCCCCATTACATCAGAGGTCCCCCATTACATCAGAGGTCCCCCATCAAATCAGAGGTCCCCCATTACATCAGAGGTCCCCCATTACATCAGAGGTCCCCCATCACATCAGAAGTCCCCCATCACATCAGATGTCCCCCATCACACCAGAAGTCCCCCCATCACACCAGAGGTCCCCCATCACACCAGAGGTCCTCCCATCAAATCAGAGGTCCCCCATTGCATCAGAGGTCCCCCATTACATCAGATGTCCCCCCCATCACATCAGAGGTCCCCCATCACATCAGAGGTTGTCTTATAGCTGTACAACAGAACCCCATCATGGCTGTAATTAGGGTGAGCACGTCAGTTACGGAGCTGCAAGGGCCGGCAAAGACGAAGAATCACGCTGGTGATGGATTTTTGAATGGGAACTACATTGTTTTACATTAGTTTTTAGATATACAAGTGGAACTGGTCAGCTGATTGTATATCATTCCGTCATTGTGTGCCTTCTTGGTGTAGTGCAGAGCTGCTCAGCCTCGGTTACGTTGCAGCACCATAAAAAAAAATCTTCAGGTTCCCCTAAACCAAAATGTAAAATAAACGTAAAAGGTACTTATCAACGGGAATCCTGATCCTGGGACAATGCACACACTTACCCTGATGAAATTAACTTCACATCAGGAGAGCCCCCCTTTACATCAGAGTTCCCTCCATCACACCAGAGGTCCCCATCACACCAGAGGTCCTCCCCATCAAATCAGAGGTCCCCCATTACATCAGAGGACCCCCCATCACACCAGAGGTCCTCCCCCCATCACATCAGATGTCCCCCAGCATATCAGAGGTCCTCCATCACACCAGAGGTTCCCTCTCACACCAGAGGTTCCCTCTCACACCAGAGGTCCCCATCACATCAGAGCCCTCCCCCCCCATCACAACAGAGGTCCTCCATTGCACCAGAAGTCCCCCATCACACCAGAGATCCCCCCATCACACCAGAGGTCCTCCCCATCAAATCAGAGGTCCCCAATTACATCAGAGGTCCCCCATCACATCAGAGGATCCCCATCACACCAGAGGTTCTCCCATCACATCATAAGTTCCCCATCACATCAGAGGTTGTCCCATCAAATCAGAGGTCCTCCCGATCACATCAGAGGTCCCCCATCATATCAGAGGTCCCCTAATCACACCAGAGGTTCCCTATCACACCAGAGGTCCCCATCACATCAGAGTCCCCCCCCCCATCACATCAGAGGTCCCCTAAACACATCGGAGGTCCCCCATCACATCAGAGGTTTCCCCATCTTACCAGAGACCACTCCCATCACATCAGAGGTTCCCCCATCATATCAGAGATCCCCATCACATCAGAGGTCCCCTCATCACATCAGAGGGCCCACCATCATATCAGAGGTCTTCCCATCACATCAGAGGTTTCCCCATCATATCATAGACACCTTCCATCACATCAGAGGGCCCATCATCATATCAGAGGTCTTCCCATCACATCAAAGGTTTCCCCATCATATCAGAGACCCCTTCCATCACATTAAAGACCCCTCCCATCACATCAGAGGTTCCTCCCATCACAGCAGAGGTCCCCTATCACATCAGAGGCTCCCCCAACACATCAGAGGTCCCTCCATCATACCAGAGGTCCCCCATCACATCAGAGTTCCTCCAATCACATCAGTGGTCCTCTTCACAGCAGAATCTCCTTCACAACAGAGGTCCCCCATTACCTCACAGCCCCTTTACATCAGAAGTTTTCCATCACACCAAAGGTTTCCCATTACATCAGAGGTCCTCCATCATATCAGAGGTTCCGCTATTACATGAGAGGTCCCCTCATCATATTAGGGTCCCCTCATCACATCAGAGGTCTCTCCATCATATCAGAGGTCCTCTTCACAGCAGAATCTCCTTCAAAATAGAGGTCCCTCATTACCCCGGAGCCCTCCTTTACATCAGAGGTCTCCCCATCACACACCCCTCCATCATATCAGAGGTTCCCCCATAATATCAGCGGTCCCTCTCTCACATCAGAGTTCCCCTTTACATAGGGGTCCCCCCATCACATCAGAGGTCTTCCTATCACATCAGAGGTCCCCCCTTCACATCAGAGGTCTCCCATCACATCAGAGTACCCCCTATACATCAAAAGTCCCTCAATTACATCAAAGCCTCCTCATCAACACAGGGGCCCCCCTTCACACAGCCCCCCAATTACACATTCACATCAGAGGCCTACCTTTTTTCCTCCAGCAGTGGTCAGGAAGTGGAGGTGGTTGAGGTGGACTTCCATCTTTTCCTGAGCCGGGTGAGCTGGTCTCCGTCACCACAGCTTGGTTTGACATCATGGGGGGAGATTAGAGCACTCGGAATCTGGTGCAGCTGTGCGTAAAAACCAATCTCTAACTTCAACGAAGCTTTGAAAATAAAACCTGGAAGCTGATTGGTTTCTATGCACAGCTGGACCAGATTTTGCATTGTGCAGTTTTAGTAAATAACCCCCCTGTGTCCTGGCCCTGGAGCGTCATTGGTTGTTATGGTGCTGGCGGCTGGCCTGCCTGTACCTTGGCAACGCATGATACTGATCCAGCACCCAGACTGAAAAACACAGGTATAGTTTATAGCTATATATCTACAGTACATTGACATACTGTATATGCTTTTATATACACTATATTGCCCCAAGTATCGGGCCACCAACCTTTCCACGCACATGACCATTAATGGCCCCCCAGTCTTAGTCCATAGGTTTCAATATTGAGTTGGCCCCGCCCTTTCCACACACATGACCATTAATCGCCCCCCAGTCTTAGTCCATAGGTTTCAATATTGAGTTGGCCCCGCCCTTTCCACACACATGACCTTTCATGGCCTCCCAGTCTTAGTCCGTAGGGTTCAATATTGAGTTGGCCCCGCCCTTTCCACACACATGACCTTTCATGGCCTCCCAGTCTTAGTCCCTAGGGTTCAATATTGAGTTGGCCCCGCCCTTTCCACACACATGACCTTCAATGGCCCCCCAGTCTTAGTCCGTAGGGTTCAATATTGAGTTGGCCCCGCCCTTTGCAGCTATAACAGCTTCAACTCTTCTGGGAAGGCCGTCCACAAGGTTTAGGAGGGTGTCTATGGGAAGGTTGGACCATTCTTCTAGAAGCACATTTGTCAGGTCAGGCACTGATGTCGGGGGGAGGAGGCCTGGCTCGCAGTCTCCGCTCTAATTCATCCCAAAGGTGTTCTATGGGGTTGAGGTCAGGACTCTGTGCAGGACAGTCAAGTTCCTCCACCCCAAACTGGCTCACCATGTCTTTATGGACCTTGCTTTGTGCACTGGTGTGCAGTCATGTTGGAACAGGAAGGGGCCATCCCCAAACTCTTCCCACAAAGATGGGGGCATGAAATTGTCCAAAATGTCTTGGTATGCTGATGCCTTAAGAGTTCCCTTCACTGGAACTAGGGGGCCAAGCCCAATCCCTGAAAGACAACCCCACACCATAATCCCCCCTCCACCAAACTTTACACTTTCCACAATGCAGTCAGACAAGTACCGTTCTCCTGGCCACAGCCAAACCCAGACACGTCCATCGGATTGCCAGACAGAGAAGTGTGATTGGTCCCTCCAGATAACACTTCTCCACTGCTCTAGAGTCCAGTGGCGGCGTGCTTTACACCACGGCATCCGATGCTTTGCATTGCACTTGGTGATGGAAGGCTTGGATGCAGCTGCTCAGCCATGGAAACCCATTCCATGAAGCTCTCTACGCACTGTTGTTGGGCTCATCTGAAGGCCACACCAAGTTTGGAGGTCTTTAGCTATTGACTCTGCAGACAGTTGGTGACTTCTGCGCACTGTGCGCTTCAGCATGCGCTGACCCCGCCCTGTCATGTGACGTGGCCTACCACTTGGTGGCTGAGTGGCTGTTGTTCCCAGTGGCTTCCACTTTGTTATAATCCCACTAACAGTTGAGCGTGGAATATTTAGTAGCCAGGAAATGTCCCGGATGGACTTATTGCCCAGGTGGCCACCTATCACGGGACCACGCTTGGAGTCACTGAGCTCCTGAGAGCGACCCATTCTTTCACCAATGTTTGTAGAAGCCGTCTGCATGCCTAGGGGCTTGATTGTATACACCTGTGTCCATGGAGGGGATTGGAACACCTGAATCACATGATATGGAGGGCGGGGCCAATACTTTGGGCAATATAGTGTATATTATATATGAATCCTCTGCTTCCTGCTTAGTAGTTTTGTTCCTGTAAGTATATGTGAGCCCTGAATCTATGTTCTGTATGTTTGGCATCACGTCTCGCCTCATATAGGTTTCTTAAAGCAGATCTTCACCCTCATTTTTGCACAATTGAATATTATTTTTTTAAAGGAGGGGTGGGATAAATCTCTGGCCTCAGTGACTTACGCTCCCCCTGGCTTGAAGCCTAAAGGGACACTGACCTTGCATATCACAGTAGGCTTTGGGCCATTCTCCTCTTCTGTACAAACCAGCCTGTTGGATTTTCCCTTTTTCGATCAGTGCCGCAGGCTAAAGCCAGCAGTGCCGATCAGCGTATTCTATGGCGGGGACATCCCTCTGCCGTCAGACTACAATGTCTCAATGGAGAGGAATCCCCCATCCACCTCGAATGTGTGGGGGAGGGGAATCAAGTCTTTTTTTCCCGTTCATCCTGCTAGTTGAACAAAAAAAAAGCTTGACTCATCTATGGGTTGCTTTTGGGTTGTCATTCTGCAACAGGAAGTGGCCATTGCTGGCAGGATCACCAGGTAAGAAACAGATTCACAAAAAATTGATTTGCTTAAGAAAACTGCATTGAGGCGTTTTGTCAGACGTGGAAATACAGATTCCATCCCCATCACACTTCACACGTGGTAAGGCGTGTGTTACTGCAATGCACAATCACCCGTGTATGGTCTGCATAAGGGATGCAGACCCTGTGGCTTTCCTCATTAGAGCCCTGCAGGTGCAGCAGCTGATTGATGATGATAAAGTCGCTCCCATTCACATTCCCTGCACATGGACACAGAGAAGCAAACAGATATTTCTTCAGAACAACAGAAGGTCGGAATCTGCTACAAAGTTTGTTACAATCCCTGCGATGTGCATAGATCACCCCGGGGGGAATTTTTTTTTTTCTCAACAAAAGTGGAGTTAGAACCCGGTCACACTGGATGCGAACTTGCAAATCGTATGCCAAGTCGCACCCTATTGTGTGCAATTAGAGTGATCATATCGATGCGATTCTGACTCGGTTAGGGCCGCATCGATTTTTAAAGTAGTCCATGCATGACTTTTGGTGTAATTTGCATAGACATCCGTATCAGCTGTCTAGCAAATCGCACCTGAAATTGGCAGAACGCCCAAATATGAAATCGTGCGACTTCACTGCAAGTTTCCCAATTCCAAAGTAGGGTTTGGTGTGGCCGGAGGGTTACTCTTTAACTCTGAATTCACTTACTTCATGCTTTTTTTTTTTGTTTGCTCAGTAACTCAGCCAGCTTTAGCCCAGGTTCACTCTGATGCGGTGGCGGCACATCGCACGTGAGCGCAGCGCATTCCCGAGCAAAATCACATGTGATTTCTGTGCGGTGCAATTTGAGGCATACATTTTCTATGGCTCAAATCCCACCACATCCACGCCAAAAAAAAAGGGCAGGACCCTTTTTTTTTGTCCGCACCAGAATTGGATTGCCTTGGATGTGAGCTGATTTTGCACATCTCATCGCGTTTTGCGAACTCTCTTTCAATGTTCCTCTCTTTCAATGTCTGTCTACCAGTCTGTAGTCTGTCTGTCTGACTTGTCTGTGTGTGGTCAGTTCCTGGAATGGATTTTATTCCAGTTTGGACCCGTGTTCCATTTTTCAGCACACATGACATCATCGCATTGACATCACCATAAATCAGTGGAAGCTCTGGTGGTGATGACAGGGGCGGACTGACAACTCATGGGGCCCCCCGGGCAATAGGGGATCATGGGGCCCCTGTGTCCTTGCCCAAACTCAAAAAAGCCTATGAAAAAGGTACCAGGGGCATCTCATGGGGCCCCCTACTGACCCCGGGCCTCGGGCAGTGCCCGAGTTTCCAAATGGTCAGTCCACCCCTGTGCCTGGCTGTCCCTGGTTTTAATGAATGAAATCAGAAAATTTCTGATCTGATAATTGTGCTTTCAGCTCAATAACTCAATAAAGTAATAAGAGGAAGAAAAATCAGACAGCTAGGATTTTAGAAGGGAAAGGCCAACAATGGAGTCCTCTGAGATCTCTTGGTGTTTGTTTACCTTAATAAAGGAAGAGAGAGAAAGTAATAGAAAAGGGATAGAAAGTCAGAAATAGGATTGAGAGAGTAAAATAAAAAGATTGATGGACATGGAGACAACAAAAAGAGAGAGAGAGAGGGGAAGAGAGAGGGGGGGGGAGGGGGAGAGATTGAGAGAGGGAGGGGGGGGGGGAGAGTGATGAGAGAGAGAGGAGAGGGGGGGGGAGAGAGAGGGGGGGAGGGAGGGGGGGGGAGAGAGCGAGAGAGAGAGAGAGAGGGGGGGGGAGAGAGAGGGGGGGGAGGGAGAGGATGAGAGAGGGAGGGGGGAGAGAGTGAGAGAGAGAGAGAGGGGGGGGGGGAGAGAGGGGGGGGAGGGGGGGGGAGAGGGGGGGGGAAGAGGGAGGGGGGAGAGAGCGAGAGAGAGAGAGGGGGAGAGAGAGAGAGCGAAACAAAGGAAAAAGAGATAGTGAATGTTAATATCAAAAAAGGAAGAAATGTATGTTTAATGGAACATTTAGTTAAATACTTAAAAGGAGACAGCAAGAAAGCAGAAGAGGTAGTGATCTGGTCAAAAGATGTCCTTGCCCACACTCAAAAAAGCCTATGAAAAAGGTACCAGGGGCATCTTATGGGGGCCCCTACTGACCCCGGGCCCTCAGGCAGGGCCCGAGTTTCCAAATGGTTGGTGATGGTGATGGTAATGGTAATGGTGATGATGATGATGGTGATGGTAATGATGATGATGGTGATGATGGTGGTGATGATGAAGATTTGATGATGGTGATGATGATGATGGTGATGATGGTGATGATGGTGGTGGGGATGGTGATGGGTGGGGTGATGCTGTTGGTAATGGTGATGATGATGATGGTGATGGTAATGATGGGTGGTGATGATGATGATCGTGATGATGGTGATGATGGATGATGGAGTTTGGATGGTGATTTTGATGGTGGTGATGGTGATGGTAATGGTGATTGATGGTGATTGATGGTGATGGTGGTGATGTTGGGGTGGTGATGGATGATGATGGGGGATGGGGTGATGGTAATGGTGTTGATTGGTGGTGATGGTGGTTGATGATTGGTGAAATGGTGATGGTGAATGGTGATGATGATGTGATGTGTAATGATGATGATGATGATGGTGATGGATGGTTGGTGATGATTGATGATGGTGATGGTGGGTATGATGATAATGATGATGATGGTGATGATGAAATATGTGGGTGATGGTGATGATGATGGTGATGATGATGAATGGTGTGTGATGGATAATGGTGATGATGGTGAATGGTGGTGATGGTGATGGTAATGGTGATGCTGTTGGTAATGGTGATGATGGTGATGGTAATGTGATGATTGATGATGGATGATGATGATTTGTGGTGGTGATGGTGATGGTGATGATGATGGTGATGGTGATGATGATGATGTGTGGTGATGGTGATGGTGATGATGGTGATGATCATGATGGTGATGGTGATGATGATGATGGTGATGATGATGATGGTGATGATGGTGATGATGTTGGTTAGAACTCTCTTTGTTCTTTTCATTTCAAGTCAGAAGAAGTTTCTTAAACAACTTTTACAAGTCTATAGAGAACCCCCCCTCCCCCCCCCATGGCAGGACAATCAGACACGTGTCTATAGTGGGCACTCCTAGAGCTCCCAGCATACCCACCTAGGAGGTGATAGAGATCCGACAGATTCCTCCATCCACATTAAACAAAATAGATGGACAAATCCAGAATCAGAACGGGGGGGGGGGGCTGCCCTGGGCGCGGAGGGGATTCAGAGGGTTGTTCTCAAATGGGGAGATATGGAGGGGGATTTGTACTAGGAGAGGGGATTTCTGTTAGGAGGGGGGGGGGAATTAGTGCAAGGAGGGGGGATTTCTGTTAGAGGGGGGGATTAGTGCAATGAGGGGGGATTTGTACTAGGAGGGTGGATTTCTGTTAGGGGGGATTAGTGCGACGAGGGGGATTTGTACTAGGAGGGTGGATTTCTGTTAGGGGGGGGGATTAGTGCGAGGAGGGGGGATTTGTACTAGGAGGGTGGATTTCTGTTGGGGGGGATTAGTTTGAGGAGGGGGAATTTGTACTAGGAGGGTGGATTTCTGTTAGGGGGGATCAGTGCAAGGAGGGGGGATTTGTACTAGGAGGGTGGATTTCTGTTGGGGGGATTAGTGCGAGGAGGAGGATTTGTACTAGGAGAGGGGATTTCTGTTGGGGGGGATTAGTGCAAAGAGGGGGGATTTGTACTAGGAGGGTGGATTTCTGTTGGGGGGGATTAGTGCGAGGAGGGGGATTTGTACTAGGAGAGGGGATTTCTGTTGGGGGGGGTATTAGTGCAAGGAGGGGGGATTTGTACTAGGAGGGTGGATTTCTGTTGGGGGGGATTAGTGTGAGGAGGGGGATTTGTACTAGGAGAGGGGATTTCTGTTGGGGGGGTATTAGTGCAAGGAGGGGGGATTTGTACTAGAAGGATCGATTTCTGTTAGAGGGGGGGATTAATGCGAGGATGGGGATTTGTACTAGGAGGGTGGATTTCTGTTAGGGGGGAATTAGTGCGAGGAGGGGGGATTTATACTAGGAGGGTAGATTACTGTTGGGGGGGAATCAGTGCAAGGAGGGGAGATTTGTACTAAGAGGGTGGATTTCTGTTAAAGGAGGGGGATTAGTGCGAGGAGGGGGGATTTGTACTAGGAGGGTGGATTTCTGTTAGGGGGGATTAATGCTAGGAGAGGGGATTTGGGGGCGCAAGATTAGTGCAGGGAGAAGGGAGCATTTGTGCTGGTAGAGGGGGGAAAGGATTAATACATAGAGGGGAAATTTGAGGGGTAGAGATTTGTTCTAGGAGGGGGAATTTTGGGAGATTGGTGCCGGGAGAGGGGGATTTGGGGGGACTGGTGCTGGGAGAGGGGGATTTGGGGGGACTGGTGCCGCGAGAGGGGATTTGGGGGACTGGTGCCGGGAGAGGGGGATTTGGGGGGACTGGTGTTGGGAGAGGGGGATTTGGGGGGATTGGTGCTGGGAGAGGGGGATTTGGGGGGACTGTTGCCGGGAGAGGGGGATTGGGGGGACTGGTCCCGGGAGAGGGGGATTTGCGGGGATTGGTGCCGCGAGAGGGGATTTGGGGGGACTGTTGCCGGGAGAGGGGGATTTGGGGGGACTGGTCCCGAAAGAGGGGGATTTGGGGGGATTGGTGCTGGGAGAGGGGGATTTGGGGGGGATTGGTGCTGGGAGAGCGGGATTTGGGAGGACTGGTGTTGGGAGAGGGGGATTTGGGGGGATTGGTGCTGGGAGAGGGAGATTTGGGGGGATTATTTCTAAGTCAAAAGAGGTGTCCCAGGGTAGGGAGTGTGTCAGCATAGATGTGCCAGCCTGCTCAGCCTGCAGGGGGCAGTATATCGATTTCCCACTCTGTTTGGGGGGGATTTGTACTAGGAGGGGGTATTTGTATTAGGAGAGGGGATTTGGAGGGGGGATTTGTGCTGGTAAAGGAGGGAGAAGATTAATGCTTAGAGGGGAAATTTGAGGGTAGAGGATTTCTGCTAGGAGGGGGGATTTGGGGAGGATTTTGTGCTGGGAGAGAGTGATGGGGGGGGGGGGGGGGGGGAAGATTTTTTAAAATATATACTTCAGATTTTTTTATAACATATAAAAAAGTAATTTTAACATATATTTTACATATATATTTGTAAATGCATTCCCGAAAATGTAGATTCGTATTTTTAAAGACATGCAGTATATCTGAAATGTATTTTTAAAAATATTTTTTCATATATTTTATAATAAAAATGCATTTCAACATGCAGTGTGTGTATATATAAATATATATTTTGAAATATATTGAATGCGGCCAAAATTGTAGCATTTCAAAAAAATGTCAATATATTTGGGAAGAATATTTTTATAATATATTTCAAATATATTTTTCTTCCACGTGGGAATATTTGGGGCAATATAGTGTGTGTCACTTTGTGTTGGAATGCTATTGTTATCGGGGATCATGATGCTGCGGTCAGGATCGGACTGACAACTCATGGGGCCCCGGGCAATAGGGGATCATGGGGCCCCTGTGTCCTTGCCCAAAACTCAAAAAAGCCTATGAAAAAGGTACCAGGGGCATCTCATGGGGCCCCCTACTGACCCCGGGCCCTCGGGCAGTGCCCGTGTTTCCAAATGGTCAGTCCTCCCCTGGCTGCGGTCCTGCGTGTGTTGCTACAAAGCAGGACTATAATTGGGCCCTCAGATTTCCCTGTGTGTCTAATTATGACAAGAGAATTCTGATTGGTCCAATCTTCTCTGATGTTCCTCTCCAGCACCCCCATGGCGGCAATGAGCACCTGTCACCCTCATAAACTACAGTCCGGCCACAAGCCAGCAGAGTAAAGTTTATGGGGCCATAGACAGCCTGGAGCATTTCATCCCCCCCCCCCCCCCCCCCATACTGTACAGCCTCCTTTTGTTCCTTTTTATTTGCAAATGACCGGTTGCAAACCTGCTGAAATGTCCCTGCATGCCTGGGGAGGCCATCATTACATAACAAATTACTTCAACAGGTCTCCTAATTTGTTAATTTGGGGCTGTTGTCCCGCACACCCCGCTGGCTCAATGATAGGTGAGTCCTTGTAGCCGAAATGAATGATCTCTATTAACTGCCGGCCACAAAGGACCCGAATCCCTTTGAGGAGCATTCCCACATGGAGGAAAATATATCTGAAACACATTGTAAAAATATTCTTCCCAAATAAATTGACATATATTTGAGATGCTACAATTTTGGCCGTATTCAATATATTTCAAAATATATTTCAGTAAAAAAAAGAATAATTATATATATATATATACACTGTATATATATTTTTACATATATTTGTAAATGTGTTCCAAAAATGTAGATTTGTATTTTTAAAGTCACGCAGTATATTTGAAATGTATTTTTTAAAATATTTTTCATATATTCTGTAATAAAAATGCATTTCAACATACAATATATATACTGTATATATATATCAGGGGTCGGACTGACCATTCGAGCACTCGGGCACTGCCCGAGGGCCCGGGGTCAGTAGGGGGCCGCATGAGATGCCCCTGGTACCTTTCATTGGCTTTTTCATAGGCTTTTTTGGGTGTGGGCGAGGATATGAGGATCCCATGATCCCCTATTGCCCGGGGGCCCCATGATTTGTCAGTCCGCCCCTGAGAGAGATATATATATATATATATTGCAAGTTTAGATGAATTTTCTTATACATTACCAAGTATATGAATAATATTTTTAAAATGTATTCTTCAAAATTTTTTTAATGTATAAAAATGTCATTTTAACATATATTTGTATCTGCATTCCAAAAATGTTGATTTGTATGTTTAAAGACATACAGTATATTTGAAATGTATTTTTAAAAATATTTTTCATATATTTTGTAATAAAAATGCATTTCAACATACAGTGTATATCTATATATAGAGATATATATATATATCTATATCTATAGATATATATATATATATATAAAATATTTATATAGATATTTATATAAATATATATCTATAGATATAGATATATATATATACTGTATATATATGTTATATATATATAGATATATATATATATTCAAATATATTGAATATGGCCACAATTGTAGTATTTCAAATATATGTCGATATATTTGGGAAGGATATTTCTTTTTTTAAATATATTTTTCTTCCATATGGGTAGAGTGCATGTACCGTGCTGTGAAAATGTATTTGCCCCCTTACTGATTTTTTTTTTTCTGTTTGTATGTTTGTCACACTTAAATGATTCAGATCATCAAACAAATTGTTATATTACACAAAGAAAACCCGAGTAAATACAAAATGCAGTTTTTAAATGATGATTCAATTTATTAAGGGAAAAAAGCCGTCCAAGCCTGCCTGGCCCCGTGTGAAAAAGTAATTGCCCCCCTAAACCTAATAACTGGTTGCGCCACCCTTGGCGGCAATAACTGCAATCCAGCGTTTGCAATAACTGGTGATGAGTCTTTCCCGTCGCTGTGGAGGAATTTCGGCCCGCTCGCAGGATTGCTTTCATTCAGCCACATTGGAGGGTTGTCCATCATGAACGGTCATGCCGGAGCATCGCCATCGGATTTCAGTTCAGACTTTGACTCGGCCACGCCAAAACCTTCATTTTGTTTTTTTTTGAGCCATTCAGAGGTGGACTTGTTGATGTGTTTCGGATCATCGTCCTGCTGCATAACCCAAGTGTGCTTGAGCTTGAGGTCAGGAACTGATGGCCAGACATTCTCCTTCAGGACTTTCTGGTAGAGCTCAGAATTCATGGTTCCATCAATTATGGCAAGTGGTCCAAGTCCTGAGCCCAGACCACCACCATGTTTCACTGTTGGGATGATCTTTTTATGAAATGCTGTGTTAGTTTTACGCCAGTTGTAACGGGACGCACATCTTCCAAAAAGTTCAACTTTTGTCTCATCAGTCCACAGAATATCTGCCCTAAAGTCTTGTGTTTTGGCCAATGTGAGATGAGCCTTTGTGCTCTTTTTGGTCAGCGGTGGCTTTGGCCTTGGACCTCTCCCATGGAGGCCATTTTTGCCCGACCTCTTTCTTATTGTTGAATCATGAACACCGACCCTGAGTCCTGCAATCCTTTAGATGTTGTTCTGGGTTCATTTATGACCTCCTGGATGAGTCATCATTATGCTCTTAGAGTCCTTTTGGTAGGCCAGCCACTCCTGGGAAGGTTCACCACCATTTCAAGTTTTCTCCATATTTGGGTAATAGCTCTCACCATGGGTCACTGGAGTCCCAAAGCCTTAGAAATGACTGTAACCCTTTCCAGACTGATATTTGTCAATGAATGACTTTGTTTATCATCAGTTCTTGAATTTCTTTAGATTACGGCATGATGTGTTGCTTTTTGAGATCTTTTAGTGTGCTTCACTTTGTCAAACAGCTTTTGTTTAAGTGAGTTCTTGATTCAACAGGTCTGGCAGTAATCAAGCCCGGTGTGGCAAGTGAAATTTAACTCAGCTTTCCAAAAAATGTGGTCAAATCACCATTCATTTGTGATTTAGCAAGGGGGGGGGGGGGCAATTACGTTTTCACACAGGGACAGCTTTTTTCCCTTAATAAATCAAATCATCATTTCAAAAACTGCACTTTGTATTTCTTCGGGTCCCTGTGTCGCTACTTCTCCCTGCCCACCACCATACTACAGGAGGGCAAAAATTGGGACTAAGGTGGTCACGTGACCGCTGCATTACATTCCTAGATAAATGGTATTTAGCTGGAAATTTAGGATGGACAAAGAGTGCATGTCGTGCTGGGGTGGGGGAGGGGACTGGGGAACTGTAAGATTTTGATGTACCGTCAGTTTCTGTCCCATGATAATGGTCACCAGCAGGGGCAGACTTTACAACACATGGGGCCCCCGGGCAATAGGGGATCATGGGGCCCCTGTGTCCTCACCCACACGCAAACCACACCCAAAAAAGCCTATGAAAGGTACCAGGGGCATCTCATGGGGCCCCAGGAACTCGGCAGTGCCCAAGTTACCGAATTGTCAGTCCACCCCTGGTCACCAGGACAAATGGGGGTAAATCTACCCAGCAGGGACAGCAATATAAACGTAACAGGGGTTCTAACCCTTCCTTAGTGCCGGAAAGGATCACCCAGATGTGGAGAAGCACCCCCTCCCCCACTGCAAACACATGATGTAATAGGTGTACCATCCTGCATGCTCTAGTGCTCCTCACCTAGAGACCCCCATAACCACCAGGCCAGGGATGGGGACAAGGTGTCTATATCAGGGAACACGTGGCCTTGTGTGCTTAAGAAGGTGGGGGACACATCCTGGCCCCCTATTTCCTGGCCAGACTACATACTCACATGAGGATTTGATCTGGATTGTTAGGGATGCCCATGTCATTTTTGTAGGGTTCCCCCTTGAAATCCATACCATAACTGAAGGATGTGGTATGGGTTTTTGGGGGAGACCATTTGCAATTTTGTACATTTTGGGTGGGTTTACCCCTAAAATCCACAACAGGCCCCCCTCAAGGGGTAGGAATTTTGGGGCCATCACACCATTTTTGTTCTGTAATTTTTGAACGTATTATAGCAAAAGCAACATTTTTCAAAGAAAAAAAAACATTTGTGGGCATTTTTTTTCCCTGTTGGATTATTTTAACCACCAGGACTGTGATGGGGACAAGGTGTCTATATCAGGGAACACGTGGCCTTGTGTGCTTAAGAAGGTGGGGGACACAACAGGACCCCCTCAAGGTTCCTGGTAGGAATTTTGGGGCCATCACACCATTTTTTCTTAATGTATTATAGCAAAAGTACCATTTTTCAAGGAAAAAAAAAAAACATTTGTGGGTATTTTTTTTTCTTTGCTGGATTCTTTTATTTTCACAAAAAAAATGCATGAGGCCCCCCCCCAAAATAAATTACAAAATACAACCTTGAACATTTTGAATATGCATTTAGATGCATCCAGAACAGGAGGATCCATCTTGGCCGTGTTCCTGATATTCACCGAGTCAACATCTCCTGAAGTCCACAATGAAGGTCTTCAAATTTCGATGGCGTCCGGGCGATTATGTTTTGTGCTCTTTGGTTGGTCAGCGTTCCTGGAGCAAAACATCCGCGTCGTCCTAGAAATGACAAATTCCACCCTTTTTGATCCTACGAAAACTCTCCTTTCCCAAGAGCACTTTGCCGATTCAAGCACCTAACTCCTGAAAGCCCGGTGACTATGGAAAGTGGATTTCCAAGCGAGGAGAATTGGCGGACCGCCTCCTATTTTTCCTGATTCTCCACACTTTTTTATGTAGAGAGAATGAGCCGGAGAACTCCGAAACACAGCTGTATTCAGTCTGGAAGATGGAGAGCATTTCATCCCACCGCAGACAGCTCGGTGAGCAGGGGAACCCAGCGGGATGGGGCCATGGTGGGACTTCCGAGAAGTTGGCACAGTCTCAAAAAATTGTGATCATGGGCATTAAGGTGGTCATACACTCTTCGATAAATGACCGATTTCTTTTCCAACAAATCTTCTTCTGAAAGGAATGTCTGAACCCATTTAATCCAGATGCCCCACACATGGAAGTGGAATTCGATCAGTAGTTATTAACCGAACGCAAATGTGCGGCCCTCCGGGATCTGGGCCTAGGTGCCGAGCGGCCGCACATTTCCGTTCTATTAAAAAAAAAAAAAATGTGCTGAGAGCACCCAGCACACATGTCCGGTACTCGTGGAAAGGTCCCAATCAGGGGCGGGCTGACCATTTGGAAACTCGGGCACCGCCCGAGGATCCAGGGTCAGTAGGGGGCCCCATGAGATGCCCCTGGTACCTTTTTCATAGGCTTTTTTGAGTTTGGGCAAGGACACAGGGGCCCCATGATCCCCTATTGTCCGGGGGCCCCATGAGTTGTCAGTCCGCCCCTGGTCCCGATCTCCTCTTTCTTGATCATGTGACCGCCGTGACGGCGTGTCGCGGCGGTCACATGACCCTAAACCCCGCCCTGCCTGTTTCATAATACGATCGATCGAGATATGATCGTATTCAGGAACAAAGTCTCTCAAGGCTGTCAATTGATGCAAGACGATCAATAATGTGCAGCCCTGGGCGATTGACTCAGTTTCGAAATCGATTGGAAGTTATGGCTTCTTGTGGATTCAATTGTTTTGACTGAATTGCACATCGATTGGATGAAAAATATCAAAGCGTGTACAGCCAGCATTCGATAGAGACTGCAGGGCCGTATTAAAGGGGAAGTACGGCTCTTTTGGCCCAACGTCTGCACTTTGTTCTGCACTCCTGTGACCCGTTTTCAGCAGACAGCAGGCTAAAGCGGCCTTTAAAGAAACCTCTCTGTTCAGGGAAGCCTATCCTGCCCTCAGCTAATAATGAAATCTTCTATTCCTCCTAATAGTCCATCCCCCACAGTTATTACCTTTTGTACCAAAAGCCCCTCCCTCCTAGATTGTAAGCTCCCAGGATCAGGGCCCTCCTAACCCTCTTGTATTGAACTGTATTCTTGCTGTATTGTCTCCCGTCATTAGTGTCAGTGTGGGAGGAATAGTGCCCCCTCATTGGTGTCACTGACACCAATGAGGGGGCACTTTTCCTCCCACTGACACCAATGATGGGGCACTATTCCTCCCACTGATACCAATGATGGGGCACTATTCCTCCCACTGACACCAATGATGGGGCACTATTCCTCCCACTGACACCAGTGATGGGGGCACTATTCCTCCCACTGATACCAATGATGGGACACTATTCCTCCCACTGATACCAATGATGGGGCACTATTCCTCCCACTGACACCAATGATGGGGCACTATTCCTCCCACTGATACTAATGATGGGGCACTATTCCTCCCACTGATACCAATGATGGGGCACTATTCCTCCCACTGATACCAATGATGGGGCACTATTCCTCCCACTGATACTAATGATGGGGCACTATTCCTCACACTGATACCAATGATGGGGCACTATTCCTCCTACTGATACCCAATGATGGGGCACTATTCCTCCCACTGATACCAATGATGGGGCACTATTCCTCACACTGATACCAATGATGGGGCACTATTCCTCCCACTGATACCAATGATGGGGCACTATTCCTCCCACTGATACTAATGATGGGGCACTATTCCTCCCACTGACACCAATGATGGGGCACTATTCCTCCTACTGATACCAATGATGGGGCACTATTCCTCCCACTGATACTAATGATGGGGCACTATTCCTCCCACTGACACCAATGATGGGGCACTATTCCTCCCACTGATACCAATGATGGGGCACTATTCCTCCCACTGATACCAATGATAGGGCACTATTCCTCCCACTGACACCAATGATGGGGCACTATTCCTCCCACCAACGCCAATGATGGGGCACTATTTCTCCCACCGACACCAATGATGGGGCACTATTCCTCCCACTGACATCAATGATGGGGCACTATTCCTCCCACTGACGCCAATGAAGGGGCACTATTCCTCCCACTGATGCCAATGAAAGGGCACTATTCCTCCCACTGACACCAATGATGGGGCACTATTCCTCCCACCGACACCAATGATGGGGCACTATTCCTCCCACTGACGCCAATGAAAGGGCACTATTCCTCCTACTGACACCAATGATGGGGCACTATTCCTCCCACTGACACCAATGATGGGGCACTATTCCTCCCACTGACACCAATGATGGGGCACTATTCCTCCTACTGATACCAATGATGGGGCACTATTCCTCCCACTGACACCAATGATGGGGCACTATTCCTCCCACTGATACCAATGATAGGGCACTATTCCTCCCACTGACACCAATGATGGGGCACTATTCCTCCCACCGACGCCAATGATGGGGCACTATTTCTCCCACCGACACCAATGATGGGGCACTATTCCTCCCACTGACACCAATGATGGGGCACTATTCCTCCCACTGACGCCAATGAAGGGGCACTATTTCCTCCCACTGATGCCAATGAAAGGGCACTATTCCCCCCCACTGACACCAATGATGGGGCACTATTCCTCCCACTGACACCAATGATGGGGCACTATTCCTCCCACTGACGCCAATGAAAGGGCACTATTCCTCCCAGTGACACCAATGATGGGGCACTATTCCTCCCACCGACACCAATGATGGGGCACTATTCCTCCCACTGACACCAAGGATGAGGCACTATTCCTCCCACCAACACCAATGATGGGGCACTATTCCTCCCAATGACACCAATGATGAGGCACTATTCCTCCCACTGACACCAATGATGGGGCACTATTCCTCCCACTGACACTAATGATGGGGCACGATTCCTCGCTCTGACACCAATGATGGGGCACTATTCCTCCCACTGACACCAATGATGGGGCACTATTCCTCCCACTGACAACAATGATGGGGCACTATTCCTCCCACTGACACCAATGATGGGGCACTATTCCTCCTACTGATACCAATGATGGGGCACTATTCCTCCCACTGACACCAATGATGGGGCACTATTCCTCCCCACTGATACCAATGATAGGGCACTATTCCTCCCACTGACACCAATGATGGGGCACTATTCCTCCCACCGACGCCAATGATGGGGCACTATTTCTCCCACCGACACCAATGATGGGGCACTATTCCTCCCACTGACACCAATGATGGGGCACTATTCCTCCCACTGACGCCAATGAAGGGGCACTATTCCTCCCACTGATGCCAATGAAAGGGCACTATTCCTCCCACTGACACCAATGATGGGGCAATATTCCTCCCACTGACACCAATGATGGGGCACTATTCCTCCCACTGACGCCAATGAAAGGGCACTATTCCTCCCAGTGACACCAATGATGGGGCACTATTCCTCCCACCGACACCAATGATGGGGCACTATTCCTCCCACTGACACCAAGGATGAGGCACTATTCCTCCCACCAACACCAATGATGGGGCACTATTCCTCCCAATGACACCAATGATGAGGCACTATTCCTCCCACTGACACCAATGATGGGGCACTATTCCTCCCACTGACACTAATGATGGGGCACGATTCCTCGCTCTGACACCAATGATGGGGCACTATTCCTCCCACTGACACCAATGATGGGGCACTATTCCTTCCACTGATACCAATAATGGGGCACTATTCCTCCCACTGACACCAATGATGGGGCACTATTCCTCCCACCAACACCAATGATGGGGCACTATTTCTCCCACCGATACCAATGATGGGGCACTATTCCTCCCACTGACACCAATGATGGGGCACTATTCCTCCCCCCACTGATACCAATGATGGGGCACTATTCCTCCCACTGATACCAATGATGGGGCACTATTCCTCTCCCCTGACACCAATGATGGGGGCACTATTCCTCCCACTGATATCAATGATGGGGCACTATTCCTCCCACCGACACCAATGATGGGGCACTATTCCTCCCACTGATACCAATGATGGGGCACTATTCCTCCCACTGACACCAATGATGGGGCACTATTCCTCCCACTGACACCAATGGAGGGGCACTATTCCTCCCACTGACACCAATGATGGGGCACTATTCCTCCCACTGACACCAATGATGGGGCTCCGCCCCCATAACCTCGTCCTCTTCTGCTTCCTCCTTCGTGGCACCTTCCTGCCTTCCTGCAGATCCTGGCACACTGACAGCAGGCCCCGCCCCTCACGCGCTCCGAGCGCACACCAGGGATCCGCCCACCACTCCGCTCTCCTCTGAGGAGCAAATACGCCCTGGTGGTGGTGGTGGTGGGGGGGACATGTGTCTGATATATGGGGAATTGTTGATGGGGGGGGGACATGTGTCTGATACATGGGGAATTATTGATGAGTTGGGGAGGACATGTGTCTGTTATATGGGGAATTATTGATGAGTGGGGGGGGGGGGGGGGGGGGGGGCATGTGTGTGATGATACATGGGGAATTATTGATGAGTGGGGGGGGGGGACATGTGTCTGATACATGGGGAATATTTGAATTATTGATGAGTGGGGGGGGGGGGACATGTGTCTGGTATATGGGGAATTATTGATGAGTAGGGGGGAATATGTGTCTAATATATGGGGAATTATTGATGAGTGGGGGGGGGGGGGGGCATGTGTATGGTATATGGGGAGTTATTGATGGGTTGGGGGGGGGCATGTGTACACCTGGTATATGGGGAGTTATGATGGGTTGGGGGGGCATGTGTCTGGTATATGGGGATTATTGATGGGTTGGGGGGGGGCATGTGTCTGGAATATGGGGAGTTATTGATGGGTTGGGGGGGGGGGCATGTGTCTGGTATATGGGGAGTTATTGATGAGTTGGGGAGACATGTGTCTGATACATGGGGAATTATTGATGAGTTGGGGGGGGGGGGGACATGTGTCTGGTATATGGGGAGTTATTGATGAGTGGGGTGGGGGGACATGTGTCTAGATACATGGGGAATTATTGATCAGTGGGGGGGGGGGGGGGGGGCATGTGTCTGTTATAATGGGGAATTATTGATGAGTGGGTGGGGTGGACATGTGTCTGGTATACATGGGGAATTATTGATGAGTGGGGGGGACATGTGTCGGATAATGGGGAATTTAATGATGGGGGAATTATTGATGAGTGGGGGGGGGGGGGGGGGGGGCATGTGTCTGGTATATGGGGGGATTATTGATGAGTAGGGGGGGACATGTGTCTGATACATGGGGAATTATTGATGAGTGGGGGGGGGGGGGCATGTGACTGGTAAATGGGGAGTTACTGATGAGTAGGGGGGGCATGGTGTCTGATTCATGGGGGAATTATTGATGAATGTGGGGGGGGGGGGACATGTGTCTGATCCATGGGAATTATTGATGAGTGGGGGGGGAGGGACATGTGTGTCTATACATGGGGGAATTATTGATGAGTGGGGGGGGGGGGGCATGTGTCTGATACATGGGGAATTATTGATGAGTGGGGGGGGACATGTGTCAGATACATGGGGAATTATTGATGAGTGGGGGGGGGACATGTGTCAGATACATGGGGAATTATTGATGAGTGGGGGGGGGGCATTGGGGGCATGTGTCTGATACATGGGGAATTATTGATGAGTGGGGGGGGGGACATGTGTCTGATACATGGGGAATTATTGATGAGTGGGAGGGGGGGGGACATGTGTTCTGATACATGGGGAATTAATTGATGAGTGGGGGGGGGGGGGGACACCATGTGTCTGTTACATGGGGAATTAATGTTGATGAGTGGGGGGGGGGGGAGGATGGCGGGAAACCAGACATGTGTCTGATACATGAGGGATATTGAATTAATTATTGAGCATGTGGTCGGGGGGGGGGGGGGACATGTGTCTGATACATGGGGAATTATTGATGAGTAATTTATGGTGGGGGGGATGGCTGAGCCCCTGTGAGATCCGGGGGTGCTGACTGCTCCTTATGTTTCTTGTGTCTTCATCTGGAGCGGAACTAATGTCTCAAATCTTGTATACTTCCGACCTCCAGAGTCTGCATAAAATTCGGCCCATTAGACATAGTGGGGCACTAACCATGCTGTCAGAGCTCAATGAGCTACATGCTGGACGACCACATCTCTCCTTCTCTCTGGGGGGGGGAGGGGGTCTGGTGAATGAAGTCTTGGGAAGTGAGAGTTGGGGGCGCATGTGTCACAACGGTGGGGGGTAACTATGAGGATGTCAAGGGGGATGGTCCCAGCCTCCTACAGGGGGTTTTGGATTGACCTGGGGTGGTAAGGGGTCCACAAAGTCTGATGTGGAATTCTGGATGCATGGGGGGCTTCTTACAATGATCTGGAGAGGAACTACCCCATTGGGAACCTTCATTTGCAATTTGGGTTCCAGTTACTCTGATATGGGAAATTCCAAAATACATAAAAAACAGGGTGTCAATAACGACATCTGTCTGTGAATGCTATGGAGTGCATATGGGATGGGGGGGACGATCTCTGAATATCCTTCCAACTATCCCTGACAATTTCATTCATCTCCTTCTCTTGCCCCCTCTCATCCTTCTCCTTTTCCTTATTCCCCCTCTCCTCTTTCTTCCTTTTTATTCTCTCCTTTCTTTCTTTTTCTCAATCTTCTCTTTTCTCCTTTCCTCTTTCTCTTCTTTTTACCATTTTTTTATTTCTCCCTCTCTTTCTTTCCCCTTCTCTTCCCTTTCTCCCAAATCTTTCTTTCCAGAGAGAAATTCCTTTCCTTTTCCTTTTTCTTCTTTCTTTCCCATTCATCTTCTCTTTCTTTTCCCTTCTTCTTTCTTCCTTCCTCTCTCCCCTCCTTTTTCCTTTCTTCTCCATTTTTTCCTTTTCTCCTTCCTTCTCCATTCTTTCTTTTCATCCTCTTCCCTTCTTTCAAATCCTTTTTTCTTTCCTTTCCCCTTTTCTTTTCTTCTCTTTTTTCTTTTTCTTCTTTCTTTTCATCTTTTTCTTGTCTGGTTTCCTTTCCTTCCTTTCTTTTCTTTTTATTCTTTCTCACTCCCCTCATCTCTCCTCTTTTTCTCTTCCTTTTCTTTTTTTTTTCTCTTTCCTTTATCTTTTTTCTTTCCTCCTTCTTTCTTTCTTTATTTTTCATTCCTCCCTCCTCTTTTCCTCTCTTCTCTCCCCTGCTCTTCAGGCTTCTCTCATCATCTCAATTTTCTTTCTTCTTTCCTTTCTTCCTGTTTCTCTCCCAGGTTCTTCTTTCTTCCCTCTTTCTCTTCCCCCTTTCTCAATTCCATTCCTTTTTCTTTCTCAATTCTCCTTTTCCTCCCTTTTCCTCCCCTTTTTTTATTCTTCTCCTTCCTTCTCAATTCTTCCCTTTCTCTCTTTTCTCTTTCTTTTTCCCTTCTTTTTCCTATCTCTTTTTTTTCATTTTTTCTCTTAACCTTTCTTTCTCTCCATTCTTTCTTCTTCAATCTTTTTCTTTCTTCCTTTCTTTTCTTTCTCTTTTTCTTTCTTTCTTTTCTTTTTCAATTTTCTTTTTCTTTCTTTCTTCCTTCTTTCTTCTTTCTTTCTTTCCCTTTTCTTTCTTCCCTTCCCATTTCTTCCTTTTTCTCTTTTTCTTTCTTCTTTCCTTTTCTTTTCTCCACCTTCTCTCCCTCTCTTTTCTTCTTTCTTCTCTCCTAACTCACCTTCCTATTCTTTTTTTCCTTCCTCTTTCCTTCCTTTCCTTCCTCCCACCTTCCTTTCTTTCCCCCTCCCTTTCTCCTTTTTTTTCCCCCTCTCACCCACTTCCAGTTCCTTTCCTTTCCACCCTTTCCTTTCCTATTTCTTGGCCTTCCTATTCGCACCTCCATTTCCCTTTCTTCACTCATTTCCCTTCCTTCCTTCCTTCCTTCCTTCCTTCCTTCCTTCCTTCCTTCCTTCCTTTTCTCTAGTATTCTCTCTCACTCTCTCTCCCACTCCCTGTCTCTCACCTCTCTTTCTTTCCTTCCTCTCTTTGTCTCTTATTTCCTACATTCTCTCTCTCTTTCTCTTCCTATCCCTCCCTTTCCTCCTTCCCTCTCTTTCTCAGTCTTTTTTTTTTTTTTTCTCTTTTCTTCGCTCTCTCTCTCTCCCTTCTTTTCTCGCCTCCTTCCTCCCTTCTCTCTCTCCCTTCCCTTTTTTTTTCCTTCTTTTTCTTTCTTTCCTTCTTTTTTCTCTAGTATTCTCTACTCTCCTTTCTCTCTCCTCTCTTTTTATTCTCTCTTTGTCTCAATCTCTCTTTCTTCCTCTCTCTGTCTCTTCTTTCCTATCTTTTCTCTCCCTCTTCCTATCCCTCCCTTTTCTCTCTCCATCTCTTTCTCCCTCTATCTCCTTCCCTTCTTTCTCACCTCCTTCCTCCCTTCTCCTGCTCTCTCTCTCCCTTCCACCCTTCTCTCTTCCCCACTTTCTTACGCCCTCATTTCTCTCTCTCTCCCCTCTCTCTCTCTTTCTCTTCTCTCCTCCCACTGCTGTCTTCCATCAATATGACTCAGTTGCCTGCTCACCCTACAAGAGGAGTCCAGTAACCCCCAGTAACAAGCCCCCCATTCACCAACTCAGACCCTTCTTCACACATGGATACTTAGAGGAGAAGGCAGACTATTTGTTACTATTATAAAACTTCTGTTTGTTTTTATACCAGACATGTAATAACGTTTCCTACATTCCTCGAGGTGATTGTAGCTCTTTTAGTGCACTTGCTACAGAAACAATTGAGGACTGTCCATGATACTTTTTTTTTTTTATTTGCACCAACATACAGGACAGGCCTCAAAATTGTATGTTAGTGCAAATAAAAAAGTATCACAGACAGTCCTCAATTGTTTCCTACATTCCTCCTTACAGCTGGAGTCAGTAGTGTAATTCACTGCCTGTAGGTTGCACAAGTCATCTATGACACCCCATATGTGTCTGTCTGTCCATGCAGAGCTGACACCCCCCATACAAGAAGGCTCAATAAGTCCATCAGTGCTGAGTTCAGTCCCTGAGCTATAAAAGACTTCATGGATGAGTGGACATTGGAGTGACTCTTTGTCTTTTTGGAAGGCAGAGGCTGCAGGTCAAGTGTCCCATTGACATGTAAATAGAGGGATGGTATATATGGGCATTCCTTCAGTGGAAGCATCATAGCTACAAGCTCTTCTCTCTGGTGTCCCCCAAGTCTCCTTCTCCTCCACCATGGTGACCCACACAGAGTCCAGGGAGCCCAGCAGCTTCAGGAAGGTCAGTTCTTTGGTTGTATGGTATCTTCCCATGCAATGCCATCAGCTTCTGTGTTGGTGTGACACAATGTAACACTCCATTCATTTGTAATTGCAGGTTTCTAAACCATTGATGGAGAAGAAGAGACGAGCCAGGATCAACGTATCCCTGGAGCAGCTCAAAATCTCTCCTGGAGAGGAATTATTCCCAGAATGTAAGTGTAGGACCAAGCACAGGCCTTTCCTACGATCATCTTCCACCATGATCACCATTCATGGGTGACAACAGTGTAATAGTGACATTTATTCCTTTTCCAGATCAGAAAACGCAAACTGGAGAAAGCAGATATCCTGGAGCTGACGGTGAAATATCTGAAGACCCTTCAGAGTTCAGTGCAAGGTGAATCACTTTTCTAAGATTTCCTTTATAGAGAAAATTGTGCAGTTGTGATACAATGTATGCAGGAGTTTCCTTTACACACTAGGGCTGATTTACTAAAACTGGGAAGTGCAAAATCTGGTGCAGCCGTGCATGGGAGCCAATCAGCTTTTAGCTTCTGCTTGTTCAATGAAGCTTTGACAATGAAACCTGGAAGCTGATTGGTTACTATGCAGAGCTTCATCACATTCTGTGTGCACCAGTTTTAGTAAATCTCCCCCATACTGTCTGGACAGTGTGGTCACCTGCTGACTTGTCACTATCCACAGGCAGCTTAACTCTTTATAAAGCCACAGAGGTTGAATCCAATGCAATTTTAGCTTTGACTAAAAAAAAAACTGGAAGCTGATTGGTTACTATGCAGAGCTTCACCAGATTCTGTGTGCACCACTTTTAGTAAACTTCTCCCAGTCTGTCTGGACAGTGTGGTCACTGGTTACTATGCAGAGCTTCACCAGATTCTGTGTGCACCACTTTTAGTAAACTTCTCCCAGTCTGTCTGGACAGTGTGGTCACCTGCTGACTTGCCACCATCTACAGGCAGCTTAACTCCTTATAAAGCCACAGAGGTTGAATCCAATGCAATTTTAGCTTTGACAAAAAGAAAAACTGGAAGCTGATTGGTTACTAGGCAGAGCTTCACCAGATTCTGTGTGCACCAGTTTCAGTAAATCTCCCCCAGTCTGTCTGGACAGCTCGGTCACCTGCTGACTTGTCACTATTCACAGGCAACTTAACTCTTTGTAAAGCCACAGAGGTTGAATCCAATGCAATTTTAGCTTTGACAAAAAAAACCCTGGAAAAGGATTGGTTTCTATGCAGAGCTTCACCAGATTTTTCAAGCTCCAGTTTTAATAAATAAGCCCCACTGTCTTAAAGGGGACTACATGGGTCATAAAGGGAACTACAGGGGGCACACAAGTACATCTTTTGACCAGATCACTACCTCTTCTGCTTTCTTGCTGTCTCCTTTAAGTATTTAACTAAATGTTCCATTAAACATACATTTCTTCCTTTCTTGATATTAACATTCACTATCTCTTTTTCCTTTGTTTCGCTCTCCATCTCTCCATCTCTCTCTCTCTCTCTCTCTTTTTGTTGTCTCCATGTCCATCAATCTGTTTATTTTTCTCTCCATGTCCATCAATCTGTTTATTTTTCTCTCCATGTCCATCAGTCTTTTTATTTTACTCTCTCAATCCTATTTCTGACTTTCTATCCCTTTTCTATTACTTTCTATCTCTTCCTTTATTAAAGGAAACAAACACCAAGAGATCTCAGAGGACTCCATTGTTGGCCTTTCCCTTCTAAATTCCTAGCTGTCTGATTTTTACTCTTCTTATTATTACTTTATTGAGCTATTGAGCTGAAAGCACAATTTTCAGATCAGACATTTTCTGATTTAATTCATTAAAGCCAGGGACAGCCAGGCACAGGGGTGGACTGACCATTTGGAAACTCGGCACTGCCCGAGGGCCTGGGGTCAGTAGGGGGCCCCATGAGATGCCCCTGGTACCTTTCATAGGCTTTTTTGAGTTTAGCAAGGACACAGGGGCCCCATGATCCCCTATTGCCCGGGGGGCCCCATGAGTTCTCAGTCCACCCCTGGCCAGGCAATTAGCTTTTTTTTTCAGAAGGAGTTTGGTAACTGTAGTCCCCTAGTAATCTCAGTATGGGGTCACCCTTGACATTTGTGCAAAGCCAAAACAGGGATAGTAGTAATAGGGTGTGGTTAAAAACTTGTCAGGTTCTTTTTTTTCCCAAGATCCTCTTGGGTGTAGAAGCTACCTGGCAAATACCCAGATTACCAATATCAGCATCATTACGATACTATTGGTTAGCAATGCCAATGGGTCCAGTGCTATTTTTCCATATTCCCAGGGTACTGTTTGTTGTCGCACAGGGGAGATTTTCCTTGAATTCCTCTCTTGCAGGCATAAAACAGGAAGTGGGAGGAAATCCTCTCTTAGTTGTCACTGGAACAGGTGTCCACATCAGGGCTAACTAAATGTATGGGCACTGCCCAGGGGCCCCAGGTGCATGGGGGCCCCCATGATAATTTTGCTTTACATCATACTTGCCAACTGTCCCGAATTTGCTGAGACAGTCACACTTTTAACTAAGCTGTCCCGGGATGGCAGAGTCCTGGAACCTGTAATGTGCAATCCTGATCCCCAGTATTGTGCCCTCCTGATACCCCCTATGCTGTGCCCTCTTGATCCAAATATTGTGCCCTCCTGATATCCCCCCCATGCTGTGCCCTCCTGATCCCAGTATTGTGCCCTCCTGATACCCCCTATGCTGTGCCCTCTTGATCCAAATATTTTGCCCTCCTGATATCCCCCCATGCTGTGCCCTCCTGA
>CATNWA010006012.1:187500-320000 GCA_951230385.1 Staurois parvus
AAAACAAAAAAACAATATTTTTGACATTTTGCTATAAAACATGTCCAGTGAAAAAATTTCAAAAAACAAATTTCGTCATAAATTCAGGCCAAAATTTCTTTGTTAAAAGAAAATCCTGATATGTGTAATTTATTTGTTTTACGTGTCAGTTATAGCGTTTACAAATGGCGGGATAGATACTGGATTTTTTTTTCTATACTAGTAATTGCGGCGATCAAGGACTGCGGCGGGGTATTCTGACACTGGACGGGGGGGGGGGGGGGAACTGACTAACTGCCACTGACATCCCCAGTGAAAACTAAGAAAAAGCACTGATACTGTACCAAGGGCACTGGGCAGGAAGGGGTTAACATCTGGGGCGATCAAAGGGTTAACTGTGCGCTGTGTGTTACTAGGGAGACATGCTATGCAGAGCAATACAAAGCAGCATGTCCTTGCTTGCAGGGGAGAGACCTGTGTTGTTTACACAGAGGCCTCTCCCCACTTGGAAGAAAAATATGTTTGAAATATATTTTAAAAATATTCTTCCAAAATATATTGACATATATTTGAAATGCTACAATTTTAGCCGTATTCAATATATTTCAATATACATATATATATACAGGTGAAACTCAAAAAATGAGAATCTGGTGCATTCATTCATTCATTGATTTCAGTGCAGCAACTTAAAAGCTGAAACTAATATATGAGACTCATTCCATGCAAAGCAAGATAGTTCAAGCCGTGATTTGTCATCATTGTGATGATTATGGCTTACAGCTCATGAAAACCCCAAATCCACAATCTCAGAAAATGAGAATATTCCATGCAATCAATAAAACACGGATTGTACATAGAACAATTTCGCACCTCTGAAAAGTAGAAGCTGCATATGTACTCAGTACTTGGTTTGGGCCCCTTTTGCAGCAATTACTGCCTCAATGCGGCGTGGCATGGAAGCTATCAGCCTGTGGCACTGCTGAGGTGTTATGGAAGACCAGGATGCTTCAATAGCGGCCTTCAGCTCTTCTGCATTGTTCGGTCTCATGTCTCTCATCTTTCTCTTGGCAATGCCCCATAGATTCTCTACGGGGTTCAGGTCAGGCGAGTTTGCTGGCCAATCAAGCACAGTAATCCCACGGTCATTGAACCAGATTTTGGTGCTTTTGGCAGTGTGGGCGGAGCCAAGTCCTGCTGGAAAATGAAGTCAGCATCCCCATAAAGCTGGTCTGTGGAAGGAAGCATGAAGTGCTCCAAAATCTCCTGGTAGACGGCTGCGGTGACCCTGGACTTAATGAAGCACAGTGGGCCAACACCAGCAGATGACATGGCTCCCCAAATCAACACAGACTGTGGAAACTTCACACTGGACTTCAAGCATCTTGCAGTGTGTGCCTCTCCATTCTTCCTCCATACTCGGGGTCCTGGGCCTCTCCATTCTTCCTCCATACTCAGTGTCCTTGGGCCTCTCCATTCTTCCTCCATACTCGGGGTCCTGGGGCCTCTCCATTCTTCCTCCATACTCGGGGTCCTGGTGCCTCTCCATTCTTCCTCCATACTCGGGGTCCTGGGCCTCTCCATTCTTCCTCCATACTCGGGGTCCTTGGGCCTCTCCATTCTTCCTCCATACTCAGTGTCCTTGGGCCTCTCCATTCTTCCTCCATACTCGGGGTCCTTGGGCCTCTCCATTCTTCCTCCATACTCGGGGGTCCTTGGGCCTCTCCATTCTTCCTCCATACTTGGGGTCCTTGGGCCTCTCCATTCTTCCTCCATACTCGGGGTCCTTGGTTTCCAAATGAGATGCAAAAGTTGCTCTCATCAGAAAAGAGGACTTTGGACCACTGAGCAGCAGACCGGGCCTGTTTTTCTTTAGCCCAGGTAAGACACTTCTGATGTTGTTTGTTGTTCAGGAGCGGCTTGACAAGAGGAATACGATATTTGAAGCCCATGTCCAGGATCCGTCTGTGTGTGGTGGCTCTTGATGCACTGACTCCAGCCTCAGTCCACTCCTTGTGAAAGTCCCCAACACTTTTGAATGGCCTTTTCCTGACAATCCTCTCCAGGCCGCGGTCATCCCTGCTGCTTGTGCACCTTTTTCTTCCACTCTTTTCCCTTCCACATAACTTTCTATTAATGTGCTTTGATACAGCACTTTGGGAACATCCAACTTCTTCTGCAATTCCCTTCTGAGGCTTTCCCTCCTTATGGAGGGTGTCAGTGATGGTGTCAGGTCAGCAGTCTTTCCCATGATTGTGATTCCTACTGAACCAGACTGAGAGACCATTTAAAGGCTCAGGAACCCTTTGCAGGTGTTATGGCTTAATGAGCTGATTAGAGTGGGACACTTTGAGCCGAGATTATTCCACCTTTTCACAATATTCTCATTTTCTGAGATTGTGGATTTGGGGTTTTCATGAGCTGGAAGCCATAATCATCACAATGATGACAAATCACGGCTTGAACTATCTTGCTTTGCATGGAATGAGTCTCATATATTAGTTTCACCTTTTAAGTTGCTGCACTGAAATCAATGAACTCTTGCACCATATTCTCATTTTTTTTGAGTTTCACCTGTATATATATATATACACACTGCATGTTGCAATGCATTTTTTTAATATATTATAAAATATATGAAAAATATTTTTAAAAATATGTATTTTTTAAATATATTCTTAAGATTTTTTTTTACATATAAAAAAAAGTTTATATGTTTTAAAATTTTATATGTTAAAATTTTAACATATATTTTTACGCATATTTGTAAATGGATTCCAAAAATGTAGAATAAATGTATTTTTAAAGACATACAGTATATTTGAAAATTTATTTTAAAAAATATTTTTCATATATTTTGTAATAAAAACGCATTTCAACATGCAATATTTATATATATATATTTTTTTTAATTGAAATACATTTTGAAATATATTGAATACGGCCAAAATTGTAGTATTTCAAATATATGTCGATATATTTGGGAAGAATATTTTTAAAATATATTTAAAATATATTTTTCTGCACTGTTCCTTGGTGATCGTCGGCTGCCGGCGGGGAATAGCCGTCCGGGACCCGGTGATCAACAGCTGAAGCCGCCAATGGCGACGCTGGTAGGGCGGCGCACGGGTGCGCCCCTTACCTGGAACTGCAAAATCACGTACATATACAGGATTTTTTGTGCAGCCCCGCCGCCCTGTAGCAGCAGTTCTACTATAGGGCGGCGGGGAAGCAGATAACATAAGTACAGGTGTAGCTCGGTTTACGAATTTAATTCAGTCTGCGGGACGTTTCGTATTGTGAAAAATTTGTAAACCGAAACGCGGTTTCCCATACGAATGCATTGAAAAGCAATTAATCCGTTTCGGAGGTCAGAAGAAAGTAAAAAAAAGTCTTATTTGTTCAAAACTCTTTATAAAGTGCACTTTAAAGGCATAAATACTGTACAGGGACATGATTAAAAAATAAAAATTCATAAATGCATTGAAAACCAATTAATCTGTTTGCATTACGAAAAAAATTCATAAACCGAGGCATTCTTTTCAATGGATATTCGAGGCGTTCAAATTATTATTATGCACTTTTATCTTAGAACTCACAGATGATGCTGTGTAAGTAATAATAAAGCGTTGAGCAAATTGTTGGCGCTATATAAAAACTGTATAATAATAATAATAATATTAATAATAATAAAAGCATAGTAAGAGCAAATTGTTGGCGCTATATAAAAACTGTATATTAATAATAATATTAATAAAAGCAGAATAAGAGCAAATTGTTGGCGCTATATAAAAACTGTATAATAATAATAATAATAATAAAAAAAAAAAAAAAAAAAAGCATAATAAGAGCAAATTGTTGGCGCTATATAAAAACTGTATAATAATATTAATAATAATAAAAGCATAATAAGAGCAAATTGTTGGCGCTATATAAAAACTGTATAATAATAATAATAATAATAATAAAAAAAAAAAAAAAAGCATAATAAGAGCAAATTGTTGGCGCTATATACAAACTGTATATTAATAATAATATTAATAAAAGCATAATAAGAGCAAATTGTTGGAGCTATATAAAAACTGTATAATAATATTAATAATAATAAAAGCATAATAAGAGCAAATTGTTGGCGCTATATAAAAACTGTATAATAATAATAATAATAATAAAAAAAAAAAAAGCATAATAAGAGCAAATTGTTGGCGCTATATAAAAACTGTATAATAATAATAATATTAATAATAATAAAAAAAAGCATAATAAGAGCAAATTGTTGGCGCTATATAAAAACTGTATAATAATAATAATATTAATAATAATAAAAGCATAATAAGAGCAAATTGTTGGCGCTATATAAAAACTGTATATAATAATAATAATAATAATAATAATAAAAAAAAAAAAAAAAGCATAATAAGAGCAAATTGTTGGCGCTATATAAAAACTGTATAATAATAATAATATTAATAATAATAAAAAAAGCATAATAAGAGCAAATTGTTGGCGCTATATAAAAACTGTATAATAATGATAATATAATAATAAAAGCATAGGAAACTACAATTAAATATATAGGCATTCCACAGCAGTTGAAAGAGAACAATATAAATAATTAATGATAATAATAATAAAAATAATAATAAATAAATAATAAGTAAAAATATAAAAATCTGTATGATAAAAACAAAACATATTCCTTCCCTCTTTAGAAAAACAAAAACAAAAAAAAACCCCGAGGTAAACCTGTATTTGATTTTTATTGACTTTTACGTTCATTATTAGCGTTGTTATTTTGTTTTTTTTTTTTTTTATCATGTTTTTTTTCAAACTGGTATCACAGTGACTAACAGCTGCCTTGTTTTTCTTTTTTTCTTTTTTTTTTTCTTTTAGCTCAGACGTATTTTTTTTTGTTTATTTAATCTTTTAGTATTGTAGAAAATTCAGCTCCATCGTTACTTTAATAATCTATTTCCTAACTGTCCAAAACGCAGGAGGAGTTGAGATTTGTAGAGCTGCAATGACACAAATGAAGGCATCACAGGGATGGTCAGAGCCAAAGACAAATTCATCAGCAGCCGTGCCATAAATAATTGGTACAAACTGTCTGTGAAGCAATTCTTGTCCCTAACTTCTGTTAATACTGCGAGTTCATTCTGACATTAACTAGTGGAAAATTAGCCGACAACTTCCATTAAAATGAAAATGTTATGGTCCCAGCAAGGGGTGACATCTCCGGGAGTGGAGGCTGATCTGTGGCCGGATTGAGTCGAATCAGTTTCACGCTCAATCTACACGCACAGCTTCTGGCCTCTAACCAGCTTGTCTCAGCAAATTTGCAATTCTATACGCTGGACTACAAAGTGACCCTCACAAAACCAGGAGATTAGAGGCCTCTGTGTTCACCTGGTAACTACAAATTCACCAAATCACCAGAATGTTCTCACTTTTAATAATATACAAGTTCAAAAAAAAAAAAAAAAAAAGATTCTGATAAATCTCTATATAAATCCTGTATAATAATAATAATAATAATAAAAAGCATAATAAAAGCATAGGAAAATACCATTAAATATATAGCCATTACATAGCAGTTGAAAGATAACAATATAAATACATAAATAATAATGATAAATAATAATAGTTAAAAATATAAAAATCTGTATGATAAAAACAAAGTATATTCCCTCCCTCTTAAAAAAAAAAAAAATGGTTCCAAAAATGAAAGTGAATATGTGTTAATATTATGTACTTTTATCTCAGATGATGCTGTGTAGGTGATAATAAAGCGCTGAGCAAACTGTTGGTGCTATATACATCCTGTATTATAATAATAATAATAAAAAAGCATAATTAAAGCATAGTAAAAATACCAGTAAACATATAGGCATTCCATAGCAGTTGAAAAAATAACAATATAAATACATAAATAATAATGATAAATAATAATAGTTAAAAATATAAAAATCTGTATGATAAGAACAAAATATATTCCCTCCCTCTTAAAAAAAAAAAATGGTTCCAAAAATGAAAGTGAATATGTGTTAATATTATGTACTTTTATCTCAGATGATGCTGTGTAGGTGATAATAAAGCGCTGAGCAAACTGTTGGTGCTATATACATCCTGTATTATAATAATAATAAAAAAAAAAAAAAGCATAATAAAAGCATAGTAAAAATACCAGTAAATATATAGGCATTCCATAGCAGTTGAAAAAATAACAATATAAATAAATTAAAAAATAAATAATACAAAATTAATAATAATAATAGTTTAAAATATAAAAATCTGTATGATAAAAACAAAAAGTATATTCCCTCCCTCTTAAAAAAAAAGGTTCCAAAAATGTTCTGATTTCTTTTTGCATTTACCAAATTCCCCACGGACATTTTTAAATTACAAAAGTGACACAAAATTTAAAACAGGCAAGAACGCAAGTAAACCTAGTTTTGTGGAACAATTAGTATTGTATCAGTGAATATGTATTAATATCATGTACTTTTATCTGATAACTCACAGATGATGCTGTGTGTAGATAATAATAAAGTGCTGAGCAAATTGTTGGTCCTATATAAAAACAGTAAACAATAATAATAATAATAATAATAATAATAATAATAATGATAATAATAAAAGCATAGGAAAATACCATTAAATATATAGGTATTCCATAGCAGTTGAAAGATAACCATATAAATAATTATCAATAATAATAATTTTATATATTTCAGGTACTGGTATAGTGCTGTCAATTTACGCAGCACTTTACATATATAATATACATTCACATCGGTCCCTAACCCTCAAGGGGAGTACAATCTAAGGGTCCTAACTCACATTCATACATACACATACTAGGGCCAATTTAGACAGGAGACAATTAATCTACCAGCATGTCTTTGGAGTGTGGAAGGAAACGGGAGTACCCGGAGGAAACCCACGCAGGCACAGGGAGAACATGCAAACTCCAGGCAGGTGGTGCCATGGCTGGGATTCGAACCAACGACCCCAGTACTGCCAGGCGGAAGTGCTAACCATTTAGCCACTGTGCTTCCCAATAATAATAATAATAATAATAATAATAATAATAATAAATAATAATAAAACATACATAATAATAAGTACAAATATAGAAATCTGTATGATAAAAACAAAACTTATTCCTTCCCTCTTAAAAAAAGAAAAGGTTCCAAAAATGTTATATGATTATAACAATATAAAGAAATAAAGAAATAATGATAAATAATAAATAAATATAAATAATTAAAAATACAAAAATCTGTATAATAATAACAAAACACATTCCCTCCCTCTTAAAAAAAAAAAAAAAGGTTCCAAAAAAGTTTTGATTTCTTTTTTGTATTAACCTAATTCCCCACAGACATTTTTAAATTACAAAAATGCCACACAATTTAAAACAGGCAAGAAAATAAGTAAACCTAGACAAGGTTTTGTGGAACAATTAGTATTATATCAGTGAATATGTGTTATTATTTTGTACTTTTATCTTAGAACTCACAGATGATGCCGTGCAGATAATAATAAAGCGCTGAGCAAACTGTTGGCGCTATATAAATCCTGTATAATAATAATAATAATAATTTAAAAAGCATAATAAAAGCAAAGGCAAATACCATTAAATATATAGGCATTACATAGCAGTTGAAGATAACAATCTAAATAGATAAATAATAATGATAAATAACAATAGGTAAAAATATAAAAATCTGTATATAAAACAAAGTATATTCCCTCCCTCTTAAAAAAAAAAAAAAAAAAAAGGTTCCAAAAATGTTCTGATTTCTTTTTGCATTTACGTAACTCCCCACAGACATTTTTAAATTACAAAAATGCCACACAATTTAAAACAGGCAAGAAAATACGTAAACCTAGACAAAGTTTTGTGGAACAATTAGTATTGTATCATTGAATATGTGTTATTATTTTGTACTTTTAACTTAGAACTCACAGATGATGCCGTGTAGATAATAATAAAGCGCTGAGCAAACTGTTGGTGCTATATAAATCCTGTATAATAATATAATAATAATAATAAAAAAAAAAAAGCATAATAAAAGCAAAGGCAAATAAACAAAAGCAAAGGCAAATATCATTAAATATATAGGCATTTCATAGCAGTTGAAAGATAACAATATAAATACATAAATAATAATGATAAATAACAATAGTAAAAATTCTGTATGATAAAAACAAGGTATATTCCTTCCTCTTAAAAAAAAAAAAAAAGGTTCCAAAAATGTTCTGATTTCTTTTTGCATTTACCTAATTCTCCACGGACATTTTTAAATTACAAAAATGCCACACAATTTGAAAACAGGCAAGAAAATACATAAACCTAGACAAAGTTGTGTAGAACAATTAGAATTGTATCAGTGAATACGTATTAATATTATATACTTTTATCTTAGAACTCCCAGATGATGATGTGTAGGTAATAATAAAGCGCTGAGCAAATTGTTGGCACTATATAAATCCTGTATAATAATAATAATAATAATAATAAGTACAAATATAAACATCTGTATGATTACAACAAAACATATTCCCTCCCTCTTAGATTGTAAGCTCTAATGAGCAGGGCCCTCTGATCCCTCCTGTAATTAAATTGTATTGTAATTCTACTGTCTGCCCTTAGGTTATAAAGTGCTGTGTAAACTGTTGGTGCTATAGAAAAATTCTGAATAATAATAAAAATAATTGAAATATTGAGCTGTGTGTGACTATAATAATAATAATAATAATAATATTGAGCTGTGTGTGACTATGATAATAATAATAATAATAATAATAATAATAATAATATTGAGCTGTATGTGACTGTGCAATTATGCCATATAACAAAAATATATAAATATATATTTTACATAAAATATAAATATTACTAAAGAGAAACACATTAGGAAGAATGAAAACTGAATTACACTAAAATAAATAATGTAATAATAAATATATACCGTATGTTACATAACACATGCAAAAAATACAAACAAAAAAAACCAAACAAAAACACAAAACAAACAAAAAACACCCATATAATAGCAATAATAAGCTATATAATTAAAAAGAAATAATATATTTATACATTTTTATATTCCTAGTAAACACACTCACTACACTTTAGTCAGAGATAATAAGAGTCAGAGATAAGTAGTCAGGGATAATAAACATTTACAAATGTTATGTATCAACGTATACAAAGTATCATGTACTGTACAAAAGTAAAAGTTACTTTGATACAAAGTAACAGTAAACTATGAGATACTGTATAATAATAATAATAATAATAAATGCCATAAATGATGGCCCAAAAAATAAATCATTCGGGCAATGTGACAGCTTTAATCTCTGAATAATGCTAAAGCCGGCCACACATGTATAGATTTTCGTTTCAAGAATATTCATTTTATTTTCCAATCATGGGGTCAAATCGATGTTCGTTTTCGACAGCGGTGATTAGAAGGGGCAAGAAGGAAAACTTTTCATGATCAAACGAATTTTCAGCCGGTGAACGTGATTATTGTTCAGAAATGACATTTGTTTTAAAATCTAACGTCAAAAGCAAAAGACGATTTTCGAGGGACATTCGTTCATTCATCAAGATGTTGGAAGAATTTTCCTAGGACTTTTTTCTTACGAATATTCTTGTCTGAAAATCTACACGTGTGTGGGCAGCTATAAGACCGCTTTGTAAATAACGATCTCCCTAACCAAGCGGTCTTAGAACCCCGAAATGTTCTGCCATTGTCTTTGGTATATTTTAAAAGTGTACTTCATATCTGATGCGTTATTGTTGCCAGTGGCATCCCCAGGCAGGTGCGGGGGGTACGCGCTGCACCAGGTGACACCTACCGCATGGGGTGACACCGGACCCGCTCCACGAAAAAGGTAAGTTGTAAAGCAAGCCGACAATCCCCGCAGGATGGATCGGATCTGCAGACTGGGGAGCATAATGGATCAGACTCTGATCCATTATGCTCAATTTGCAGATTCAATCCATCCTGCGGGGATCGTCGGCTTGCTTTACAACTTACCTTTTCGTGGAGCTCGTGAAGAGATCAGTTAACCCCGTATAGGTTGCAGGCTGATGATCCCCGCAGGATGGATCAGATCTACGGATAGGGGAGCATAATGGATCGGACTCTGATCCATTATGCACAGTCTGCAGATCCGATTTATTTAGTTTACATATTTACATTTTTATATATATACACACACACTGTATTTATTTATTTCACGTATTTATTATATATATATATATTTATATTTATAAATATATACACAAATCAAATTTAAATAAATATACACACATACATATATATATTTATTTTATGTGTGTATATATATATATATATATATATATATATATATATATATATATATAAAAAACAGGGCGGAATAAAACATCCAGACATGCGTAAAAAAAAAAATAAAATTATATATATATACATACATACACACATATATACACGTCTGGATGTTTTCTTCCACTCTCTGTTTTACACGCACACACATGATTATTGCATGTACACTTTTTTTTTTTACATTTCTTTCTATAAAGTCTCTAAAGCTTTGCAGGCTCTAATGTTTGTATATATAAATATGAGGCTATTATGCCGACTTCTCCATTTGCCTTCATACATTCCATATCACAGCACATGGGTAGCCAGCAACCAGGGGCGGACTGACCATTCGGGCACCCGGGCACTGCCTGAGGGCCCAGGGTCAGTAGGGGGCCCCATGAGATGCTCCTGGTACCTTTCATAGGCTTTTTTTGGTGTGGTTTGAGTGTGGGCAAGGACACAGGGACCCAGGGGCGGGCTGACCATTCGAGCACTGCCCGAGGGCCCGGGGTCAGTAGGGGGCAGGGGCGAACTGACAACTCATAGGGCCCCGGGCAATAGGGAATCATGGGGCCCCTGTGTCCTTGCCCAAACTCAAAAAAGCCTATGAAAAAGGTACCAGGGGCATCTCATGGGGCCCCCTACGGACCCCGGGCCCTTGGGCAGTGCTTCCAAATGGTCAGTCCGCCCCTGGTAGGGGGCCCCATGAAATGCCCCTGGTACCTTTTTATAGGCTTTTTTGGGTATGCTTTGAGTGTGGGCAAGGACACAGGGACCCCATGATCCCCCATTGCCCAGGGGTCCCATAAGTTGTCAGTCCGCCGCTGCCAGCAACCATTGCACACCCCATTCCAGACAGAACAAACAATGAGATTTCTATTCCTGGGACTGAATAATAAACATTACTTGAGCTAATAAAGGACCAGGGGCGGACCGACCATTCGAGCACTCGGGCACTGCCTGAGGGCCCGGGGTCAGTAGGGAGCCCCATGAGATGCCCCTGGTACCTTTCATTGGCTTTTTTTGGGTATGTGTGAGGACACAGGGGCCCCATGATCCCCTATTGCCCGGGGGCCCCATGAGTTGTCAGTCCGCCCCTGTAAAGGACTGTGCTTGTCAGAGTCCGGCAGCGTTTCCTTCGCTGTAAACGTTATTTGGGAGAATTCTTCAGGTTACAGAACGTCATTACACAGCAGAATGGCGTTTATTTCTGTCATTTCTGTTAGTTTTGTGTCGGCAGCCTCGTCCTGGAGACCGTCCTGTGAAACGTTTCATTGCAGAAACTTCAGAAAAGTAGCCTGCAGCGAGGAAAATCGTTAGATCCGCCCAGAACTATTCACCCGATGACTTTTTATTCCGGGGGAGGAAAAACTTTTACTGACTTTTCATTGACTTAGCACCCCCGGCGCACCCCTCCCCCTTTTCCTCTGCGCCATCTTCCTGCCATTTCTAGAAATATATTTTCACTGGGATATGGGGGCACGTGTGTGCATTTGGGGGGAAACGTAATCCGGCATCACACGCAGGCCGGAGAATTTCTATGGAGTTCCTCTGTAGTTGTTTAAAGTCCCGGGGTTTAGTTAGGAGCACAATGGGCCGGCACTGAGCTCTGCATTGATGGGAAGAGCCCAACAGAAGGAGTCCGACTTATTAACATCAGATTGTGTCCGCCGACCACTCAGTGCGACTCATAAAGGAGAAAGTAGATTTATCACTACATTGTTAGTAAATGCTTTTTTTGGGGGGGGGGGGGGGAGGCTCAGCTTTGGAAGAAGAAGTTTAAATAGGGACAAAGGCCTGAGGCTTCATTCTTAAACATGAGACCCCCAACAATTGTCTTCCCTGAATTGGTCAACATCTGTCCTTAGACTCAAGCCACTTCAGAGCTTTTAGCATGACAAAGGGGCTCTTAGAATTGTGTGGGGGGCTTTGAACACTTTCTAAAGGAAACAATACACAGAGGGAACAAGTTACATTACAACTTCAGAGCCTGGATACATTGGAATACAGTTCTTTCTTCAGAGCCCGGGTCCATGAAAGGGCCCCCTATCCTAAGATTAGGGGGGGGGGACGCTCATGGTCGGCCCCTTTAAGTTTTAAAGTTGTAATAATGTTTTCAGCACGGCGACGGAGATCCTGGGTTCATTATCACACCTCCCCAATGATACCGCCGGCTACAATGTATCGGCTTCTGGATGTGAATGGATCGGGCTGTGTGAATGGATCGATGTTTGTTTATTGATTTTGTTGGATGTTTATAAAATAGGAAAAGGATTTCAGGATCCAGGAGGGGGGCAGTGGTGTGTTCAGTTCTTGTCCTGCCCTAGGTGACACAGAACTACTGCCCCCCCCCTGGTGCCACCACCTTCTGCCACCACTGATCACTGCAACCAACCAATTACCCCAACACCCCCCCGTCACCATCAACTGCTACCACCAACCCCCCAACCCAAACCCCCCCCATCATCTGACACCACAGACCACTACAAACAAAACAACCCCTGCTACCACCACCCTCTGCCACCACCAACCTCCGCAACCAACCAACCTCCCCCCCTCCACCACCACCGACCACTGCAGCCAACCAACCCCCCGGTGTCACCACCCTCTGCCACCACTGACCACCGCAACCAACCAACCCCTGCCGCCACCATCCTCTGCCACCGCCGAAAACTGCAACCAAACAACCCCCCTGACCTCCCCGACTCCACCACCACCAACCTATGCAACCATCCAACCCTCCGGCGCCCCCACCCTCTGCCACCACCAACCACCGCAACCAACCAACCCCCGCCGCCACTGCCCTGTGCGACCACCAACCGCAGCAACCAACCATTCCCCCAGACCTCCCTGCCTCCAGCGCCACTGACCTCTGCAACCAACCAACCCCCCCGGCACCCCCGCCCTCTGCCACCACCAACCACCACAAACAACCCCCGCTGCCACCACCCTGTGCCCTCACTGACCACTGCAACCAACCAACCCCCCCGAGCTCCCCCCCTCCACTACCACCGACTGCTGCAACCAACCAACCCCCCCAGTGCCACCACCCTCTGCCACCACTGACCACCACAAACCAAAAACAACCCCCACCGCCACCACCCTCTGCCACCACCAACCGCCGCAACCAACCAACCGCCCTGACCTCCCCCACTCCACCACCGACCGCTGCAACCAACTGACCCCTGGTGCCACCACCCTCTGCCACCACAGACCACAACCAACCAACCCCTGCCACCACCACTCTCTCTGCCACCACCAAGCGCGGCAACCAACCAACCCCCCCGACCTCTCCCCCTCCACCACCACCGACCGCTGCAACCAACCCCCCCAACCCACTTGGTGTGGCCTTCAGATGAGCCCAACAACAGTGCGTAGAGAGCTTCATGGAATGGGTTCATGGCCGAACAGCTGCATCCACGCCTTCCATCACCAAGTGCAATGCAAAACGTCCGATGCCATGGTGTAAAGCACGCCTCCACTGGAGACGTGTTCTCTGGAGGGACCAATCACACTTCTCTGTCTGGCAATCCGATGGACGTGTCTGGGTTTGGCGGTGGCCAGGAGAACGGTACTTGCCTGACTGCATTGTGCCAAGTCTAAAGTTTGGTGGAGGGGGGATTATGGTGTGGGGTTGTTTTTAAGAGGTTGGGCTTGGCCCCCTAGTTCCAGTGATGGGAACTCTTATAGCATAAGCATACCAAGACATTTTGGACAATTTCATGCTCCCAACTTTGTGGGAAGAGTTGGGGGATGGCCCCTTCCTGTTCCAACATGACTGCGCACCAGTGCACAAAGCAAGGTCCATAAAGACATGGAGGAGCCAGTTTGGGGTGGAGGAACTTGACTGTCCTGCACAGAGTCCTGACCTCAACCCCATAGAACACCTTTGGGATGAATTAGAGCGGAGACTGCGAGCCAGGCCTCCTCCCCCGACATCAGTGCCTGACCTGACAAATGTGCTTCTGGAAGAATGGTCCAACCTTCCCATAGACACCCTCCTAAACCTTGTGGACGGCCTTCCCAGAAGAGTTGAAGCTGTTATAGCTGAAAGGGCGGGGCCAACTCAATATTGAACCCTACGGACTAAGACTGCGGGACCATTAAAGTTCATGTGTGTGGGAAGGGCGGGCCGCGCAATACCTTTGGCAATATAGCATATCTGGCCTCCTATCAAGTAGGAAAGCTGATGGTTGGGGCCCCTAAAGTGACGTGTTTGTACACAAGCTGAATAGGTACTGTGTTTTATCCATCAAAAGAGCTGTAAAATAATACACACGGGGGGAGATTTACTAAAACGGGTGCACAATCTGGGTCAGCTGCCCATGGCAGCCAATCAGCTTCTAACTTCAACTTGATCATTTAAACTTTGGCAATCAAACCTGGAAGCTGATTGGTTTCTCTGCAGATCTTCTCCAGTTTTAGTAATAAACCCTCCCAGTGTTGTTGAGTGGAGTGTTCATGTTTGTACCTTGAGCTGGCCGGAAAGACATCTAAATACAGTTGGATCATGCCTCCAACACTGTCCATTGAGGTCTATGGCCGTCCTGACGGGATAAAGCCTCCAATGCCGTCCATTGATATCTATGGCCTTCCTGACGGGATCATGCCTCCAATGCCATCCATTGATGTCTATGGCCGTCCTGGCGGGATCATGCCTCCAACGCTGTCCATTGATGTCTATGGCCGTCCTGACGGGATCATGCCTCCAACGCCGTCCATTGATAGCTATGACCGTCCTGACGGGATCATGCCTCCAATGCCATCCATTTATGTCTATGGCCGTCCAAGCGGGATCATGCCTCCAATGCCATTCATTGATGTCTATGGCCGTCCTGGCGGGATCATGCCTCCAACGCCGTCCATTGTTGTCTATGGCCATCCTGACGGGATCATGCCTCCATAGCAGTCCATTGATGTCTATGGCCGTCCTGACGGGATCATGCCTCCAACGCCGTCCATTGATGTCTATGGTCGTCCTGACGGGATCATGCCTCCAACGCCGTCCATTGATGTCTATGGCCTTCCTGACGGGATCATGCCTCCAACGCAGTCCATTGATGTCTATGGCCGTCCTGACGGGATCATGCCTCCAACGCCGTCCATTGATGTCTATGGCCGTCCTGACGGGATCATGCCTCCAACACTGTCCATTGAGGTCTATGGCCGTCCTGACGGGATAAAGCCTCCAATGCCGTCCATTGATATCTATGGCCTTCCTGACGGGATCATGCCTCCAATGCCATCCATTGATGTCTATGGCCGTCCTGGCGGGATCATGCCTCCAACGCCATTCATTGATGTCTATGGTCGTCCTGACGGGATCATACCTCCAACGCCGTCCATTGATGTCTATGGCCGTCCTGACGGGATCATGCCTCCAACGCAGTCCATTGATGTCTATGGCCGTCCTGACGGGATCATGCCTCCAACGCCGTCCATTGATGTCTATGGTCGTCCTGACGGGATCATGCCTCCAACGCCGTCCATTGATGTCTATGGCTGTCCTGACGGGATCATGCCTCCAACGCAGTCCATTGATGTCTATGGCCGTTCTGACGGGATCATGCCTCCAACGCTGTCCATTGATGTCTATGGCCGTCCTGACGGGATCATGCCTCCAACGCCGTCCATTGATAGCTATGGCCGTCCTGACGGGATCATGCCTCCAATGCCATCCATTTATGTCTATGGCCGTCCAAGCGGGATCATGCCTCCAATGCCATTCATTGATGTCTATGGCCGTCCTGGCGGGATCATGCCTCCAACGCCGTCCATTGTTGTCTATGGCCATCCTGATGGGATCATGCCTCCAACACCGTCTATTGATGTCTATGGCCGTCCTTACGGGATCATGCCTCCAACACTGTCCATTGATGTCTATGGCCATCTTGACGGGATCATGCCTCCAACACCATCCATTGATGTCTATGGCCGTCCTGACGGGATCATGCCTCCAACGTCGTCCTTTGATGTCTATGGCCTTCTTGACGGGATCATGTCTCCAACGCCGTCCATTGATGCCTATGGCCTTCCTGACAAGATCGTACCTCCAACGCCATCCATTGATGTCTATGGTCGTCCTGACGGGATCGTGCCTCGAACGCCGTTCATTGATGTCTATGGCCGTCCTGACGGGATCATGCCTCCAACGCCATCCATTGATGTCTATGGCCGTCCTGACGGGATCATACCTCCAACGCAGTCCATTGATGTCTATGGCCGTCCTGGCGAGATCATGCCTCCAACGCCATCCATTGATGTCTATGGCCGTCCTGACGGGATCATGCCTCCAATGCCATCTATTGATGTCTATGGCCGTCCTGACGGGATCATTCTTCCAACGCCGTCCATTGATGTCTATGGTCGTCCTGACGGGATCATGCCTCCAACGCCATCCATTGTTGTCTTTGGCTGTCCTGACGGGATCATGCCTCCAATGCCTTCCATTGATGTCTATGGCCTTCTTGACGGGATCATGTCTCCAACGCCGTCCATTGATGCCTATGGCCTTCCTGACAAGATCGTACCTCCAACGCCGTCCATTGATGTCTATGGCCGTCCTAACGGGATCGTGCCTCCAACGCCGTCCATTGATGTCTATGGTCGTCCTGACGGGATCGTGCCTCGAACGCCGTCCATTGATGTCTATGGCCGTCCTGACGGGATCATGCCTCCAACGCCATCCATTGATGTCTATGGCCGTCCTGACGGGATCATACCTCCAACGCAGTCCATTGATGTCTATGGCCGTCCTGGCGAGATCATGCCTCCAACGCCATCCATTGATGTCTATGGCCGTCCTGACGGGATCATGCCTCCAATGCCATCTATTGATGTCTATGGCCGTCCTGACGGGATCATTCTTCCAACGCCGTCCATTGATGTCTATGGTCGTCCTGACGGGATCATGCCTCCAACGCCATCCATTGTTGTCTTTGGCTGTCCTGACGGGATCATGCCTCCAATGCCTTCCATTGATGTCTATGGCTGTCCTGATGGGATCATGCCTCCCACGCCATCCATTGTTGTCTATGGCCATCCTGATGTACAATAGGCAAGACATGAACAGCTCAGGGAGTCAGTTAAAACTTCTTAGCTGTTAATTCGGCATTGGGATTGTGGATGGAAGTCCATATCCATTAACATAACACTGGGATCAAGACACTGACTTGGACACAATGGCTGTTTTGTGGTCTCTTAACTAACATAGCCTTTGGTGGAACGTTTTCTCCGAGGCAGAAAAGTTAAAGGCCAAATCCATTGAGAAGCCCCATTGATTTTTTCCGTGAAGTCACAAAGCTCCAAATCCCGGAGAAAGAAAACAAGTCAACCCGAAAACTTCTTCCCACTCTGTTGATAAACAAGCAAAAAAAATAGAATAATGATAGGTGGGGGAGGGGAATGTGAACTGGTTTTGGACAGCTATAGAAAAGCCCATTAGTACACATGTGATGGGATCATAAAAAGGGCAACTCTGCTTGAAACTGGTATTTCAGTTTGGTAGAATAAAGCCTATTCCTTTCAGAAGGTGACAGTCATAGTAAATAGGTATTTATTTCCTATGATTATTAGCGCCAACTAGTGACCATAATGCATTATTAGTGTTTAGCTTGATGTTTGAGTCGAACATAAGTTCAACTCGAACATGGGCCGTGTCTTCGTCAAACACATGAATGGTAGGGGTATTCGGTTGTCAAAGATTGTCTCCTGTCATTTTTTACGCTACACTTTTATTTTTTGTGAATGAGTAGCAGTATAATGTACCCCATACTCATTCACACAGGGGGAGGGCAGGATCTGGGGGTCCCCTTGTTAAAGGGGGCTTCCAGGTTCCAATAAGCAGACCCCACAACCATCAGCCATGGTTGTGGGGAAGAGGCCCTTGTCCCCATCAACATAGGGACAAGTTGCCCCAAAGCACCCCCCCATGTTGAGGGCATGTGGTCTTGTATGGTTCGGGTGTGGGGGAGGGGGGGCGCTCGCTCATTTCCCCCCCTTTGCTGACCTGCCGGTCTGCATGCTCGGATCTGGGGATCTTGTTAAAGGGGGCTTCCAGATTCCAATAAGCCCCCCTATCCTCAGACCTCCTCAACCACCGTTCACAGTTGTGGGGAAGAGGACCATCAACATGGGGACAAGGTGCTTTGGGGGGGGGGATCACCCCCCCATGTTGAAGGCATGTGGCCTGGTATGGTTGGGGGGGGGGGGGCACTCACTCGTCCTCCTCTTTCCTGACCTGCCAGGCTGCATGCTCGGATAAGGATCTGGTATGAATTTGGAAGACGCCCAAGCCATTTAAAAAAAAAAAATTTGGGTGAGGGGGGTTCCCCTTAAAATCCATACCAGACTCAAAGGGCTTGGTAAGGATGGGGGAGGGAACCCCACATCATTTTTTATTTATGAACCGGAGGAGCGGAGAACATTTTCTTCTCATCACAGGACACACCCTTCTGTCATTCACTTTTACAGAGATGACCAGTTTATGAAGGTGAGTTCTGAAGATCTCATTGGTCATCTCTTTAAAATATTTCCGTCCCAGAGCTGGACAATCTTGGTGAGAAACTGTTGTGATGTGAGGAAGAAGGCTTCTTTCTTCCTAATATCAGCACCAGCGGGGTTAAACATTGACATAAATTATAACCATGTTTATGTATATTTGTATTTTATATATAGTGTACAGCAGGGCTCAAAATTTCAAGTCCTGAGCTACTAGCCAGGCCTTAAGAGTTGCTCGCCACCAGTTGCCCCACCCAACCCCAACCCTGCCCCGCCCCGCCCCTAATTCTGCCCCTAAACATGCCCTCGTAAATTATCTCATGAAATGACACTGTTAAATGTTACCCACAGGGTCCCCAGAGTCCCTCCACATTAGGGTCCCCAAAGCCCCCCCCATATTACATCAGGGCCTCCAATGCCCCCCTAAGCACTACATCATACTTAGACCATGCACTGCATACAACCATAATCTCTCACCAAACCATAACTCTACCAAGCATATCCAACCCAGCAAAACCTCAAATGCCCCCATACCCATACACCCATAATAGCCACATCATCCTGAACCTGACCAAACCACACATACATGTATGCTTAAACACACACATACAGACACATGTACATACTCAGACACACACATACACACAGAAACATATACACACATGCACAGAAACACATATGCAGACACATGTACACACACACACAAAAGTATACACACACAGACACATGTACATACACACACACTGATACACACACACATACGCAGATACACACACACATACACAGATATACACGCACACACAGATACACATACACACACAGACACAGATATACACACACACCCCCCTATAAAAAGTTGCAGTACTTCGTTGTTCACTCACAGAGCCGGGTACTGCACTCTAGTGGGAGGCAGAGAGCACAGCACACACTCCTTGCTTTGCTTTCACTGCGCTCAGCTATTGAGCAGTCTGATGGCTCCCAGTGCCAATGACAGATCCGGCCTGAGCTCCGAGCATGCTCAGCAAGACGGCCCTGGGGGGCACACTCGCCCCCACCATAATGTCCACTCGCAATGCGAGGTGGTGAGCGTAAATTTCAAGGCCTGGTGTACAGTGTATATATATGTATTGTCGTTTAGGATGCATTAACTCCGGAGCAATGCAGAATTGTTGGCAGAATTGTGTTAAAATACGCAGTGCACTTTTGAGTGTCATTCATTGTTAATGGCGCCCCAAATGCTGTTAGCAGACATGCATTTTACGGCACATTTTGTCATTTGACAAATACACATTGAAAAAAAACACACCAAAATGCACATTGAAAAAAACACAACACTCCCTACCCAAAAAAGGTTCAGTTTGGTCCTTTTTAACAAACATTTTGCTGATTTTTTCAACACACGTTCTTTAACCGCCTCCCACTCGCCATATAAGGAAATGACAGGCGCAAGGCGGTTTCTCTTGTACTGGGAGGACGTCATATGATGTCCTCCCACTCTAACTGCGCATGTGCGGCTCCGGGAGCGCGCAGCGCGGCGATTGGGACACAGCGGATCAACGATCAACGAAAAGAGCCGAAGATGTCGGCTCGGTCATGTGATCAGTTGTGTCCAATCACAGCTGATCGCATGCAAATAGGGAAATGCCGGTTGTCAGCATTTCTCTCCTCTCGAGCTGTCAAGCTGACAGAGGAGAGGAGAGCCGGTAATCGGCTTTCGGCGGAGGGGACATGTACACTGACCATCAGAGCACTGATGATCAGTGTGCCCTGATAATCAGCGTAGCCCCAGCAGTGCCACCTGCCAGTGCCCATCAATGCCACATATCATTGCCCATCAATGCCACATATCAGTGCCCATCTGAGCTGCCTTTCAGTGTCACCTATCAGTGCCAGTCAGTGCCACCTATCAATGCCAGTCAGTGCCACCTATCAGTGCTACCTATCAGTGCCAGTCAGTGCCGCCTATCAGTGCCAGTCAGTGCCGCCTGTCAGTGCTGCCTATCAATGCCGCCTAACAGTGCCAGTCAGTGCCGCCTAACAGTGCCATATATGAGTGCTGCCTTTCAGTGCCCATCAGTGATGCCTGTCAATACCCATCAGTGCCACCTACTAGTGCCTCCTCATCAGTGCCACCTATCAGTGCTCATCAGTGCAGCCTATCAATGCCCATCACTGCAGCCTCATTAGCGCACATCAATGAAGGAGAAAAATCACTTATTTACAAAATTGTATAACAAAAAAAAGAAAAAAAAAATTTTTTTTCAACATTTTCAGGTATTTTTGCTTTGTTTAGCAAAAAAAAAAAAAAAAAAAAACCCCTGAGGTGATTAAATACCACCAAAAGAAAGCTCTGTCTCAAAAAAATGATAAAAATTTCATATGGGTGCAGTGTTGCATTACCGTGCAATTGTCATTTATAGTGTGACAGCGCTGAAAGCTGAAAAGTGGCCTGGGCAGGAGGTGTAGAAGTGCCCGGTAGGCAGGAAGGGGGGGGGTAGAAGTGTCCTGTAGGCAGGAAGGGGGTAGAAGTGCCCTGTAGGCAGGAGGTGTAGAAGTGCCCTGTAGGCAGGAAGGGGGTAGAAGTGCCCGGTAGGCAGGAAGGGGGGTAGAAGTGCCCGGTAGGCAGGAAGGGGGTAGAAGTGCCCTGTAGGCAGGAAGGGGGTAGAAGTGCCCGGTGGGCAAGAAGGGGGTAGAAGTGCCCGGTGGGCAGGAAGGGGGTAGAAGTGCCCGGTAGGCAGGAAGGGGGGTAGAAGTGCCCGGTAGGCAGGAAGAGGGTAGAAGTGCCCGGTGGGCAGGAAGGGGGTAGAAGTGCCCGGTAGGCAGGAAGGGGGTAGAAGTGCCCCGTGGGCAGGAAGGTGTAGAAGTGCCCGGTAGGCAGGAAGGGGGTAGAAGTGCCCAGTGGGCAGGAAGGGGGTAGAAGTGCCCGGTAGGCAGGAAGGGGGTAGAAGTGCCCGGTAAGCAGGAAGGGGGGGTAGAAGTGCCCGGTGGGCAGGAAGGGGGTAGAAGTGCCCGGTAGGCAGGAAGGTGTAGAAGTGCCCGGTAGGCAGGAAGGGGGTAGAAGTGCCCAGTGGGCAGGAAGGGGGTAGAAGTGCCCGGTAGGCAGGAAGGGGGTAGAAGTGCCCAGTAGGCAGGAAGAGGGTAGAAGTGCCCGGTGGGCAGGAAGGGGGTAGAAGTGCCCGGTAGGCAGGAAGGGGGTAGAAGTGCCCCGTGGGCAGGAAGGTGTAGAAGTGCCCGGTAGGCAGGAAGGGGGTAGAAGTGCCCAGTGGGCAGGAATGGGGTAGAAGTGCCCAGTAGGCAGGAAAGGGGTAGAAGTGCCCGGTAGGCAGGAAGGGGGTAGAAGTGCCCCGTGGGCAGGAAGGTGTAGAAGTGCCCGGTAGGCAGGAAGGGGGTAGAAGTGCCCAGTGGGCAGGAAGGGGGTAGAAGTGCCCGTTAGGCAGGAAGGGGGTAGAAGTGCCCAGTAGGCAGGAAGGGGGTAGAAGTGCCCGGTAGGCAGGAAGGGGGTAGAAGTGCCCGGTAGGCAGGAAGGGGGTAGAAGTGCCCTGTAGGCAGGGAGGGGGTAGAAGTGCCCGGTAGGCGACGGGTTAAAAAAATGTGAGTTGAAATTTTTACAGTATGTGCATTTTGGTGCTTTTTTTAACATGTATTTTGGCTCACTTTTTTTTTGTGTGTGTTCTGGAAATGCATGTTATGTTTGTGCTGCCATTATTTGTTAATGGCACCCAAAAGTGGCCAGCAGATGTGAAGTTTGCAAAAATATACATAATAAAACGAATCAAAATGCACTTTAATAAAGTACCAAAATCTGCGTTACAAACCACACCAAAATGCATGTTAAAATAACCTGTGCCAAAATGTGCATTAACCCCCTAGCGGTCTGATTATGTCAGTATTTCTGTGCTCAATGCGGTACATTTTTTTGCATGGAAATATGTTGTTTTTTTATTGTAGGCCTGTAATTTTTAGAAATAACTCCCTGAAATCTGTCCGGACAAGAGTCTAGTAAACATCCCGGGGAGGATAACATTTGAAACACAAAATCATAAATTATAATATAATAAATAATCATAAAAAATAATAATATAATAATAATAAATGTAATTCAATAATATAATCAAACCAAAAACACTGAAATGTGAAATATAGCGCCAAGTTCGCCCATCACTGAGCTCAGTCGCAGAATCGTTTTCAGTGTCTGATGAGGAATTTCCCCCACCAATCATTATCACCCAATTCTGCAAGTGGTTCTGATTTACTATCGCTGTTCTCTAGCCGGTCTAAAACCGCGTCTGACCTAAAGGGACGCTTTTTGGACGCCATGGACGTTTCTCAGTTTCCAGGCAGAAAGGGCGGTAACAATGCAGGCAGGGCGCCGGACAAAGCACTCGGGACACAATGTGTGTGAAATGGTTTGATACAGGAATGTTATACTATGTGATTTTAGTGTATTTAGTGAATGTCACTTTTTTAACATTTTTAAATTTCCCGCCAGTTCCGTCCCCCGTACGTCCCGACGTCGCAGGGAACGGAACCCGGAAGACAGATGCCGGCATCGGCCGGAGGACATTGCTGGGGACACTGCAGGGGGGACATCGCGAGAGCGCAGGACAAGGTAAGAGAAGAAGGGATCCCGGAGCAACGCTGCAGTGTATTCCCGAGTGTAGCTCGGGGGGGGGGGGGGTTACCGCTTGTGGTGCTGAAACTTTACCCCGAGCTACACTCGGGAATACCACCAGGGGGGTTAAAGCACCTAAATGTGTGTTTAGAAAGGCGTCAAAATGCACATAAAATAATGCTAAAATGCGCAATAAAAAAGAAGCCAAAATAAACATTTAAAGAATGTGCCAAAATGTGCGTTAAAAAGTACAAGTGGTCAGTGATTATTATTTCCGTGGAATGGTCTTTGTAACTTTGGTTACATTGTTTCATGTCAGGTGATCTGTAATCACACAATTATCTCAGGAGTGCACATGCAGCCCCTCCCCCGTCTACACAGATCTCAGAGGAAAAACTTCTGAGAACACATGTTCTCCACCTCATAAACGGCGGGACGGAGGAGAAGATTTTTTCCTGAGAACTAAAATGAGATAAATGATCTCTGCTTAATAAATGTACACCTTACAGCGGTCCGATCCGTGCGATTCTGGCATGGTTGGATCCACACCGATTTCTATAGTCGTGCATGCGCTGCTTCATGTGCGACTTGCCTAGAAGTGTCCTGCAGTGCCGCAGATGTCTCGCAAGTCGCAATGATTTTGCAATGGTGCGACTTCCAGTGAGGTGGGATGGGTGTAATCGGGGTGGGATGGGGGTGATCGGGGTGGGATGAGTGTGATCGGGGGTGAGATGGGTGAGATCGGGGTGGGATGAGTGTGATCGGGGTGGGATGAGTGTGATTGGGGTGGGATGGCGGTGATCGGGGTGGGATAAGTGTGATCGGGGTGGGATGGCGGTGATCGGGGTGGGATATGTGTGATCGGGGTGGGATATGTGTGATCGGGGTGGGATGAGTGTGATCGGGGTGGGATGAGTGTGATCGGGGTGGGATGGGTGAGATCGGGGTGGGATGAGTGTGATCGGGGTGGGATGGTGGTGATCGGGGTGGGATGAGTGTGATCGGGGTGGGATGGTGGTGATCGGGATGGGATGAGTGTGATCGGGGTGGGATGGCGGTGATCGGGGTGGGATGGGTGAGATCGGGGTGGGATGAGTGTGATCGGGATGGGATGAGTGTGATCGGGGTGGGATGGCGGTGATCGGGGTGGGATGGGTGAGATCGGGGTGGGATGAGTGTGATCGGGGTGGGATGGCGGTGATCGAGGTGGGATGGGCGAGATTGGGGTGGGATGGGCGTGATCGGGGTGGGATGAGTGTGATCGGGGTGGGATGGCTGTGATCGGGGTGGGATGGCTGTGATCGGGGTGGGATGGCTCTGGCTGGGGTGGGATGGCGGTGATCGGGGTGGGATGGCGGTGATCGGGGTGGGATGGGTGAGATCGGGGTGGGATGAGTGTGATCGGGGGTGGGATGAGTGTGATCGGGGTGGGATGGCGGTGATCGGGGTGGGATGGGCGAGATTGGGGTGGGATGGGCGTGATCGGGGTGGGATGGCGGTGATCGGGGTGGGATGAGTGTGATCGGGGTGGGATGGCTGTGATCGGGGTGGGATGGCTCTGGCTGGGGTGGGATGGCGGTGATCGGGGTGGGATGAGTGTGATCGGGGTGGGATGAGTGTGATCGGGGTGGGATGGCGGTGATCGGGGTGGGATGAGTGTGATCGGGGTGATGAGTGTGATGGCTGTGGGCTGGGTGGGGATGAGTGTGATCGGGTGGGATGAGTGTGATCGGGGTGGGATGGCGGTGATCGGGGTGGGATGAGTGTGATCAGGGTGGGATGAGTGTGATCGGGGGTGGGATGAGTGTGATCGGGGTGGGATGGTGGTGATCGGGGTGGGATGGCGGTGATCGGGGTGGGATGAGTGTGATCGGGGTGGGATGAGTGTGATCGGGGTGGGATGGCGGTGATCGGGGTGGGATGAGTGTGATCGGGGTGGGATGGCTGTGATCGGGGTGGGATGGCTCTAGCTGGGGTGGGATGAGTGTGATCGGGGTGGGATGAGTGTGATCGGGGTGGGATGGCGGTGATCGGGGTGGGATGAGTGTGATCGGGGTGGGATGAGTGTGATCAGGGTGGGATGAGTGTGATCGGGGTGGGATGGTGGTGATCGGGGTGGGATGGCGGTGATCAGGATGGCTGTGATCGGGTTGGGATAGCGGTGATCAGGGTGGGATGGGTGTGATCGGGGTGGGATGGCTCTGGCCGGGGTGGGATGGCTGTGATCGGGGTGGGATGGCGGTGATCAGGGTGGGATGGCTGTGACTGGGGTGGGATGGTGGTGATCAGGGTGGGATGGCTATGACTGGGGTGGGATGGCGGTGATCGGGGTGGGATGGCTGTGACTGGGGTGGGATGGCGGTGATCGAGGTTGGATGAGTGTGATCGGGGCGGGATGGCTCTGTCCAGGGTGGGATGGCGGTGATCGGGGTGGGATGGCTGTGATCGGGGCGGGATGGCGGTGATCGGGGTGGGATGGCTCTGTCCAGGGTGGGATGGCGGTGATCGGGGTGGGATGGCTCTGTCCAGGGTGGGATGTCGGTGATTGGGGTGTGATCTTACCCTCCTGCCATGCACCTGCACAGGGTGGGCGGGGCACATAGAGATCGATCATTTTCTGCATCCTTGTGTTCAGCTGCACTGATTGATGGGACACACCCGGTGTGAAGGAGTGCAGAGCCTGCAGCTTCCTGAGTGCTGGAGGAGGTCCATCTCTATCTGATCAGCTACCATCTGGCTGCAACTTTCCACTCACACTGCAGGACATGTGTTGGTGTTCAGTCGCTGTGCAGACTTGTGGCAAGTAAGCGGCACTGATAGTCACTGGTGACAAATGGCAATAATCGCATCGATCGGTCGCTTGTCTTTGTATATGATTTGCTTCACAGCCACATAAAGGCTTTGTTTACACTGGTGGTTATGGGGTGGTATAGATTGAGCTGCATTTTTACCTCTCCCATGGGTGGTATAAACATGTGGTTGAGCAGCATTTTTACCTCTCCCATGGGTGGTATAAACGAGTGGTTTAGCTGTATTTTTACCTCTCCCCCAAGCTGCAAAAACATGCAAAAAAAATATCCCTACTGTCACGCGGTAGCACCACCCAGCCAAACTGGCCGATTCGATGAATGGGGCTGCACTGCACCTGCCAGGAATGCATGCAGCTGTAGCATGGGCTTTTACATTAGGTTCACACCTGAGCGTTTTTTGCAGAAACGCACAGCAGTCCATGTCACATGATTTCCTATGGGACAGGTTCACATCTCTGCGTTTTCAACCTGTGAGTTTTTTGGAACAGGTCAGGGATTTTTTTTGAACGCAAAGAATTGCATTTTTGGTTCTATTGACTTCAATGGAAACGCTGCAGATAAGCATGTGATGTGTTTTTGCTGCATTTTGCATTTTAAATCTACCTCTCAATACGAAAAAAAAGCAAAAAAAAAAAAAAAAAAGCAGCAAAGATGCAAAGCAAAACGCAACGCAGAAACGGCTCAGATGCCACCGGCATAGGTGTGAATGTAGCCTTACCCCCCGGTCACATCAAGCCCGACTTTGAAATCGTGAGACATGCCGGTTTCAGGTGCGATTTGCAAGACATCTGACACAGACGTCTATGCAAATCACACCAAAAGTCGTGCATGGAGTACTTTAGAAATCGGTGCGGCTCCGACCAAGTCAGAACCGCACTGATATCACCGCTCTAATTGTGGACGATAGAGTGAGACTTGGCATGCGATTTGCAAGGCATAGCGTGCAAATCGCATGCCAAGTCACACCCGATGGGACCAAGAACTTAGGGATTAGCGCAGGCCATACACGGGTCGAATTTCGAACAAATTTTAATTTCGAAATTTCGTGCAGTTTGTAATCCGATTGCCACCATTGATTTCGAAATTCGACCAACCGAGCTTTCAATTTCACATTCTACAGAAAAGAATGTTCATGGCCAAAACTTTCCAGGTCATAGTGATTGTGATGCGATGCACAGAAACCGCTGCAAATACCGCAGCGCATCGGTGTGAACCCGGGATCAAAGAGGATTTCCAGAACCGCCATTTATAGCTCGCTGTGCGGAAATATTTTTTTTTAAAAAGATGTTTTATCAGTAAATTAGTAAAAAAAGAGCAAAGATATCAAGCTGGCATTTCCATGTCAATCTACTGAAGTCAGGTGACTGAAGGATGAAGGCTGGGATCACCAGAACTGACAGATTCTATGTCCTGCTTAACTCTCAGCGCCACCTGCTGGTGAAATCTGGCATTGTCACCAATATGAATACAGTGCGATTGTATTTCAGGACTAGGAGTTCAGTCAGTCATGTGCCATCATCACCAACAATATGGGGGGCTGCTAATATTTACACATGGTGGTGACCCCTCATTACTATACCAAGAGGTGCTTATAAGCTCTTTCCTGCGGTTGGTAATGCTTACTGCCCTCTGACAGTCAATCTGTGGTGGATCGCTTTTCAGAGGGTAGTATAGCAGTGATTGGTAGGAATGCAGGAGCAGTGCCATCTTAATAGTATCATGGGCCCCCGGGGCAAAGTAAAGCACTGAGGCTCCTATTAGCAAGCATCAGGTGTCCCCAGACATCCGGTGTCCCCATCCCAGCTGTCCCCAGACATCCGGTGTCCCCATCCCAGTTGTCCCCAGACATCAGCTATCCCCAGACATCCGGTGTCCCCATCCCAGTTGTCCCCAGACATCCGGTGTCCCCATCCCAGTTGTCCCCAGACATCCGGTGTCCCCATCCCAGTTGTCCCCAGACATCCGGTGTCCCCATCCCAGTTGTCCCCAGACATCCGGTGTCCCCATCCCAGTTGTCCCCAGACATCCGGTGTCCCCATCCCAGTTGTCCCCAGACATCCGGTGTCCCCATCCCAGTTGTCCCCAGACATCCGGTGTCCCCATCCCAGTTGTCCCCAGACATCCGGTGTCCCCCCCATCCCAGTTGTCCCCAGACATCCGGTGTCCCCCCCATCCCAGTTGTCCCCAGACATCCGGTGTCTCCCCCCATCCCAGTTGTCCCCAGACATCCGGTGTCCCCCCCATCCCAGTTGTCCCCAGACATCTGGTGTCCCCCCATCCCAGTTGTCCCCAGACAACCGGTGTCCTCATCCCAGTTGTCCCCAGGGGACTGGCACTGGGCAGAACTGGTGGGTGGCACTGCAGGGCACTGGTGGGCACAGGTGGGTGGCACTGCAGGGCACTGGTGGGCACAGGTGGGTGGCACTGCAGGGCACTGATGGGCACAGGTGGGTGGAACTGATGGATACTGTTGGGCGGTACTGATGGGCACTGGTGGGTGGCACAGGTGGGTGGCACTGCAGGGCACTGGTGGGCACAGGTGGGTGGCACTGCAGGGCACTGATGAGCACAGGTGGGTGGAACTGATGGGCACTGTTGGGCGGTACTGATGGGCACTGGTGGGTGGCACAGGTGGGTGACACTGCAGGGCACTGATGGGCGGAACTGATGGGCACTGGTGGGCAGCACTGGTGAGGGGCACTGATGGGCACAGGTGGGCGGCACTGGTGGGCAATGATGATCAGTGCCAATCTGTCCTCTGACAATTTCCAGTTCTTGGCAGGACTTTCCTCACACTGTGACAATGTGAGGAAAGTGCAGCCGATAACCAGCAACTGTATTTACTCGGTGATCTGCTGTGTCATTGGATACAGCTGATCAAGTGGTAAAAGGCCGCTGTGATTGGTCTTTTGCCACATCACGTGATCAGTGGTCATGGAGATCGCCGGGTGTGCGCCCCCCAGGGGCGCACGGAAAGGCGTGTTCTGGGAGGATGTCATGTGATGCCCTCCCAGAACTGGACAACCGCGTTGCAGCCGTCATTTGCCTATAGCGCCAAGTGGTTAAGAGATTTCTATAGTTGTGCTCAAAAGTCTCCCTCCTCTGGCAGAAATGGAGACATTTTGGCATTGATATTGGAAATCTGACTGATCCTGCCAAACACTGTCTTTTATTGAAGGATGGTGATGATATGAAGCCATTTATTATTACATAGTTGTTTGGCTCCTTTTTAATAATAACAGAAATCCCCCAAATGGATCAGAAGTCTCCGCCCCCTGGATCAGAAGTCTCCGCCCCCTGGAAGGTTCGTCCTTGGTACAGACGCACAAGGTGACACACACGGGGTACAATGGCAATTAAAGGGACATTTCCCACATCTGTGGCTTTTTAAATTACCATCAGTGTATAAATAGTCAATGAGTTTGTTAGCTCTCACGTGGATGCACTGAGAAGACTAGATACTGAGCCATGGGGAGTGGAAAAGAACTGTCAAAAAACCTGCATAACAAGGTAATGGAACTTTAAAAAAATGGAAAACGGTATAAAAAGATATCCAAGACTTTGAGTATGCCAGCCATCACTGTTCAGTCACTTAGTGGAAAGTTCAGGGATCTCTTGATACGAAGCCAAAGTCAGGTAGACCAAGAAAGATGCCAGCCACAACTGCCAGAATAATTGTTTGGGATACAAAGAAAAACCCCACAGGTAACCTCAGGAAAAATACAGGCTGTTCTGCAAAAAGTCGGTGTGGTGGTTTCAAGGAGCACAATATGACAATCTTTGAACAAAAATGAGCTGCATGGTCAAGTTGCCAGAAAGAAGCCTTTTACTGCACCAACGCCACAAAAAAACCCCAATATGCCCGGAACAACTGTATTTTGTAACGGCCAACGCGTTTCGTTGTGCAGCCGACTTAAATATTTCCTCCTTTCCCATAAAAATGGTTTGTTGGGAAAATAAATCCTCCAATGTACTCACAAATGAAAGCATCTTCAGGAACCAAATCAATAGAGTAGAGATGCTCAGGTGATGCCCATTCAATAAGCCACGCCCCTTGTGAGAGGCATCGTTTCGTGTATCTGTATTGGATTGACTTTTGAAGCTGCTTTCATTTGTAAATACATTGAAGGGTTTATTTTCCCAATAAAATATTTTTATGGTGGTGCACTAGGTTGGTGTGCCCCCTTCTTCTTTCTTCTTCTTTCTTTTTTTTTTCACGTACGAGTCATAGCTATATTGTATGCATTGCGGTAAGTTTACATGCGCAGTAGGCGTGTCACTGCTGTCCAATCAGCAGCAACATTATCCACCTGCCATGTGTGTGTGTGCGCCTTTAATTGGCCAACTGAAGATGCTCACTGGGCAGACCGATAAATTGGGAAGCAACGGATTAGGAGTCAATTTATAAAACATTCACTGAACGAATATCAGAAGCATTTGTGCAAGCTGAACGAACCGCCACCGTCATTCTCCCAAGGCCTAATCCGACGCTTTCTGACAAGTAAGTTTCTAACAAAAAAATTTTTTTTTTTTTTTTTTAGAAACTTACTCAGAACCCCCAAACATGATTTTTTTTTAATTTTGTTTTTAGCAGAGGCCCTAGAGAATAAAATGGCAATAGTTGTAATTTTTTATGTCCCGCAGCAGTTTTTCAAATGCGATTTTCTTTGGAAAAAAATACTTTAATGAATTTAATGGAGAAAAAAAAAAAAAAAAAAAAATATATATATATATATATATATAACCCAATTTTTAGTTAAATATGGAAAATGTTATGCCGAGTAAATGGATACCTAACATGTCAGGCTGAGTAAATGGATACCTAACATGTCAGGCTGAGTAAGGATACCTAACATGTCAGGCTGAGTAAATGGATACCTAACATGTCAGGCTGAGTAAATGGATACCTAACATGTCAGGCTGAGTAAATGGATACCTAACATGTCAGGCCGAGTAAATGGATACCTAACATGTCCGGCCGAGTAAATGGATACCTAACATGTCCGGCCGAGTAAATGGATACCTAACATGTCATGCCGAGTAAATGGATACCTAACATGTCACGCCGAGTAAATGGATACCTAACATGTCACGCCGAGTAAATGGATACCTAACATGTCACGCCGAGTAAATGGATACCTACCATGTCACGCCGAGTAAATGGATACCTACCATGTCACGCCGAGTAAATGGATACCTACCATGTCACGCCGAGTAAATGGATACCTACCATGTCACGCCGAGTAAATGGATACCTACCATGTCACGCCGAGTAAATGGATACCTACCATGTCACGCCGAGTAAATGGATACCTACCATGTCACGCCGAGTAAATGGATACCTACCATGTCAGGCCGAGTAAATGGATACCTACCATGTCAGGCCGAGTAAATGGATACCTACCATGTCAGGCCGAGTAAATGGATACCTAACATGTCACGCCGAGTAAATGGACACCTACCATGTCACGCCGAGTAAATGGATACTTACCATGTCAGGCCGAGTAAATGGATACCTACCATGTCAGGCCGAGTAAATGGATACCTAACATGTCAGGCCAAGTAAATGGATATCTAACATGTCACGCTTTAAATCTGCGCATGCTCGTGGAATGGCACCAAACTACAGTACTTAAAAATCTCCATAGGCGATGGTTTAAAAATTTTTACAGGTTAGAGTTACAGGGGAGGTCTAGAGCTACAATTCTTGCTTTCATTCTGACGTTCGCGGCAACACCTCAAATGTGTGGTGCGAACGCCGTTTACGTATGTGGGAGTGACCTATCGCGATCATGGGGGGGAATGGGGCAGCTTTAAAAGTTTGTTTTTAATTTTATTATGTTTTAAAATGTTTACACTGTCCCTTTGTTTATTTTTTTAATCACTTTTATTGCTATCACAAGAAATGTATACATTCCTTGCGATGGTAACAAAGCATGACAGGTCCTCTTTATGGAGAGATCTGGGGTCTAAAAGACCCCACATCTCTCCTCTACAATGGAAACCATCAGATAAAAAAAAATATAGCATTGATCTAATGCTTTCCAAAAAAAAAAGGCATTGTTTACATTGGGCCGGAACAGGAGGTTACGTCATGACGTCGCTCCAGTCCTCCTAGGCCAGTGGTCGGCAAGCCGTGGCTCGCGAGCCACATGCGGCTCTTTTCAAACTTTAATGCGGCTCTTCCGTGTGCCGGGCGGCCACCCGAGAAGAGGGAGGGGAGCGGGCGCCCGGCACACAGAAGAGCCGCATTAAAGTCAGGACTCTGCAGCTGTCAGGATGTAGGCGGGGCAGCCAGGATGTAGGCGGGGCAGCGTGACGAACTCCTCTCCTCTCACAGTCTACCCTGAAGACCGGAACAGCGCGAAGAACGCGCGGAGCAAAGGTAAGTGAATTAACACAATATGGGGAAGGAATTACTATAGGGGGGATGAATTACTATAGGGGATGAATTACTAGAGGGGGGATGAATTACTATAGGGGATGAATTACTATATGGGGGATGAATTACTATATGGGGGATGAATTACTATATGGGGGATGAATTACTAGAGGGGGGATGAATTACTATATGGGGGATTAAATTACTATGGGGGATGAATTACTATAGGGGGGATGAATTTATATGGGGGATGAATTACTATGGGGGATGAATTACTATATGGGGGATGAATTACTATATGGGGGATGAATTACTAGAGGGGGGATTAATTACTATATGGGGGATGAATTACTATATGGGGGATGAATTACTATGGGGGATGAATTACTATATGGGGGATGAATTACTATGGGGGGTGAATTACTATATGAGGGATGAATTACTATGGGGGATGAATTACTATGGGGGATGAATTACTATATGGGGGATGAATTACTATATGGGGGATGAATTACTATGGGGGATGAATTACTATATGGGGAATGAATTACTATGGGGGATGAATTACTATATGGGGGATGAATTACTATATGGGGGATGTATTTTCAGTTTTAAAAATGTGGCTCTCAAAATAAATTTCAATCGTGGTTTTGGCGAGATTTGGCTCAGTTGAAAAAAAAGGTTTCCCACCACTGGCCTAGGCCATAGAGATGCACGGAGGACGTATTTCCTCTGCCAATCTGTGCTTTCAGCCGCCACAACCGCCGGATCGGTTCCCTGGGCTTCCCAATCATCCAGGTACGCCCGAAAACCATCAGAAAGCTAGTCAGCAGCACAGATCACTTTTTAGCAGTTGGAGAATCGCCGGCTGAAAATAAATAACGGGGTTATGGCATATTTGGTGCAGCCATAACCCCGGTATTCCACTTGAAGACCATGACGGGTTTTTTTCCCAGTTAGGAGGTTTTCAAGTGTCATCGGCTCCAGCTAGTGGGCAACATGCGGCATTGTTTTCTCATTGATGTGTTTCGGAAAACTATACTGCAGTTTGGCCGCCAGATGGCGCCGATGATACAGGCTTAGAAAAATGACGGAACATCTTGTTCAGCACTGATACTTCTGACAATGTATTATGAATAGACCCCTTAGTGTTGTCAGCCTGAAACAGGAAGTGCTGTTACTGGCAGGATCTCCAGGCACAAAAAGAAAACCAAAAAAACTTTGCAATAGAGTCACAAATGCAGAATCATAAAGAAAATTACATGCAGGTGTGTCGACAAACATACAAAAAAATAGATTTTGGGATTCAATTTATTTGGTAAAGAGTAACTCTTTATTGAGGAAATGCCCCTCCCCCTCTGGGTGATCTATGTACATTGAAGGGATTTGAACAAACTTTGTAGCAGTTTCCTACCTTTTGTTATTCTGAAGAAATATCTGTTTGTTTCTCTGTGTCCATGTGCAGAGGGAGTGTGAATGGGAGCGACTTTATCATCATCAATCTGCAGGGCTCTAATGAGGAAAGTGGCGGGGTCTGCATCCCTTTAGATGTGATTTCCCTTTGGGAGTATCTCACCAAAAATGACATTTTTGTTGCAGGGATGCCAAAAACCTGACTTGTATTTTAGTACAGATTTCTGGGAGAATCAGTGGGCCAATCACACAAGCAGGAAATTACATACTTTGGGGGGGGGGGGGGCGCATTCTGTATACCATCTGTGTACAGAATGCCTCCAGGCTGCCATATTGCACCACTATCTCTTCAGACTAACAAATGTGTCCATGTGCAGAGTGACTTTGTAATCATCAATCAGCTGCTGCACCTGCAGGACTCTGAGGAAAGTGGCGGGGTCTGCATCCCTTTTAGATAAGATTTCCCTTTGGGATTATCTCACCAAAAATGACATTTTTGTTGCAGGGGATGCTCAAAATCTGACTTGTACCTTAGTGCAGACTTCTGGGTAAAATCAGCGAGCCAATCACACAAGTATGAAATGACATATCTGGGGGGGCACTCTGTATACAATCAGTGTACAGAACGCCTCCAGGCGGCCATATTACATTTTACAGAAAAACGACTGCAGGTGCAGATTGAAAAATAATTTTTCATAATATTCAACTACAATATGACTTGTCACAATCGTATACGATATATATATGTATATACTCGAAAGTATGGGGACACCTAATGTAAAGGGGGCTCTATTGGGGGCACCTGATGTAAAGGGGGGCTCTGGGGACACCTCTGATGTAAAGGGGGGCTCTGGGGACACCTCTGATGCAAAGGGGATCTCTGGGGACACCAGATGTAAAGGGGGCTCTGGGAACACCAGATGTAAAGGGGGCTCTGGGGACACCAGATGTAAAGGGGGGCTCTGGGGACACCAGATGTAAAGGGGGGCTCTGGGGACACCAGATGTAAAGGGGGGCTCTGGGGACACCAGATGTAAAGGGGGGCTCTGGGGACACCAGATGTAAAGGGGGGCTCTGGGGACACCAGATGTAAAGGGGGGCTCTGGGGACACCAGATGTAAAGGGGGGCTCTGGGGACACCAGATGTAAAGGGGGGCTCTGGGGACACCAGATGTAAAGGGGGGCTCTGGGGACACCAGATGTAAAGGGGGGCTCTGGGGACACCAGATGTAAAGGGGGGCTCTGGGGACACCAGATGTAAAGGGGGGCTCTGGGGACACCAGATGTAAAGGGGGGCTCTGGGGACACCTGATGTAAAGGGGGGCTCTGTTGCGGACACCTAATGTAAAGGGGGGCTCTGTTGGGGACACCTAATGTAAAGGGGGGCTCTGTTGGGGACACCTAATGTAAAGGGGGGCTCTGTTGGGGACACCTAATGTAAAGGGGGGCTCTGTTGGGGACACCTAATGTAAAGGGGGGCTCTGTTGGGGACACCTAATGTAAAGGGGGGCTCTGTTGGGGACACCTAATGTAAAGGGGGGCTCTGTTGGGGACACCTAATGTAAAGGGGGGCTCTGTTGGGGACACCTAATGTAAAGGGGGGCTCTGTTGGGGACACCTAATGTAAAGGGGGGCTCTGTTGGGGACACCTAATGTAAAGGGGGGCTCTGTTGGGGACACCTGATGCAAAGGGGGGCTCTGGGGACACCTGATGCAAAAGGGGGCTCTGGGGGCACCTGATGTAAAGGGGGGCTCTATTGGGGACACCTCTGATGTAAAGGGGGGCTCTGGGGATACCTGATGTAAAGGGGGGCTCTGGGGACACCTGATATAAAAGGGGCTCTGTTGGGGACACCTGATGTAAAGGGGGGCTCTGGGGACACCTGATGTAAAGGGGGGCTCTGGGGACACCTGATGCAAAGGGGGGCTCTGGGGACACCTGATGCAAAGGGGGGCTCTGGGGACACCTGATGCAAAGGGGGGCTCTGGGGACACCTGATGCAAAGGGGGGCTCTGGGGACACCTGATGCAAAGGGGGGCTCTGGGGACACCTGATGTAAAGGGGGGCTCTGCTGGGGACACCTGATGTAAAGGGGGGCTCTGCTGGGGACACCTGATGTAAAGGGGGGCTCTGCTGGGGGCACCTGATGTAAAGGGGGGCTCTATTGGGGGCACCTGATGTAAAGGGGGGCTCTATTGGGGGCACCTGATGTAAAGGGGGGCACCTGATGAAAAGGGGGGCTCTGGGGGCACCTGATGTAAAGGGGGGCTCTGGGGGCACCTGATGTAAAGGGAGGCTCTGTTGGGGGCACCTGATGTAAAGGGGGGCTCTGGGGGCACCTGATGTAAAGGGAGGCTCTGTTGGGGACACCTGATGTAAAGGGAGGCTCTGTTGGGGACACCTAATGTAAAGGGAGACTCTACCTGGCGGGGGGGGGGGGGGGAATTTGCCATCTTCACCCTGGGCACTGGATAGCCTTGTCCTGGCACGGTGTGTCAGGATCGGCACATTGGTGAAATTTGTTTTGTGCGAAATCATATGTTCTCAGATTATATTTTTCTGCAATCCAAAGGTGTGAATGGGGGAGATACCACATTTTGGCCACCAGGTGGCACTGACTATCATAGGAAATAAGTATGCTCCTCAGCACCACCTAATGACCACAACACAGTGCCTAGATTAGGTTTCCTCCCAGCGCACACCAGCGAATGTGCGTTCAGCGCAGCTAATCCGCAGTCTGACTAATAAAAATACATTTTAATGTCCAAATATATTATAAAATTTATTGAATTCCAAGGATATGTATTACAGCCATTTGGGGGGGGGGGGGGGCGGTCGGAGGAACTGAAGCCCCAATGTCTTGGGCAGGGGCGGACTGACAACTCATGGGGCCCCCGGGTCAAGAGGGGATCATGGGGCCCCTGTGTCCTTGCCCACACTCAAAAAAGCCTATGAAAAAGGTACCGGGGCATCTCATGGGGCCCCCTACTGATCCTGGGCCCTCAGGCAGTGCCCGAGTGCTGGAATGGTCAGTCCGCCCCAATGTCTTGGGTTATATTCAGTCATGTGACTGGTGATCCTGTTCTTTAGGTTGGGTTCACGCTCATGTGGCGCGGAATTCGCAGCGTTTTCTGTGCGAATTGTACACCACATCAGAATTGCACCCCATTCATCGCAGCGGGTATGTTAACAACACCCCAAAATCGGTCCGCAAAACGCCGTGCAATGCGCAGAATACCCATGTGATCCGATTCTAGTGCAGTCTTTTTGGTGCAGGTACGGTGTGATTAGAGCCATACCAAATGTACGACTCCGATCGCACCGCACACAAATCGCATGTGATGTACCGCATCGCATATATGTGAACCCGGACTTAAAGTGAAACTTGCAAAGTAAGGCAGCAGGCTCATTTAAATGCCCCCTCCCCAGCTACAAATATTCGCCTTCTGTACCCTACCCCCTACCCCGCTGCCCCCTACAATGCAAGGCTTTGTTACTGGGGGGGCAAAGAGAGTAAAGCCTCAGTTAAAGGGGCACCTGACCTTGACTACATTGTGTGGGTGGAGCATGCATTCCTTAAACCCTCCCCCCAGAACCGTACCTATCAGATAGCGGGGAGGTCTCATTGTGGCGCACGGTGATCTATGGCGTGATGGCAACTGGGTGAATTGGATGTGGGTAGGGAGGGTGATCAGCACGGAGAGGGAGCAATTACTGGAACCAATCCCCTGTATGGCTCTCTCTGCAGCAGCTGAAAGCTGGCTTCTTCTCCTCTCCCTCCGGCTGGTGTTCAGCTGCTGCAGAGAGAGCCATACAGGGGACTGGTTGCAGGAATTGCCCCCCCCCCCCCCACAATGCGGATCACCCTGGGCACATCTGATTCACCCAGCTGCCTGGGCCCCAACAGTGCCGTCTTCCCTCTTCTCCTTTCTACCGGCAGCTGCAAGCACACAATAGGATCCTTCAGGATGGAGAGTTGGGGGAAGGGTCTGATAAATATGTCACATTAACCAGCCCCGTCCTTTCCTGAATGAACACAATGAGTGATTGGTACTGATCACTCATTGTGTCCATTCATAACATAGTAAACTGTGTTTGTTTGTTTTTTAAGGAGGCCCCTGTCAGGTTGGCTATATGGGGCCCCATGGTTTCCAACAGCAGCCCTGACAATAACCATACCAAGATGAAGATTGTAGCTAAATTCTGGGCGTTGTTTGTGTTTTCTTGCTGTCGGTAAAAAGTTCTGAAAAAAAAAAATTTAAATTTGGGTCTGCCCCCGGAGGTCCACCACACCATCTGTAGCTTCAGTCAGCATTTCAGCAGGTTGTGCCCACCTACCCCCTACATAGGTGTGAATGTGGCTCCTGAGCTGTGAACAGATGGGATACACTATTGTAGTACATACATCCTGGTCACCCAAAAAGTGGTTCTCAGCTCCGCCCACCCACTTTGATCATAATTAGAGGGCGTTCCTCCCATGGCTCGGGTTAGGTGAACGGAGCAGGCGAGTCTTCATGGAAGAGCCAAGATCACCAGCAAGATATTTGTGGGGGGAGGGGGTACGTTGGGTTGCACCTCATCCTTTTAATCCCAAACACTTATTAATGACACGGGTTCCGGGGCTAATTTTAGGCAGATGAGGCACTAAATGAGTTTAATTACCACCTTAATCAGCCACAGAATCTGTAGAATTCTGTTCGGTTTTAACCACTTCCCATCCGGGCGCTGTATATAAACGGCCAGACGGTGGCGGTGCAGGGGCGGGTTGGCATTCATAAACGGCGCCCGTCATTGTGGATTGTGCGCACTCCCTGAGAGCGCGCGGCACTGCGAAACACCGATTGCTGAACGGGACCTCTGTGTGAGCTCCTGATCATGTGATCACTGATTGGCCAATCAGTGATCACATAAATAGACGTAAGCAATATGTCACTTCTGACATCATCACTTACTACGTGTGAAATCTGTGAATGATCACAGAGGTCACATGGTACAGGGCTATTCACAACAGCCTTGTACCATGTGACAAACTGTGACCAATCACAGCTCTCACACAGTATTTCTCAATGGCTGCAAGAATGCAGCCAGAGAGAAGGAGAAATGATTGCTTTTACAGACTTTATGGGTAAAAGCAATGTGTGTAAAAAAAAAAAAAAAAAATCTTCATCACCCCCCACAAGTAGTACAGTGTCACCATGTTGACACTACTGATAGGGTGACAGTATGTAAAAAAAAAAAAAAAAAAAAAAAAAAAACCATAAATAATATAAAAAAATGAAAAATGTAAAAATTTTTTTTTGAAACTTATAATTTTTGGTTTTAAACTAATTTGGGTTATTTTTTTTTTCACTAAAAAGATAACGGAATACATTTTGTTCAAGATTTATGAAGAAAGATTATTTGCAAAATATTGTAAGAAAAACTTTTTTTCTAAATTTTGGGACTTTTTCATTTATATAGCAAAAAAAAATCCCAGTGGTGAATAAATACCACCGCTAAAAAATTCATATGGGTACAGTGTTGCATGACCGCGCAATTGTCATTCAATGTGCCGACAGCACTGAAAGCTGAAAATTGGCCTGGGGGGGAAGAGGGGGAAAGTGTCTGGACTGGAAGAGGGGGAAAGTGTCCGGACTGGAAGGGGGGGAAAGTGTCCGGACTGGAAGGGGGGGAAAGTGTCCGGACTGGAAGAGGGGGAAAGTGTCCGGACTGGAAGGGGGGGGGGGGGGAAGTGTCCGGACTGGAAGTGGGTGGGGAAAGTGTCCGGACTGGAAGTGGGTGCGGAAAGTGTCCGGACTGGAAGGGGGGGGGGGAAAGTGTCCGGACTGGAAGGGGGGGGGGAAAGTGTCCGGACTGAAAGGGGGGGAAGTGTCCACACTGGAAGGGGGGGGGAAAGTGTCCGGACTGGAAGAGGAGGGGGAAAGTGTCCGGACTGGAGGGGGTGGGGGAAGTGTCCGGACTGGAAGTGGGTGGGGAAAGTGTCCGGACTGGGGGGGGGGGGGGGGGGGGGGAAAGTGACCGGACTGGAAGGGGGGGGGAAAGTGTCCGGACTGGAAGGGGGGGGAAGTGCGGACTGGAAGGGAAAGGGGGGGGGGAAAGTGTCCGGACTGGAAGGGGGGGGGGAAAGTGTCCGGACTGGAAGGGGGGGGAAAGTGTCCGGACTGGAAGGGGGGGGGGAAAGTGTCCGGACTGGAAGGGGGGGTGGTGAAAGTGTCCGGACTGGAAGGGGGGGGAAAGCGTCCGGACTGGAAGGGGGGGAAAGCGTCCGGACTGGAAGGGGGGGAAAGCGTCCGGACTGGAAGGGGGGGGAGAAAGCGTCCGGACTGGAAGTAGATAAAGGGATGAGGTGGCAACTTTAGGGGGTAAGTGCCAAAAGCTCAGATTTTGGGCCCAATCACATATATGTACCACGGTAACACAATGCGTGCTAATCTATGATCTGGGTTGCCATTTGCTGTAGACTGCACCCTGACGCAGCCCAGAAAGCAGCCCCAAATGCAGCCTGTTCCCAGACTATATGATCTGCAATTCAAATGTGCGAATAAGGAAACTACAGCATTACGGCCAATAGATGGCGCAGAGGAGCATACTTACTTTCAGTGAAGACACTCCGGCTGGTCTGCATGCTTCTTCTGGGTCAGTGACACCAATAATTGAAATTACTGGATCAGCTTGACCAGGGGTGGACTGAAAACTCATGGGGCCCCAGGCAATAGGAGATCATGGGGCCCCTGTGTCCTCGCCCACACTCAATCTACACCCAAAAAAGCCTATGAAAGGTACCAGGGGCATCTCATGGGGCCCCCTACTGACCCTGGGCCCTCGGGCAGTGCCCGAGTACCCTAATGGTCAGTCCACCCCTGAGCATGACTGCCTGGCACCTAGCAATAATATTGTGGGGTGTTTTTGTTGTTGTTTTTGTTAGCAAAGATTTCCTTTAAGTAGAAATTTTGCTTTTCTGGGGCAAAGTAACAGGTCGCTTTACTGCCCTCCCCCCGCGTCACAAAGGGTAAAAATAAATAAATAATAATATATCACATACAATTGCTCCACAAGTCATAATGTAATTCAATCTGCAGCCACTGTAATTTTTTGTAAAATGCAATATGGCCGCCCCGAGAGCCATCTTTTAATGTTGATTGGACCCTGGGCAAACATTTTCATGGCCACCCCCCTCATGCAATTTTGCTCTCCACCTGCAACTGTTCAAGCATGCTCCTGTTTGCCTAGTGGGCAGCATTTAGCAGAGGTGATTGTGGCTGGAACCTCGGGGGCGGGGCATAATATACATATGAATGCCCCCTGCTATGTACATATCAATGCCGCTGGCCTGCCTCTGTTTATATGTGAATAATGACATGGTCTGCATGTGAGTCATGGCAAAAGGGCAGAGCTGGGAAGCATAAGTGACAGCACTTCACAATGAGATATCAGGACACAATGAGGGAAGAAGACTTCAAGGGACAAGGGAATGTAAACTGGGGCTGTTGGAAAGTATGGGGCAACTGCTCTGGACCCCACAACAATGACTGGGCCCAGGGCAGTTGCCCCTTTTGCCCCTCCTTAAAGACGGTCCTGGCTACGCCCACAAAAACGTCATTTTCTGATTGTGCAATTGGCTCACTGTTGCTCCACACTAAGGCTGGCCATACATTATACAATTTTCTTGAGAAATTTGCTTTAAATTTACCAAAAAAACATATAATACGAGAGGTCAATGCTAAACAACACTTTCAATTGCATCCAATTAAACAGTCCCTTGTGCTACATAATTGAACGTAAATCTAATGGAAATTGGGCAGAAAATTGTAAGAAAATTGTATAGTGTAAGATCTGCCTAAGAGTTAGATTTTAGGCATCCCCTGCAAAAGGAATTTCACGTTTGAGACCTCCCAAGGGTTAAATCCTTCTAAAGGGATGCAGACCCCGCAGCTTAACTCATCAGAACACAGAGTGCACCAGGTGATTATAATGAACCAGGCCCCCCCATTTAATATCAGCCTGCCCAGGACACAGGGAAACAAACAGATATTTCTTCAGAGCAACAAAAGGTAGGAATCAGATAAAATGTTTGATAAAATCCTTGCAATGTACAAAGATCAACCAGAGATTTTTTTTTTTTTTTGGAAGCGCTCAACCTGTGGCCCTTCCAGGTGTTGCAGAACTACGAATCCCATGAGTCATTGCAAGGCTGACCGTTACAAGCATGGCTCCCAAAGACAGAGGCATGATGGGACTTGTAGTTCAGCGACACCTGGAGGCCCACGGGTTGAGCACCCATGCCCTAGCAGTAACAGATTGGCTGACTGCTTGTCATACAAGAAACCGCTGAAAGCAGAACCCTGAGTGAGTGAGTATGAATAAAACACAATTTTTATTCCAGTTATATATTCATTAAATGTCATTTTAAAAACAGCTAGTATAAATACCCAAATCTGTCCTTATATCAGCTTCCTGTAATTCCACTTTGCATTGGAAGATGGAGGGTCAGCACACCTACCGGAGTTTTATTTCTTGGAATGGTGCTGTCAGTCTTACACTGCGATAATACATGCAGGATAGGGGGGTGGTTGGTAGGTGGTGGGGGGGGTGGGTGGTGGTGGGGGTGGGTAGTGGTAGGTGGTGGGGGGGGGTGGGTGGTGGTGGGTGGTTGGGGGTGGTGGTGGGTGGTGGTGGGGTGGTGGTGGGGGTGGGTGGTGGTGGGTAGTGGTGGGTGGTTGGGGTTGGTGGTGGTGGGTAGTGGTGGGTGGTGGTGGTTGTTGGTGGGGGCACAGGGATGACCTCGTGGACATCCTTCTGCTCCGATTTCTCTCCTTCAGCTAAACAGCATGCATGGAGGTATCTGCACTGCTGGCTTGTATTCAGGCATCCTGTATCTGCAACTGTCTGAACACCCGAATAATTACTGCATCTGATTGGCTGCCTTCTTGTTAAGCTGACATGCCCCCCCCCCCTTCAACTGATCTTTGTTGTGCCGGGTGGTGCTAAGAGGGCCACAATTTTAGCAATTTAGCCAGAATTGGCCAAAAATTCGAGCTGTGCATGGCTAGCATACGGAAACTGAACTTGCAATATAAATAAAGGGAAAACGTTTCTAGTTTTCGATTGGCGAGGAATTTGGACCCCTGTCAGGTTTTTATCGTCTGTGCTCCTATTAGGGAGATTTCACCCTCTCTTTGTCCTGTGTGCCATTACCACTGAGGGTGGAAGTGAGAAATTTTGGGCTGTCACCAGAACAGTAATAGAGGGGGGAATCTTCCAATGGGAACACTAATTCTGGTGACATCCTCGGCTGCCCTGATTGACTATGGGACAGGAAAATCTTCCCAGCTGGACACAGATGACAAAAAAAAATATGCCAGGGGTTATAACCCTCCCTTACTCCTATCCAAAATGGAAAACGTTTTGCCTTTGGTTTGCCCATACAGTGTTTGCACATAGTCCAGCCATGGACTCACTGCCTCTTGCTGCCTGTCTAAGCTCCGGTGTTGACTGGTGCAGAAACCTAGATGGGTTATGACACTGTGCCCCCCATCTCACATTACAGTTTTTGGGCTTGACAATTGGCCCCTGTCAAACAGGGTACTTCATAACCTACCCCATGCTCAGAAGCTTGTTGGTGAGAGCTCTGGCAGTGTGGGGAGATGGCAATGGGTATGTCTACGTGCCTAGGTGGGTGAACTGGGATTGCAGCATTGGAAGGGTAGGTCTTTTGGCCTAAGCATGTGGGATGGGTACGTCAAAATGCCTAGACAGGTAGGCTGTGTGGAATAGGTAGGTCCATGTGACTAAGCGGGTGGGCTGAGTTGGGTAGTAGGTCTAGTGTGGGATGGGCAGGTCTATGTGCCTTGGTAGGCGGTTGGGCTGGATAGGTCTAGCTTAGAATTGATACCTGTACGTGCCTAGGGGGGTGAACTGGGTTGGATTATGTCTAGCGTGGGATAAGTAGATCTATATGCTGGGGGGGGGGGGGGGGGGTAGGCTGGGTTGGGTAGGTCTAGCATGGGATGGGTGGATCTACATGCCTAGTGGGATGGGCTTGGTTCGTTAGGTCTAGCATGAGATGGGTAGGTCTATGTGGCTAGGCAGGAGGGCTGGGTTGGCTAGGTCTAGTGTGGCATGGGTTGGTTTAAGTGCCTAGGCAGGAGGGTGGGATGTAGTGTGGAATGGTTAGCTTTACATGGCTATGTGGGTCGGCTGGGTTGGCTAGGTCTAGCGTGAGATGGATGGGTCTATGTGCCCAGGTGGGTATGCTGGGTTGGGAAGGCCTAGCATAGGGTGGGTAGGTCTACATGTCTAGGGGGATGGGCTTTGTGCAGATACTGTCACTTGGTCCTGGCTTTAAGTAACCATTTTCCACTTAGTTACCCAACAGATACATTATTGCCACTACAGTGTTGAACTCACAGATGATGCTTGCAGGTGTAAGTATAAAGCAGGACACATCTAAAAATAAAAATTGGGATCTCATGGGATGGGTAGGTCTATGTGCCTAGGCAGGTGGGCTGGGTTGGTTAGGTCTAAAGTGGGATCGTTGGGTGGACTGGTTTGTGTTGGTCCAGCGTAGGATCTACATGCCTAAGCAGGTGGGCTGGGTTGGGTGGGTCTAGTGTGGAATTGGTTGGTCTATATGCCAAGGTGTGTGGGCTGGGTTGGATAGGTCTACCATGGGATCGGTAGGTGGGCTGTGCTGGGTAGGTATAGTGTGGGATGACTAGGTCTGTGTGCCTAGGCAGGTGGCCTGGGTTGGGTAGGTCTAGCATGGGATGGGTGCCTACATGCCTAGGCGGGTGGGGTGGGTTGGGTAGGTCTAGCGTAGGATTGGTAGGTCTACAAGCCTAGACGGGTGAACTTGGTTGGCTAGATCTAACGAGGAATGGGTTGGTCTTTGTGCCAAGGTGGGTGGGCCCAGTTGAATAGGTCTAGAATGGTATCGGTAGGTGGACTGGGTTGTGTTGGTCTAGCATAGGATCACTAGGTCTACATTCCTAGGCAGGTGAGCTGCGTTGCGTAGGTCTAGTGTGGAATGTGTTGTTCTACGTGCCAAGGCGGGTGGGCTGGGTTGGATAGGTCTACCGTGGGATTGGTAGGTGGACTGGGCTGTGTTGGGTAGGTATAGCGTGGGATGACTAGGTCTACGTGCCTAGGAAGGTGGACTGGGTTGTGTTGGTCCAGAGTAGGATTACTAGGTCTACATGCCTAAGCAGGTGGGCTGGGTTGGGTAGGTCTAGTGTGGAATGGGTTGTTCTACATGCTAAGGTGGGTGGGTTGGGTTGGATAGTTCTACTGTGGGATCGGTAGATAGACTGGCTGCTGTGTTGGGTAGGTATAGCATGGGATGACTAGGTCTACGTGCCTAGGAAGGTGGCCTGGGTTGGGTAGGTCTAGCATGGGATGGGTAGGTCTACATGCCTAGGTGGGTGTGGTGAGTGGGTTAGGTATGTCTAGCATGGAATTTGTAGATCTATGTGCCTAGGCAGGTGGAGTGGGTTGGGTAGGTCTAGCGTAAGAAGGGTAGGTCTACAAGCCTAGGTGGGTGGGCTATGTGCAGGCACTGCCACTTTGGCTTTAAGTAGCCACTTTCCACTTAGTTACCAAACAGATACGTTATTGCCACTACTGCGTTGAACTCAAGGATGATACTGGCAAGTATACAGTTGTGTTAAAAATAATAGCAGTCAGACATCACTAACCGGATCAATCACTGTTTTTGGTGGAAATGATATTTCTACATGGCAAATAATTTCCTAGCAGGTGTAGTAGAGTCATAGAAATCCAAAAGACCCAACAGTCATGACATGCATGCTGCTGATTCTGTGTCATTGAATCACTCATTGAAAGGGGCGTGTTCAAAATAATAGCAGTGTGGAGTTCTATTAGTGAGGTCATTCATTCTTTGATAAACAGGTGGCAATTATTGCCCTTATTTAAGGAAGGAAGGCAGCAAATGTTGGACATGCTGGTTACAGTGCATTTCTCTCTGAAATTCTGAGGAAAATGGGTCGTTCCAGACATTGTTCAGAAGAACAGCGTACCTTGACTAAAAAGTTGATTGGAGAGGGGAAAAAAACATATAAAGAAGTGCAGAAAATGATCGGCTGCTCAGCTAAAATGATCGCAAATGCTTTAAAATGGCAACCAAAACCTGAAAGACGTGGAAGAAAGCGAAAAACTACCATTGGAATGGATAGAAGAATAGCCAAAAAGCAGACTCAGCCAACAATCAGCTCCAGGAAGATGAAAGAAGGTGTGACGTTCCCTGTGAGGACTCAGCCAACAATCAGCTCCAGGAAGATGAAAGAAGGTGTGACGTTCCCTGTGAGGACTGTTACAATTAGAAGACGCCGATGTGAAGCCAAACTATCTGCAAGAAGTCCCCGCAAAGTCCCACTGTTGGGAAAAAGACGTGCTGAAGAGGTTACAATCTGCCAAAGAGCACATTGACCGGCCTAAAGAGAAATGGGGCAACATTTTGTGGACGGATGAAAGTAAGATTGTTCTTTTTGGGTCTAGTGGGTGGAGACAGTTTGTCAGATGACCCCCAAACACTGAATTCAAGCCACAGGACACTGTGAAGACCGTGAAGCATGGTGGTGCAAGCATCATGATCTGGGGATGTTTCTCATACTACGGTGTTGGGCCTATTTATCGCATACCAGGGATCATGGATCAGTTTGAATCCATCAGAATACTTAAAGAGGTCATGCTGCCTTATGCTGAAGAGGAAATGCCCTTGAAATGGGTGTTCCAACAAGACAACGACCCCAAACACACCAGTAAACGTGCAACATCTTGGTTCCAGACCAACAAGATGGACGTTATGGAGTGGCCAGCCCAATCCCCGGATCTTCATCCAATAGAAAACTTGTGGGGTGACATCAAAAATGCCGTTTCTGAGGCAAAACCAAGAAATAGAGAAGAACTGTGGAATGTGGTCCAATCATCCTGGGCTGGAATACCTGATCACAGGGGCCAGAAGTTGGGGGACTCCATGCAACACAGATGTACAGCAGTTCTCAGAAACAGTGCGACTACAACCAAATATTCATGAAGTCATTCAAAGGAAAGCAAAATCTTCAAACATTTCTCAGTTTATATAGTGAATGTTTGACTTTGTAAAGAAGAATACAAACACGGCGATTTTTTTGAACCGTCTAATATTCACTTTTCTTCCATTTCTTTAGAGGAACAACACAAATTTGATGTATTTTTCTTCCTGTTGTGATTTGGAATAGAATGTGTCGTGTTCCCAATGCATTTGTGTGGATGGAAATAAAAGGATTAGAAGGATTTTCAGCTTTATTCACTTTTTTCAACACACTGCTATTATTTTGAACCCAACTGTATGTGTAAAGCAGCACAAATTGTGATCTCGAGATGAATGCCGTTTGCTCAGAGTTCTACGTTACCCCATCCTTCACCTCACTAAAACCCTGTAAGCGCAGCATTTAACGACACAACTTTAGCATCTAATAAAGATGGTGCATTCGTCATCTCGAATGATGATCCGCTGGGGGGGAAAAATAATAACAAATCTTAAACAAAGTATTCAGTGGTACCGTGCTACTTAAATCAGAATCAATGTAAACAAATTTTTAAATTACAAAAATGTCAACATATATTATTTTTCATTTAAAAATGTATAATACAGTACAGAAAATAACATACATTAATTAGTACAATGTTTTAGCTTTTTTTTTTGTTTTTTTTTCTTTAGGAAAACCACATTTTTTTTCATCATTGGATCATGTAATCTACACTTAACACATTTCATTCATAATTAGAAAATAGTAAAGTGTATATCAAAAAATTCACTTATAGAGAGTGGACAGAGAAGTTACATAGGCATGCATATAATATATATTTATTGATGACAAGTAAAGATTAAATTGTTGCTTGAAGACGCGTTCCATGTACAACTCATTGGATGTAATATTTTAGGAAATAAATCGATGTAGCGGTTTTTATTATTTTTCTCTGCATAACAAACCCAAGTTGAAAATGACCTGTAAATCATGTTTTTTCCTGAATTTATTTTCCTAAGAAAAGCAGAATATTAAATTTTTTTTTTTTTTTTTTTAACCTAAGTTTTCTTCTTTGGTGCTTTTTCCAGTTCTTGGTATTTAACAAGAGAAGGAGCAATGTAAACCCTGAAATAGCATATATTCATAGATAAGAAGTTGGGTTATCCCTAGGAAGTAGATCCAATGGAGTCTGAATGGAAAGTTATATATCCAGAAGATTCGGAGGGCGTGCTTAAAAAGCTATTCGTACTTCCCTTGCATTCTACTTTGTCAAGTTGTTCCTGCTCGCTCCATGTATTGTCCAGGCCGGTCTGGCAACTGCCGGAGTCGGCGGAGTTAGAATTTGCTGCTACCTCATCTAGTTTTTGAGACTCAGCCTTCTGAACGGGTCGTTGAGTATTCTGACTACCCCGATGTCCTTCCGTATAGAACCGCTTATGGTCGTGAGGTCGAAGATGACCAGGAACGTTAAGAGTGCAACTCTTCCCATGATTGGAAATCCTCCGTAACACCTGTGGCTCTCGCTCGAAGTCCGTCAGAGTGAAGTGGGCAACTGTTGGATGCCTCAAAGTCTCTGGTATGAGTGAGATTGAAGAAGACCTAACGGCAGTTTTTCGCGGACTTGGAAGAGGAGTGTCGTCAATAAAACTGACCACCTCTTCCCGGCTAAAGCACTTGAAATCGTCCTTGTATAGTTCCTCCAAGGTAAAATGTTTCAAAGAAAGGAGGCTCTCCGATCCCTTACGGCACTTTCGATACGGCAAGCTGGCTTCTTCGTGGTAAAACACCAGGCTGCTCCGCCTATCACGCCTTGGCAGTGTGAAGAAAGAGATGGCAGCGATATCCTCAGCTGATCCCCAGCCGTGAAGGAAAGCCGGTATCTGACCCGTGGTAAATATGTCCGTCTCATCATGGGAATAGCGTCTTGTTGGAGGGACCTAAAAAGAGAAAACAAAATTAAAGAACTGGGGTATGCAAAGCTTTCACAACTTTAGGGAGTGACAAAACCAAATAAAATGCATCATGAAACATCATGGCTTGGTGTTGGCTAATTTTGCAACTTTTTGAAATAGGGCTTCAAAAAACATTTTACAATTGTATTTGTTATTCTGTACACAGCTGAGATAAACAGCAATTTTTTTTTAATGTAATGACTTAATATTGGATCAAAAATATCTATAATTTTCCAAATCTTCACCAAAATGCTTAATACATGTTAGATAATCCAAATTAATAGTGAAATCATGTCATTTAAATTAATAAAAGTAATTTTTAATGGAGCCAGTGAGCAAACTGGGGTAAGAATATTGAGGGAATGAATCGTAATATCAGTTCCATTTTTTTTTTTATAGAAAGTCAACAATCGTCCTATAAATCAGTGGTCCTTAAACTGAGGCCCGGGGATCTGATGTGGCCCTTTGCTTGTCTTTTATCCAGCCCTACCTATTGACACCAACAATGGGGGGCATAATTCTTGCCACTGATTCCCTTGATGGGGCACCATTCCATCCACTGATACTCTTGATGGGGCACTATTCCTCCCATTGACACCACCAATAATGGGGCACTATTCCCCCCACTGACACCAATAACGGGGCACTATTCATCCCATGGACACCAATGACTGGGCACTATTCTTCCCATGGACACCAATGACGGGGCACTATTCCTCCCACGGACACCAATGACGGGCACTATTCCTCCCACTGGCACCAATGACGGGGCACTATTCCTCCCACTGGCACCAATGACGGGGCACTATTCCTCCCACGGACACCAATGACTGGGCACTATTCATCCCACTGACACCAATGACGGGGCACTATTCCTCCCACGGACACCAATGATGGGGCACTGTTCCTCCCACTGATACCAATGATGGGGCACTATTCCTCCACTGACACCAATGATGGGACACTATTCCTCCCACTGACACCAATGATGGGACACTATTCCTCCCATTGACACCAATGACTGGGCACTATTCCTCCCACGGACACCAATGACGGGGCACTATTCCTCCCACGGACACCAATGACGGGGCACTATTCCTCCCACGGACACCAATGACGGGGCACTATTCCTCCCACGGACACCAATGACGGGGCACTATTCCTCCCACTGACACCAATGACGGGGCACTATTCCTCCCACTGACACCAATGACGGGGCACTATTCCTCCCACTGACACCAATGATGGGGCACTATTCCTCCCACTGATACCAATGATGGGGCACTATTCCTCCCACTGATATCAATGATGGGGCACTATTCCTCCCACTGACACCAATGATGGGACACTATTCCTCCCACGGACACCAATGATGGGACACTATTCCCCCACTAAAGATGTGGCATTGTTTACCCCTACTGATACCAGGACATTTTCTACTCCCACTGGTCACAGTCTGGCTCTGCTCTGACTGTAAACTGGCCCCTTGTTTAGAAAGTTTGGAGACCCCTGCCTTAAATGAAAGGCAAAATCTATAAATTTCCAGTAGGACTAGCTGAGAAATCTTAAAAAAATGTGGGGCTTCAATCAATATAGATGGCACACATGCATATGTAGACCTCAAAGGTCTTCTTCAGTTTATGGTTTAAATCAACCTCGGCAGCTGCTTTTTCTTGGAGACAGACGAAAAAACTTTGAATAGGTGGGTTACAGCATGCTGCCTCATGATATATAAATGGCCGTTTAATGGCTGGTTGCTGTTAGCCTCCAAACAGTAAGGATGTTCTGAAAATAGAGATGTTTATGGGACTTTGACATTCTGATTTTTTTTTTTTTAAATCTTCTCAATTTGCTCACCTTTACCAAAAAAAAAAAAAAAAATTATATGAAAATTTACATAAGCTATATGGCCAAACGTTTGTGAACACCCCTATGAATGATTGATTCAGGTGTTTCCATTGAAGGGTACTTTTGACATGTCATCATGCAAAGACATTGTAGACAATTTTGGGCTTCCAACTTTGTGGTAACAGTTTGAGGAAGACCCTTTTCTATTCCAGCATGACTGTGCCCTTGTGTACAAATCCAGATTTATGGGTTTGGTGTGGAGGAGCTCAAATAGCCTGCTCTGGGTCCTGACCCCAACGCTGTAGAACATTGTTGGGGTGAATTAAGACATCAATTGTGAGCCAGGTTTTTCTCATTCAATATCAGTACCTGACTTCGCAAATGTCCTTTTGGTGGAATGGGCTCAAATTTCTATAGACATGGGCTCAAATTCCTATAGTCATGGTCCAACGCCTTTCCAGAAGAGTGGAGGCACTCTGATTTGCAAAAGGGATGAATCCATATTAATGGGCTATGGTTTTGGAATGTGATACCTAACAAAGTGTAGCACCCTGCTAATTAGGTGCAAGCAGGTTTAGGCAAACTTAGTTGTCGCTCCTCTGTAGCCAGAGGAGCAAGTTGATTGCTTTTGGCCACTCTGGGTTTTAACAGGCTGCAGATTTGATTGCTCCTCCCTTCTTTCCAAAACTTTTTGAGGTGGTTCTGGAACATAGGCGTGGAGTAACTAAATGGGGAGCCTGAATATTTATGCAGTTTCATCCAATCCCTGGTCCAGAGGGTGACCAGTAAGTGGCTGCAGAGTGCATAAATAGCATGGGGTCTAGAACCGCAGGGTCTTTTTGCTTGGTGGAGAGAGACCAAGCCTGGAAGGGCTATCCTTGTCCCTGGACTATCCAGTGGAGCTACAGGTGGTTCAACGCAGTTCCAGCTTAGAGAGCTGCGGGCCTGACTTCTGGGAAAAAAAAAAAGGTCTGCACAGGATCTGGCCAGGAGGCTTACGGTACAAGGTGTGGTTGATATTTGAAGAAGGCAGCCATGTATAGAGGTACACAGTGAGTGTGCATGAGAGAGATCCTGGAGGGACTGTTGCGGTGTCAGGCTCTTTTTGTGAACGTTTGGGCTCTTTTTGAGAGAGACTGTTCCAGAGTTGCTGGCTCAGGGCTGTTTCCAGTGTGGGATCCCCCTGAAGCTGAATGTCTACACCCTCTTATATTAGAGGCCTACTGTGAAGAAGTTAGTTCTACTAAAGAGTGTCCTCATTTCAAGTTGCACTGGTTCTGGAATATCCCAAGGCTCACCCCACCCCCCTTGTGCAGTTCTTCAAACAATAAACCAAAAAAAATATGTCTGCCTGGTTGAAAGGAGAGACTGAGAATCTGCTATGTACCTGGCGGCCATGCACCCAATAGGGAATAAAACCTGGGGCAAACAGCGGGACCAGTCAGGGCTTACATGAGAGAAATCCTGGAGGGACTATTGCTGTGTTGGGCTCTTTTTGTGAGTTTTTGGGCTCTTTGTGAGAGACTGTTCCAGAATTGCTGACTCAGGGCTGATTCCAGTGTGGGATCCCCCTGAAGCTGAATGTCTACATCCTCTTATATTAGAGGTCTAAGAGGTCTACTATGAAGAAGTTATTTCTACTAGAGAATGTCCTCATTTCAAGTTGCACTGGTTCTGGAGTATCCCAAGGCTCACCCCATCCCCCCTTCCCAGTTCTTCAAACAATAAACCTGGGGCAAACAGTGGGACCAGTCAGGGCTTATTTGAGAGACATCCTGGAGGGACTGTTGCTATGTTGGGCTCTTTTCGTGAGCTTTTCGGCTCTTTTTGTGAGAGACTGTTCCAGAGTTGCTGGCTCTCGGCTGTTTCCAGTGTGGGATCCCCCTGAAGCTGAATGTCTACATCCTCTTATATTAGAGGCCTACTGTGAAGAAGTTTGTTCTCCTAGAGAGTGTCCTCATTTCAAGTTGCACTGGTTCTGGAGTATCCCAAGGCTCACCTCCCCCCTTCCCAGTTCTTCAAACAATAAACCAAAAAAAAAAAAAAGAAATTTCTGCCTGGTTGAAAGGAGAGACTGAGAATCTGCTATGCACCCAACAGGGAATAGAATCTGGGGCAAAGAGCGGGACCAGTCAGGGATTACATGAGAGAGATCCTGGAGGGACTGTTGCTTTGTTGGGCTCTTTTTGTGAGCTTTTGGGATTTTTTTTGTGTGAGACTGTTCCAGAGTTGCTGGCTCTCGGCTGTTTCCAGTGTGGGATCCCCCTGAAGCTGAATGTCTACATCCTGTTAGAGGCCTACTGTGAAGAAGTTAGTTCTACTAGCTTAGAGTGTCCTCATTTCAAGTTGCACTGGTTCTGTTCTGTTCCAGAGTTGCTGGCTCAGGGCTGTTCCCAGTGTGGGACCAGTCAGCGCTTACATGGGTGTGATGGTCAGGTGTCCACAAACTTTTTGCCATATAGTGTAGAAGGAATACTTCAAAGTGCAATGCATTTCGTAGCATTTTGTGAACAAAATCTCAATGTTCGTGCGTCAATAACACCAATCGCTATTAAGTAACACAAGCCAGATGCAAAATGTTTAGGTCTATGCAAAATAACGGACATTGATGCATGCAGATTGTAAATTAAAAAGAAGGCACGCTGGTTGGAAAAAAAAAAATTCTTTTGGAAGACGTATCCACCTAGGTAGAGATTTATCTGTCTTTCAGCTAGCTTGTCTCTGGAAACAAGTGCAAGTTCTTCCTTTCCAAGTCTGATTGCAAATCATTGGTCTTCAAACCTAGCAGTTGAGATGACGTCTCAAATGTTGAAGCATGAGGGGCTTCCAACACTTTCAACCATGAGAGATTATTGAAGGGAAGACTTGCACCTGGTTCTACAGACAGCGTAACTGTAAGTTTGGTAAATCTGCCCCTCTGCGGACAACCCCTTTAAGTCTATAAGTTAAACAGACTTGAAGGCGAATACAATTTTTGAGTAATATATCCAGTATTAGAAATACATCACTGAGGTGAAAAGAAAACCATTAACCGTTGTGCATTTTGGGGTGGGAAACACAAATCATAATGGATGGGTTTGGGTTGGTTGCACTTGAAGCCACTCCTTTTTATTTTAAATTCAACATGCATGATGATTAAAGAAGGAACTGATACAGACTAAACAAAAGCATCATTTTAAGAGCAGCAAACCACGTTTATTTCAAACAAAAATATAGCACAGAAAACAAGAGCAGCAAAAAGTGCAAGCAAAAGTCCAGAAACGGCATTCCCTTGTAAAAACGAAAAAAAAAAAGAAAAATTATAAACAAATCAAAATAATAAATCAATTTTTAATTAAATCAGCAAAGTAATTTGTTTTTTCTAACTTTTAAAAATTGCTATTATTTTTAAAAATAAGATTCATTACGTGCAAAATTGTTCTATCCCTCTGTGCTGCCAATCTTCATTTTTGCTCAGCATAATAATCATGTATACTAAAAATAATAACAAGAATAAAACAGTGAGACAATCAAAAAATATGACTTGTATTTGGAATGTAGTATGAAATCCCTAGCGTTAGTTGCCGACAAATACAGAACATATGACGATGCGGGTGGACTAGATTCTGCCAGTACGGAGTGGCAGATCTGATAAAGCTACAGCAAAGCAAAAAAAAACAAAAAAAACCAGGTAGCCAATAGGTCTAAAAACTTGAACTATTTTATTGTGTGACTTTGTTTTAAGTTCTAAATAGACTGGGGAAGACTTAGATACACCGTCAAGTTTTTATTTTTCTGTCTGTGTCTAAGCTTCGGTGATTCATTCTTTTTATGTGTCCTGGTGACCATTGTATCCGGGACAGAAAGTAGAGGAAGGCTTGCAATGGGGACACATTTTCTGGTGACAACTGTCTAAGATGGTTATTAAGGATGAGCTTTGGTTTGATGCGAACCTGGAAGGTAGCTGTCACTGCCAGCCCAATCAGCTGTGGTCCCTGCCTAAAAGCTGCATGTACAAAAAGGGACAGGGATGCATGTAACATCATTGGGCCATATTAGGTCTAAATCATGGACCTAGTATGGCCACATGGTCACATTGTGTTTTACTGTATTTTGTTCTAATCTGGCCAAATAATCATCTAGTGTTAATGTCCTTGACGTACTACGGCAACGTGGTCATACTGGTTCAATGTCCTTGACCTAACACGGCCACATGGTCATACTGGGTCAATGTCCTTGACCTACACGGCCACATGGTCATATTGGATCAATGTCCTTGACCTAATACAGCCACAAGGTCCTATTAGGTCAATGTTCTTGACCTAATATGGCCACATGGCTGTACTAGGTCAATGTCCTTGACCTAATATGGCCACATGGTCGTACTGGGTCAGTGTTCTTGGTGTACTATGGTCGTACTGGGTCAATGTCCTTGGTGTACTATGGCCACATGGTCAAACTGGGTCAATGTCCTTGGTGCACTATGGCCACATGGTCTTACTGGTTCAATGTCCTTGACGTACTACGGCAACGTGGTCATACTGGTTCAATGTCCTTGACGTACTACAGCAACGTGGTCATACTGGTTCAATGTCCTTGACCTAACACGGCCACATGATCATACTGGGTCAATGTCCTTGACCTACACGGCCACATGGTCATATTGGATCAATGTCCTTGGCGTACTATGGCCACATGGTTATACTGGGTCAGTCTCCTTGGCGTACTATGGCCACATGGTAATACTGGGTCAATGTCCTTGGCGTACTATGGCCACATGGTCATACTGGGTCAATGTCCTTGGCGTACTATGGCCACATGGTCATACTGGGTCAATATCTTTGACCTAATACGGCCACATGGTCATATTGGGTCAATAATGTCACGTGCATCCCTGCCCCTCCTGTGTACAGGCAGCTGCAGGGCAGGGAATGCCAAAGCTGACCGGTCCAGCAGTGACAGCTTCCTTCTGAGTTTTGAACTAAACCCAAGCTCACCCCTAATGGGATTCCCACTATTTTCCTCAGACTTCCTGTTTCACCTCCCAGACAGAAATGAGATGGAAATCACCTCTGTAGGACAAAGACAGAAACAAAACCTGATGTTTTCCTTTCCCTACCTTTTTATCTTTCTATAAATGTAAACCTTATCTATTGATGATAATGAATGTACATGTTCCTCTTGGCCTACTTAGTCCCTAGACCAGTGGTTGTCAACTTACAAGGTACAGGGGACATTAAATGTGGCCCCCGATGTCTCCAAAAAGCTGCAAAAATTATTTATTACAGGTAATGCTACAGAGGACTGTCAGAGATTGAAGCTGTATTACAGGAAAGGGCTAGAGACGTTTCTAGATGTAGAAGTGGTTGGAGATTGAAACTCCTAGAGATTACTGTTAGGAAAGGCTCATTAACAAATCGGGGCTCATACTACAGACTGCTGGTCTTCAAACCCCAAAGGAACGCAGGTTGGGCACAAGGAACCTGGACTGTACAGATTCTTGCTTTATGATGATCATAGAACCAGTTCTTGGTGTTCTATGCATTTTTGTTGTATAAGATGAAAAGTCCTCCTCAAATTTTTTTCCCCAGAATAACTAAAGGGCTTCGAACTAAGATGGTGGTCACTGCACCATGTCCTGTCTGAGGAGGCCTGTTAATAGAGATGATGGTAGAAAAAAAATACACCCCAAATGTTAACCTGCAATTTATGACCAATGACTGGTATACCAGTCTCTAAAAGAGGCAAGACCATCACACATGATTCTCCCTTACTGTTTCCATAGTTCATGAAGGGTGGATAATATCTTGTCTGGTCTAGTGAAGTGGAACAAATCTCACTGCCAGACTTGCCATTGTCTACACAAAGCTGAAATGCCAGTTTTGGGTTGATTGAACCCTTTAAAAGATGAAATGTCTAGACTGCTTATTAATTTTGAATTCAGGGTTGGAGTGTGTGGTTTTATTGGTGATATCAGATGTAGGAGGGAATTGAGGAAGAGCTTGGAGTGCTATCATCGGCTCAGGGACCACCAAGGTGGGGAACCACCATATAGATCAACCTTTCTCAACCACTTTATCTCAAAGGAACCCTTGCATTAATATTCAGGTCCCAGGGAATTCCTGATAAGATTAGGCTATTGGTGGTTATTGGGAAAATGCTCATTCCTTTGGTCGTGGTCAGTGGGAGGAATGCTCCTTGCATTGAATTCCACCCTTACAATCATCGCTCTGCCAAGTGGTGTTGGACCTGGAACTATGTAGGCACCAGCACATGGGAGGTCAGTTAGTCACAGCTCAAGGAACCCTTAGCCACCTCTGGAGGAACCCTAAGATTCCATGGAACCTTGGTTGAGAATAACTGACTGATTTAGATAATGGTCATGTCTATTTAAAGACTTTTAATGGAACTTAGAAGCCATGCTAAGCTCCTCCAAAACTTGATTCCATCACAAACATATAAAAGCATCTATGTGTAAATGTCCTACACAAGAGAATGGAAATGAAGCCAGTTGAGTTCTATTTTTTAAAATTGTGTACTATTTCATATGTTGATACATACGTAGGTACTACATTAGACTAACCCGTCAGCTGAGCTTTGAGCTTTTTGTTTTCTTCAGCTGAAGGCAAAAACCTTATAAAATGTAACCCATATTTCTTTCACAAGGAGACCATTTTTCCCCCTGACTCCCTGGACATCTCCTTTTTGGATTTTCAGCCTACTGAAGCTTTGCACCTATTGACTTTTGCAGTTCTAGTAAAGACTGATATCAGTTGTAACTTTGGTTATACAGTTCTGGAATCAGAATCCACAATACCTGGAGATAGTGCATTTTATCTTCTTGTGCCTCTTTGACTGGATAGATTTGTGGTATTCCCCTCTCCAGTGCAGAGATGTCATATTTTGTAATGCGTTCCATGGCCATGAGGTCACCCCCATAATTGTAGTCATAGGGCCTTTCATAGATGAGGTCCGAGTGGATACCGCCATCGGGACTGTGATCTATAACAGGCAAAACTATGTTTTTACCACAAGGAATATATAGTACACGATGGACAGAAAGATGAGAAGCAATACGTAATATAGTAAAAGAACGGTTTATGATTTCATGGAGTATAAAGATGATTGATCACTTCTAGGAATTCCATCTAAGGAATCCAGATTGCTCACAAGTTCCTATTTGGGCTTGTAGGCAGGTGGTAGGGTAGGTTCCCCTTTAAGGTGCCTGGGAGACTAGGGCAGGACCTAGTAAGAAATGGGTCAGATTGCCAAGGAAGAGAAAAGAGTCAAGGTCCTGGGACCAAGAGTACCAGTCATTATTGGAACTGTGTTGGGTCTGCAACCCACCGAAGCCATGTGATTGGTCAAGGCTTTCAGTAAAGAACATTAACTACATCCAGCCTAGTGGTGCCTTTATTTGGCAAGAATGCTGCTCTGAAGAGTGTGAGAATGGGTTCTGCTGGTACAATTCCAAAACCCTAACGCACATGTTCCTGCATCAGAGTGGCTATGCGTGTAGGTGGGTGCTACCTGATGAAGGGGTCCTGAGTCTCCGAAATGTCGCTTATTATGATTGCCTATTAAACCTTCGGACCCATATTGGAGAACTTTGGTGTGCTGGTGACGTTCCTCCCTTGGGTTCTGCTGGTGTCCCCTGACTGTTAGGCCTGGAGATAACGCCCAGCATCTGGAGCCCCTGGGAGTGAGCATGTAGTGTACACAGCCAGGAGGGTTAATTGGGGGTCGGCCTCCGTATGCTACCCACACATGCTCAGGGAGAGTCATCGGGCAAAGTCCTGTATTGCCCAGAAGGTCAGTGTTACGTTGTGGGTAGGCTCGGCTACTCGCCAACAGGCTGACAACACAGTTTTTGCTGCAATTAAATCTCAAGCAGTGTTGTCAGCCGTGTCTGCTAGACTACAGAATTCCACCTATCCTCACCTCCTTCTGTTCCTCTCCACATGCATTTATTTCCCACCAGAACGATGCTGCTGCTTCAACTCCCAGGAGCCACCCAAATACTCTGCATAGGAATAGAGCTCCTGGGAGATGTAGTTCTGGGGACGTGTCTATGTCAATAGAAAGCTCCCACAAGAAATTTACAAGATGATCTCACAGGAAGAAATAAAAGGGGGTTCTCTCACAGCAAAAAGAATACTGCTGTGATACGACAAGGGAGGTTTAGTGGCATGGACGGACTCCTGACACCCCGACTGGGTACTGGCACCCCCACTGGGTATCTCTGCCGAGCTCTGGAACACAAGGCAAGTGATTGTAGCTACCTCAAAGAACTAGACAACACCAGTTTTTTGGAGTAAGCAAAAAAGAACTGATTTATTAGAGAAACACACTGAAGTTATACAGAAAATTATCAGATCGATTTAAACGCATTATCAAAGACAATGCCCAGACAGTCCAGCACCCACATAGGAATACATTATACATGAGAAGCAGGTCCGGACTAGGACAAAAAATAGGCCCGGGCATCTTAGACTGAGCAGCCCATTTTGTTCATTATCATTACCGCTCACTGACTTGCAGTTCACTGATTGGTTGCTAGAGGTTACTGCACATCCTTGCAGCTCACTGATTGGTTGCTAGAGGTTACTGCACATCCTTGCAGCTCACTGATGGGTTGCTAGAGGTTACTGCACATCCTTGCAGCTCACTGGTTGCTAGAGGTTACTGCACTTCCTTACAGCTCACTGATGGGTTGCTAGTTGTTACTTCACATCCTTGCAGCTCACTGATGGGTTTCTAGAGGTTACTGCACATCCTTGCAGCTCACTGGTTGCTAGAGGTTACTGCACATCCTTGCAGCTCACTGATGGGTTGCTAGAGGTTACTGCACTTTCTTGCAGCTCACTGATGGGTTGCTAGAGGTTACTGCACATCATTTACTGCTCACTGATTGAGGGGTACTGAGCTAAGGTGTCAAGGGCATTACACCAAGATCAGAAGAGGTACACAGAAATCGGCTTTGGCTCATGTACAGGGGCATATTGGGCCATAAAACCTAAAATATGTCTATATTTTGGCACCCAGGAGGTGTTGCTTTGTAGCCGCCTGTACACATGAATTACAGAGTACAGCTGCATATGGGTATACGCCAGTACATATGTAAACACATGCATGTATATGGGTGTACAACCCCGAATGCAGACTCGTATGTACGCATGCATGTGCTTATGCAAGTACCAGCATAGACCCTCGTGCAGCCATATCTTGCAACCCATTTGTACAGGAGGCTGTACGCAACACCTGTGGCTTCTGGGGGCCAAAAATGCAGCTGTACCTTCCATTCTGTGGCCCAATAGGCCCGTGTGCACGAACCCTCACAACTGCTCCACCAGTGCCTGCTCTTAGGCTGCAACTGAAATCTTAAACCTGTAAAAATTGAAAAAAAGGAAACTTGCCATTTTTGAGTTCTCCCGGAAGCGTTTTGAATTTCTCACCTTCATTTTCATCATCGTTGGACATGATCGCAATGCACTTGTCCCAGACCGCTTTCACATCTGCTCGGTACCGATCGCAGGCCCACAGGAACATCGGCAGTAGAAGAGCTTGTACTACGGAACACCAGAGGACCCCCAGCACCATCCAGTCATCGGACTTATCAAACTTCAGGCTGGCAAAACTCACCACCTGCGTACCAATGGGAAAAAAATGTATTAATCAATGGACTGGATCAATAATGTCAAAACAACTTGAGAAATAGACATGTCCAGAAAAGGTCTATTGTTGCCAGTGAGGGATCTATTGTAGCTGGGGAGGTCTATTGCTGTTGGTGAGAGATCTATTGTAGCTGGGGAGGTCTATTGCTGTTGGTGAGGGATCTATTGTAGCTGGGGGGAGGTCTATTGTTTCCCGTGAGGGATCTATTGTAGCTGGTGAGGGATCTATTGTTGATGGCCAATTGTTGCCAGTGAGGGATCTATTGTAGCTGGGGAGGTCTATTGTTGCTGGTGATCTATTGTAGCTGGGGAGGTCTATTGCTGTTGGTGAGGGATCTATTGTAGCTGGGGGGAGGTCTATTGTTTCCCGTGAGGGATCTATTGTAGCTGGTGAGGGATCTATTGTTGATGGCCAATTGTTGCCAGTGAGGGATCTATTGTAGCTGGGGAGGTCTATTGTTGCTGGTGATCTATTGTAGCTGGGGAGGTCTATTGTTGCCGGTGAGGGATCTATTGTAGTTGGGGAGGTCTATTGCTAGCAAGGGATATACGGTTGAGGGAGGTGTTTATTGTCTATTGATGCTGGCTGATCTGTTGTAGCTTCTGGGGGGGGGGGGCTGTTGTTACTAGGGTGGTATTTTTGTTTTGGGGTCCATTGTTTCTGGAGGAATCTATTGTTGCTGATGGGGGATCTATTTTTCTGCTTTTCATGTTATTGTTAAAAAATTCCATACAAATTATTTAGCACCACGAAATGATACTTGGCTCTGTATTCTCTAAAAGGCTCAGTACTGAGAGGTGGGTGGGGGTGCAACCAAGTGAAGGCGCTTAGAGGTAGGTAGGGGGGTGGAGACAACGGGGGAGGGGGTCCTGCTTCCTTCCTTCCTTCCTTTCTTCCTTCTATCTTTCTTTCTTTCCTTCCTTCCATCTTTCCTTCCTTTCTTTCCTTCCTTCCATCTTTCCTTCCTTTCTTTCCTTCCTTCCATCTTTCCTTCCATCTTTCCTTCCTTTCTTTCCTTCCTTCCATCTTCCTTCTTTCCTTCCATCTTTCCTTCCATCCATCTTTCCTTCCTTCCATCTTTCCTTCCTTCCTATCTTTCTTTCCTTCCTTCCATCTTTCCTTCCTTCCTTCCTTCCATCTTTCCTTCCTTCCTTTCATTCTTTCCATCTTTCCTTCCTTCCATCTTCCTTCTTTCCTTCCATCTTCCTTCCATCTATCTTTCTTTCTTTCTTTCTTTCCTTCCCTCCTTTCCTTTCTTTATACTGAGGTCAGCAAGTGGTTAAATAGGCAAACCTATAAATTAGGATTTATTTAGTCCAATATTTGCTCTTTGTAAGCGATGGCCTGTATTTATTTATTTTTTTTGGGGGGGAGGTTACATTTGTATATTACAAGCTTTGTGGTGTAATACCAGACTCAGACGTTAGAGGGCAGACTTGGGTTGTCTATCTTGCACTTGCTATACATCAGCCCACCAGCTCACCATGTAATGCTAATTGGCTTGCGGTAACTCCAAATATCACACATTTCAAACAGAAGTCATTTCGAAGAACCAAAGCCACCGCTGGGAGAACAAATTAAACCTGGAACACGGGTCTTTTGTTTTGCAGTACCGGATTTTTGCGGCAACAGAGAAAGGATTTACCGCAAATAAAAAAAAAAACATTTCAAGAAATGATCTTCAGGCTGGAAGGCAAAGCTGCAAGTTCTACAAAATACATCGCAATGATATAACAAGAGAAAACAATGTAGCAAGAGACAAGAACGTTCAAGCATTCCTCTGAGTAATGGTGGTTTTGTCCAATTATAATGGCCATCCGGCGAAGTTCGATCATCATGGGCCATAAGAGGCGTTATTTGCAGGAGCAAAAAGCCGAACGTAACCGGCACAGGAATCTGCGTTTTGCAGGAAACTTTATTTTGAATTGTTAGGTGGAAATAGTCCACTCTTTTAGTATAAATTAAAAAATAGTTACACAGTGCCTGGAAAAAGTCTTCCTCCCTCTTGAAATATTCCCATGTTGTCATGTGACAACCAAAACTGCCAATGTATTTTATTGGGACATCATTGTGAAGTGAAAGGAAAATGATAAATGGTTTTCAACATTCTTGACAAATATCTGAAAAGTGGCATGCATTTGTATTCAGCCCTCTTTACTCTGATACCCCTAACTAAAATCTAGTGGAACCAATTGCCTTCAGAAGTCACCTAATTAGTAAATAGAGTCCAGCTGTGTGTCATGTGATCTCAGTATAAATACAGCTGTTTTGTGAAGCCCTCAGAGGACATTTCCTCACAAAGCACGTTCTGGGTTCTGGGTTCTTTCTGCCCCTCCGTCTCTGTCCCTCCACTCTTTGAAGTGCACTGTATTCATCTCTTTTCTCCTGTTTGTCTGAGGATCGCAGTCATCTACCGGCCCCCAGGCCCAGCTTCACACTTTCTTGATGACTTTTCAGCATGGCTACCGTACTTTCTCTCCTCTGAGGTGCCCTCCATCCTCGGTGACTTTAACATCCCAGTCAATGTTCACACCCCTGCCTCCTCTCAACTACTCAACCTAACTTCCTCTGTTAACCTAACACAATGGTCACAATCCACCACCCACTCCAATGGCAGCACCCTTGACCTTGTATTCTCCCACCTATGCACTCCCTGTAACCTCTCTAACACCCCTTTTCCTCTCTGATCACAACTTTATCAGCTTCACACTCTCCCTGCCTCCTACCTCCCATGCCTCCTACCTCCCATGCCTCCTACCTCCCATGCCTCCAACCAGCAAACCGTTTCCTGTAGAAACCTCCATCACCTCAGCCCTGACCTTCTCCACTCCGCTACTGAGCGCCTCTATGATGAAATTTCACCCCTGTCCTGCCCAGAGCTGGCCACATCTGCCTACAACAACCATCTATCATCCTCCCTGGACGCTCTTGCTCCTCTTTCTACACGCAGAACCCGGCCTCGCCTGTTACAACTCTGGCAAACAGGTGACACCAGAAGTCTCAAGAGAGGCAGCCGCACTCTTGCGCGAGCATGACATAAAACCAGGGGCACACTGACCATTTGGAAACTCGGGCACTGCCCGAGAGCCCGGGGTCAGTAGGGGGCCCCATGAGATGCCCCTGGTACCTTTTTCATAGGCTTTTTTGAGTTTGGGCAAGGACACAGGGGCCCCATGATCCCCTATTGCCCAGGGGCCCCATGAGTTGTCAGTCCACCTCTGCGTAAAACTAAATCCCTGAAAAACTTTAGCCTCTACAAATCCATTCTTCTCAAATACAACTCCAGCCTCCACGCTGCTAAGCAAACCTACTACAACACTCTCATCAAGACCCTCTCATCCAATCCTCGTCAACTCTTCTCTACCCTTAATTCCTTACTCCACCCCCATTGCCTCCACCCACCAACTTACTGCACAGGAGACTGCCAGTCATTTCAAGAAGAAGGTGGACACAATTCGTGATGAGATCTCCAGTGTCAAGCTTCCTCCTCTAACCAACATACCAGGCCCAACACCAAACTCAACCCTCTCCTCCTTCAACCCTGTTACCACCGAGGAGGTTACCGAACCCCTTTCCAAGGCTCACTTCACCACCTGTCCCCTGTATCCTGTCCCCTCACGACTGTTGCAGCCTCCTTCCTGCTCTATCCTAAACTCTCAAACCCACATATTCAACCTCTCACTCTCCATGGGCACCTTTCCCTTCCCTCTCAAACATGCACTGGTTACCCCCATACCCCCAAAACCCTCGCTGGACCCCACCAGTTTGAATAACTTAAGACCCATCTCCCTGCTCCTGTTTGCCTCCAAGCTTCTCGAGCTTCTTGTTCACAACCGTATGAACTGCTACCTCACCGACAACAACCTTCTTGATCCCCGACAGTCTGGCTTCCGCCCACAACATTCCACAGAAACTGCCCTACTAAAACTCACTAATGACCTACTAACTGCTAAAACCAACGGCCACTACTCCATACTCATCCTGACCAACGGCCATTACTCCGTACTCATCCCAACCAACGACCATTACTCCGTACTCATCCCAACCAACGGCCATTACTCCATACTCATCCCGACCAACGGCCATTACTCCGTACTCATCCTGACCAACGGCCCATTACTCCGTACTCATCCCAACCAACGGCCATTACTCCGTACTCATCCCAACCAACGGCCATTACTCCGTACTCATCCCAACCAACGGCCATTACTCCGTACTCATCCTGACCAACGGCCATTACTCCGTACTCATCCCAACCAACGGCCATTTACTCCGTACTCATCCCAACCAACGGCCATTACTCCGTACTCATCCCAACCAACGGCCATTACTCCATACTCATCCCAACCAACGGCCATTACTCCGTACTCATACTCCTTGACCTTTCCGCTGCCTTTGACACAGTCGACCACCCGCTCCTCCTCAGTAAACTCCACTTCATCGGCCTCCGTGACTCTGCTCTCTCCTGGTTTCTCCTCTGGATGGAGCCAAATACAGGGCAAGCTTAGAAGAAAACCTGTTAGAGTCTGTAAAAGACTTGAGTCCGGGGCGGAGGTTCCCCTTCCAGCAGGACAACCACCCGAAACATCCAGCCAGAGCTACAACGGAAGGGTTTAGATCAAAGCATCTTCATGTGTTAGAATGGCCCAGTCACAGTCCAGACCCAAATCCAATGGAGAATCTGTGGCCAGACCTGAAAATTGCTGTTTCCAGACGCTCTCTATCCAATCTGACAGAGCTTGAGGGATTCTGCAAAGAAGAATGGGCAGAAATGTCCCTCTCTAGATGTGAAAGAGACATCCCCAAAAAGACTTGCCGCTGGAATTGTAGCCAAAGGGGGTCCTACAAAGTATTGACTCCGGGGGGTTGAATACAAATGCCGCCACACTTTTCACAGATTTATTGGTCACAAATGTTGGAAACCATTTCTCATTTTCCTTCCACTTTACAATTATTTGCCACTTTGTGTCGGTCCATCACATCCAATCCCAATAAATACATTGTAACATGACAACATGGGGGGGGGGGATACATTGGAACATGACAACATGGGGGGGGGGGATACATTGGAACATGACAACATGGGGGGGGGGATACATTGGAACATGACAACATGGGGGGGGGGATACATTGGAACATGACAACATGGGGGGGGGGGATACATTGGAACATGACAGCATGGAGGGCATTTTAGGGGGGGGGGGAGACTTTTTCAAGGCCCTGTCTTCCAAAGTATCTTTCTGTGGTCCAAGCCTTGGCAATGAACATGTGCTCTCTGGCTAAATGGAGAGCGGATATAGTGAATGCGTGGTCCGGGGAGAGCGGATATAGTGAATGCGTGGTCCGGGGAGAGCGGATATAGTGAATGCGGGGTCCGGGGAGAGCGGATATAGTGAATGCGGGGTCCGTGGAGAGAGGATATAGTGAATGCGGGGTCCGGGGAGAGAGGATATAGTGAATGCGGGGTCCGGGGAGAGAGGATATAGTGAATGCGGGGTCCGGGGAGAGCGGATATAGTGAATGCGGGGTCCGGGGGGAGAAATGATATAGTAAATGCGGGGTCCGGGGAGAGCGGATATAGGGAATGCAGGGTTCGGGGAGAGCGGATATAGTGAATGCGGGGTCCGGGGAGAGTGGATATAGTAAATGCGGGGTCCGGGGAGAGCGGATATAGTGAATGCCGGGTCCGGGGAGAGAGGATATAGTGAATGCGGGGTCCGGGGAGAGTGGATATAGTGAATGCGGGGTCCGGGGAGAGCGGATATAGTGAATGCGGGGTCCGGGGAGAGCGGATATAGTGAATGCGGGGTCCGGGGAGAGAGGATATAGTGAATGCGGGGTCCGGGGAGAGAGGATATAGTGAATGCGGGGTCCGGGAAGAGAGGATATAGTGAATGCGGGGTCCGGGGAGAGCGGATATAGTGAATGCGGGGTCCGGGGAGAAATGATATAGTAAATGCAGGGTTCGGGGAGAGCGGATATAGTGAATGCGGGGTCCGGGGAGAGTGGATATAGTAAATGCGGGGTCCGGGGAGAGCGGATATAGTGAATGCCGGGTCCGGGAGAGAGAGGATATAGTGAATGCGGGGTCTGGGGGAGAGCGGATATAGTGAATGCGGGGTCCTTGGCGAGCGGATATAGTGAATGCGGGGTCCGGGGAGAGCGGATATAGTGAATGCGGGGTCCGGGGGAGAGCGGATATAGTGAATATAGCAGTGGGCTCTCATGGGGGCCCTGATGTAAGGAGGGAGTCTGATGAAATGATGGGCTCTCATGGGGGCTCTGATGTAAGGAGGGAGTCTGATGATGTGATGGGCTCTCATGGGGGCCCTGATGAAAGGAGGGAATCCTGATGAAGCAGTGGGCTCTCACGGGGCCCTGATGCAAGGATGGAGTCTGATGAAGCGGTGGGCTCTCACGGGGGCCCTGATGCAAGGATGGAGTCTGATGAAGCGGTGGGCTCTCACGGGGGCCCTGATGAAAGGAGGGAGTCTGATCTGAATGTATTTTTCTTTGACTTTTATTAATGGCTCGGTTATATTTGGAATTCCTTTGCTTTGTGTTACTGAAGTTTTTTCTCTGTTCTGAATCCTTTCCCGCTGATGACATAAATACTCCGAATAGAACATTCATTCATTTACATGGAATCTATTCATTTATGAAAACTTTTTTTGGCCTGGGAGTATTTGTAAAATCTACAATGTGCCCCTTGTAGCGCAATGCTCGGAGCCCCCCGATCTCGTCTCCTGTACATCTATATGAAAGGCTCGCCCTCCTCTATAAAGCCAATTCTTCTCTCTAATCCGTACAGAAAGCGCTATTTTTACACGTGAAGAAGAATCCCGCCTGTAGCCAACTCGCTGAGTTAGGAATATTTCTTTTTTTTTTTCTGAAGTCGGATTTAAGAATGAACTTTTCACCTTCACAGTTTGCTCATCCTGACTTCAAACTCTGAATTCTGTTCAGAGCGTAAAAAAACGAAGAACCCGAGGAGCAGGGTGACATTTTGTGCAGCGAAGAGAAAACCTTTAATGTGGAAAAAAAAACAAAACATTTTCCTAAATTAAACCGACACGTCTGCCAGACGAGGAACACGAGTCTCCAAAGTTATAATGACCTCCACCTGGGATTTATATCCTTTTTTTTTATCTTCACTTTTCAGATTCTTGCATGCATTATACCTGATGGATCTGAAATCAGTTACCCACTCCAGATTTTTTATTTTTTTTTTTGCGCAGACCTAGAATCAGATATATGTTTTATAATGAGCGCATGCTTGCTAGGTTATGTGTAACGCTTCAGGTAGTTATAACCTCTTAGAGATCAAAGCATCAAAGGGGCTGCGAATGGGACCCAAGATGCCGGCTCAAGAGATGACGCAGTCATGGAAATTGTGGAGTCTGCGCAAAAGTCTGACGCAGATCAGTCCCTGCTGCAACATTTTGTAAAGCGCTGCGCAAACTGTTGGCTTTATATAAATCCTGAATTATAATAATAATAATAATAACCTCTCACTTTGTGACTTGCTAAATAGTAAACAATTGTTAGTCTGATCACTGTAGAGGAGACTGAGGAAATGCTTCTTCCTGCCTGCAGCAGACTGATGACATCATCTCGGCAAAGGACATGAGCTCAAGGTGGAGCTTTTCTTTAAAAAAAAAAATATTGTTGCTGTATATCATGGCACGTTAATTAAATGAATAACCTCTTACGACCGGCATGTAACTCACACAATAGAAACTTTGTATTCAAAATACATCTAGAGGTAAGTAGAGCAAAATGCTCATTTTATTCACCTAAATTTTGCTCTGCTTACTTCCTGGATGGATTTTGGATAATGAGGGGGATTGGTTATGCTGTTGCTTCTTCACATTTATGCCTCTGCCACACCAACATGTACTGATTGAAAAAAAAAAAAAAAAAAAAAAAAATATATATATATATACATACATATTCTATAAACATTTTTCATTTTTTTTTAATAATAGAAGTATAATTTTAAAATATAAAATATGTTTTTATATATTCATATTTAAAATTTATTTTGAAACTCTCTCTCTCTCTATATATATCTATATATATCTATATATATCTATATATATATCTATATATATCTATATATATCTATATATATCTATATATATATATATATATATATATATATATATCTATATCTATATATATATATATCTATATATATATATATATATATATATATATATATATATATATATACGCAGATATAGTACATGTGTTTTTATACAGTCATATGTAAAATTTATTTTGAAACAAAAAAAATTTAATTAAATTAGGTATATATACGTTTTATACATCCAGACTTCAAATGTATTTTTAAATATATATATATATATATATATATAAAAATAAATTTGAAGTCTGGATGTATAAAATGTACATACCTAATTTAATTTATTTTTATATATATACAGTGTATATATATATCTATCTATATATATATATATATATATATATATAAATACACACATGTACTGATTGAGAAAAAAAATAATAATATATGTGTGTGTGTATATATATATATTTATATAAAAAATGGAAAGCAGAATAAAACATCCAGACATGAATCATCCTCCTAAATTTTCACCATCCCTCAATCCGTATGCCATAGCAACGTTTTTGTGAAACAAAAAAGAAAGGACTTTATGAAAATCAAGGACAGTGCACATCATGAGAACTTGTAAGGAATAAAAACGCTTGTTTTATTATTGGCACGCTGAAAGGAACTCAATAACGTAATCTGTATTCTTAGAAAAAAAAAAGGATAGTAACATGCAGTATATTAAATATCTGGGGATTACCCAAAGGTTACGTTACATGGCATATCGGTCAGGGTACTGTGGAGTCCTTGGCAGCACGTTTCCTGGTCTTCCTTCAGATCTTAAGGGGTTTCTTAATCAGTTGATTGACCTCCCTTCTAATAGCAGTGTCATGGTTCAGGCACCCTCCAGAGTTTGATAGAGGTTACTTAAACTGTGGCTTTTTTAATTCCCATCTTATGGTGCGTACATGGTTCTGGGATACCTCCGGTGGTTGCTAGGGGGCCACTAAATTGTGGCCGATTGACCTCCCGTCCGATAGTAGCTGCATGACTCAGGCACCTTCCAGAGGTAGCTAGGGGTTCCTTAATCTGTGGCTGATTGACCTTCCATCTGATGGTGCCTGTATGGTTCTGGGGTGCTTCCGAAGGTTGCTAGGGGTTCCTTTTAAACTGTGGCTTTTTGAACTCCCATATGATGATGCCTACTTGGTTCTGGGGTACCTCCAGAGGTTGCTAGGTGGCCCTTAAACTGTGTCTTATTGACCTCCCATCCAATAGTATCTGCATGCACGGGCGGACTGACAACTCATGGGGCCCCCCGGGAAAAAGGGGATCATGGGGCCCCTGTTTCCTTGCCCACACTCAAAAAAGCCTATGAAAAAGGTACCAGGGGCATCTCATGGGGCCCCCTACTGACCCTGGGCCCTCGGGCAGTGCCCGAGTTTCCAAATGGTTAGTCCGGCCCAGCCTGCATGGATCAGGCACCTTCCAGAAGTTGCTAGGGGGCCCTTAAACTGTGTCTGATTGACCTCCCATCTGATAGTAACTGCATGGTTCAGGCACCTTCCAGAGGTACCTTAATCTGTGGCTGATTGACCTTCCATTTGATGGTGCCTGCATAGTTTTAGGGCCCTCCAGAGGTTGCTAGGGGGTTCTTAAACTATGCCTGATTGACCTATCATCTGAAGGTGCCTGTGTGGTTCTGAGGTGCTTCTAGAGGTTGCTAGATGTTCCTTAAACTATGGCTGATTGACCTCCCAGCTGATAGTAGCGCCATGGTTCAGGCACAATCCAGAGTTTGCAAGAGTTCCTTAAACTGTGGCTTTTTGAACTCCCATCTGTTAGTTCCTACATGGTTCTAGCCAATGCCACTTGGAAAAGCCAGGCATTTTCCCACTAGATACCAATGAAAGGGGCATTTTCCCCATTGACCCCCCCCCCCCCAATTAATTCATTTTAGCAGGGGTTCCCTGAGACCTGAAAATAATTTCAAATGTTCCTCTGGAGTAAAGAGGTTGAGAAAGGCTTCAGGGAAAATTATACATATATAAAGTAAGTATTTTGCTCCACTTACCACCGGATTCTGAAACTAATGATCTACTGTGTGTTACATATGTAGGGAAAATGAAAGCCTGGTCCCAAGAAAGCAGAAGACCATGAAATGCTGTGACAGGGGCCCCCATTTGGATGAACATCAGGTTTATTTGTCAAAGTTTAGCCATGAAACGCATCTTTGCTGTAATCAATAAACCTGATCTTCATCAAAATCCAATTACTTCGACCCTTCTCTAAAGAAACAATAATACATATCACAAAAGGTGGCTCTGCTGTTTGAGCCCTCGATTGGACTTTTTCTTCACTGCAAACTAGTGGGAAGAATGCCCCCCCTCCCCTTACAGTAGTGATCAAAATGCCTCTGGCTTGGCCAAGTGGCATTGGCCCCAGAAACGTGCAGGCACCATCAGATAGGAGATCAATCTGCCACAGTTTACAGAACCCCCAGCAAAATCTGGAGGAACCTTTTGGGTTCTATGGAACCTTGTTTGAGAATGGCTGATCTACTGTGTGTTACATATGTATGGGAGATGAAAGCCCAGTCCTGAGGAAGTGGAAGACTGGAAAACATGTCATCAAGGGCCCCACGGTACTGTTGTATTGTTTGGGTTATATACTATATAGCACAACCTTTGGGTAATCTTCATATATTCTACATTCTGTATGTAAATATCCTCCATTTGGATGGTTTGTTTTTTTTTTTTTTTAAAGAATACATTTTATTGCATTACTTTTAGTTTGGAAGTAATAAAACAAACGTTTTTATACTTTACAAGTTCTTATAATGTGTAACTATCCTCAACTTCCACAATCAAAGTACCCTTTTTTGTTTTACAAACTTTACTATGGCGTAATATAAGGGTAGTAAGATGGGAGTTCAACAAGCCACAGTTTAAGGAACACCTGGCAACCTCTGGAGGGTGCCTGAACCATGCAGGTACCATCAGATGGGAGGTCAATCATCCACAGTTTAAGGGCCCTCTATCAACCTCTGGAGGCACCTCAGAACCATGTAGATACCATCAGATGGAAGTTGAAAAATGCAGTTTAAGAAACCCTTGATGGTGCCTGAACCATGCCGCTACTATCAGATGGGAGGTCAATCAGCCACAGTTTATAGGAACCTCTAGTAACCTCCAGACGCACCCCAGAACCATGTAGGTACCATCAGATAAGAGACCAGTCAGTCACAGTTTCAGGAACCCCTAGCAACCTCCGAAGGACCCCAGAACCATACAGGCACCTTCAGATGGGAGGTCAATCAGCCAAAGTCTAAGGAGCCTCTAGCCACCTCTGGAGGGCCCCAGAACTATGTAGACACCATCAGATGGGAGGTCAATCAGCCACAGTTTAGGCAACCTCTAGCAACCCATAAAGGGCCCAAGAACTGTGTAGGCACCATCAGATGGGAGGTCAATCCACCACAGTTTCGGGAACCCCTAGCAACCTCCAGAGGACCTGAGATCCATGCCGCCATCTTCAGATGGGAGGTCAATAAGCCACAGTTTAAGGAGCCTCTAGCAACCTCCAGAGGACCCCATATCCATGCTGGCACCTTCAGATGGGAGGTCAATCTACAGTCTAAGGAACCCCTAGCAACCCCAGAACCATACAGGCATCATCAGATAGAAGGTCAATCAGCCACAATTTAAAGTGGTTGTAAAGGAATTAAAAAAAAAAAAAAAAGTCTATACTTACCTGCTCTGTGCAATAGACTTGCACAGAGCACCCCCGATTCCCCTCTTCTTGGGTACCTTGTCGGTGCCCCTGGCTCCCCCGCTCATGCTTATGCTGGTGCCCCCAATAGGAAGCTGATTGCCGTGGGGGCTCGCTCCAGAACCCCGCTGCTGCGTTCATCGACACAGACAGTAGAACTCAGCCCCCTCACCCCATTGTCACTGGAGCTGACTGACAGGAGCAATAGCCAGTGGCTTCTGTTGCTACTGATCTGCCCAGGGAGGAGGGGCAAAGCCAGGAGAGCCACAGCTCTCATGCACAGCGCTGGATCGCGATGGGGCTCAGGTAAGTATGGGGGGGGGGGGGGTGTGAAGGAGCGAGTCTGTAACACAAAAGGATTTTTTACCTAAATGCATAGAATGCTTTAAGGTAAAAAACCTTGAGGCTTTAGAACCACTCTTAAAGGAACCCGTAGCAACCTCCGGAGGACCCCAGATCCATACAGGCACCATCAGATGGGAAGTCATTCAGCCACAGTCTAAGGAACCCGTAGCAACCTCTGGTGGACCCCAGAACCATATAGGCTCCATCAGATGGGAAGTCAATCAGCCAAAGTCTAAGGAACCCGTAGCAACCTCTAGAGGACCCCAGAACCATACAGGCACCATCAGATGGTAAGTCAATCAGCCAAAGTCTAAGAAACTCATAGCAACCTCTAGAGGACCCCAGAACCATACAGGCACTATCAGATGGTAAGTCAATCAGCCAAAGTCTAAGGAACTCATAGCAACCTCTAGAGGACCCCAGAACCATACAGGCACCATCAGATGGTAAGTCAATCAGCCAAAGTCTAAGGAACTCATAGCAACCTCTAGAGGACCCCAGAACCATACGGGCATCATCAGAAGGGAGGTCAATCATCCACAGATTAAGAAACCTCTAGAGTTCTTGAGGAAAACCAGAAAACATGTTGCCAAGGGCCCCACAGTACTGGTTGGGTGATATGCCATGTAATGTAATCTTAGGCCGGGTGTCTGCAACCCGCGGCTCCAGAGCCGCATGCGGCTCTTTTTCACCTTGGCTGCGGCTCCGGAGCACACTGCCCACCAGGTGACAGGCAATAGGGCAGCAATGGGCAAACTACGGCCCGGCGGACCTTTTAATCCGGCCCGCGGAGCTAGGCTCCTCTCACAGTCCGCCCTGAAGACCGGTGTAGCATGAAAATCTGTCTCCTATGAGGATCTGTCCCCCTCTACGTATGTGCGCATGTGCCGGAGATCGCCGATCGGCTGCTAATGCCTGAAACTGGCACATGCGCAGATACGTCGAGGGGGACAGATCCTCATAGGAGACAGATTTCCATGCTACACCGGAACGGTGCGGGAACGCGCGGAGCAAAGGTAAGTGAATTGACACAGGGGAGACTTGGGGACTTAATATGGGGGATGAATTAATATCGGGGATGAATTACTATAGGGGGGATGAATTACTATATGGGGGATGAATTACTATTTGGGGGATGTATTTTCAGTTTTAAAAATGTGGCTCTCAAAATAAATTTCAATCGTGGTTTTGGCGAGATTTGGCTCAGTTGAAAAAAAAGGTTGCCCGCCACTGACCTAAGGCTATGATTGTGATTATGACGATACACTGTGGCCCTGATTAACCCTTTGCTTACTGGGCCCTTAAACCCCCTTCATGACCAGAGCGCTTTTTGCAATATATGCAGTGTCGGATTTGTTTTAAATGTTGCAATGGTTTTGCGGCTCCCAGTCTTTTTTTCCCTCTCGGAAACGGGTCCAAGTGGCTCTTTATGTCTTAAAGGTTGCAGACCCCTGTCTTAGGCTAACATCCATATACTTGATATGTGGAATGTTAATATCCACCATCTGGAGTTTTAATTGATTGCCGCCAACATTGGTATATGTTCCCACATGCATTAGGATGAGGTAAAAAAATATACATATAATAATAATAATAATAATAATAAAACAAACTTTTTATACTTGACAAGTTCTTATGATGTGGACTATCCTTGACTTCCACACACAGTCCCTTTTTTTTGTTTTACACCCTTTACCATGGCATACTAATAGAGGGATGGTGGGAAACGAGATAAAGTTTTCCTATTTGCGTATTTTATTCCATTCTCTCCATTTCCTTTTAGAAACGAGAAATCTCTCTAATATCCCATCAGTAAATTTTTGGTGTGGCGGATGCCAAGCCTTGGATAAGCAAGCGCGTAACCGATCCCCCTCATTATCCAAATCAAGCAGCTGTTCGAATTAGCAGCCTGTGCAAAACAGGAGATTTAATCAGGGAATTCAGAGGCAGATTAGCCACTCCGGTAGCAGTCAAAAACGGGAAGAAAAGTCACATCGCACTGACAGGTTAATCCCGACTTTAACTGGGAATCCCTGAAATCCAATAACAGCCATTGTATCATAATCTGCCGTTAAATGTTGTTCCAGGCAGAGTTACGGTGGAGCTTTGAGGGGGGGTAAAAGTATCATGGTACCATTGCAAGCGAGGTTGAAAAAAAAAAAAAAAAAAAACATTTTTAAATATTCCAAGTGGATCTAGAGGAAGGCAAAAAAAAAACCAAACAACAAACAAAAAAAAAAAACAAATCCAATTTATTATCGCAGTGAGGAAGAAAATATCTTTTTGATGGCATCAATGGCGAATTAATCCCCCACGTCGCTCAGTCCACTGATGAATCCTATTAATTATAGCTCGGGATGCCGCTTCTAATGAGAACACCATCCAAACGACATTTAAAGCTTTTTTGATCTTTGCAAGCTTTGTGGCGGTGATTAGGGATAATGTAACTGATCCAATCAACATATGTTGATTTAATCGCCAAATTGTATCGTTTGTGAAGCAATGATGTTTGCTCTTCATTCACAAGTAGGTTCTGCTTCCTGCTTTTGTATTGCTGCAGAGTGGTTGCGTCTTTGCAGTCCTGGGACGGGCTTGGGTAAGGATCTGGAACCACTCCACCACTAAAATGCATGCCATTGGTTGAAGATACCACCCTGCACCCATTCTCTGCCCCCTTGCTCCAGCTTTCCATGGCTGGCATGGAGTGTAGATTGCACATGCCTGGCCAATGACTTGCTTTCTTGCATCTAGAAGGAAGCTGCGCATGCACGGTGTGTTTTTCATGTTGGATGAGGGTGGATGGAGCGGTCATGTTGGAGTACAGTGGGACCCTCCACCACTAAAATGCATGCCATTGGTTGAGGATACCACCCTGCACCCATTCTCTGCCCCCTTGCTCCAGCTTGCCATGGATGGCATGGAGTGTACATTGCACGTGTGGCCAGTGACTTGCTTTCTTGCATCTAGAAGGAAGCTGTGCATGCACAGTGTGTTTTTCATTTTGGATGAGGGGGGGGATGGAGCGGTCATGTTGGAGTACAGTGGGACCTTCCACCACTAAAATGCATGCCATTGGTTGAGGATACCACCCTGCACCCATTCTCTTCCCCCTTGCTCCAGCTTCCCATGGATGGCATGGAGTGTACATTGCACATGCCTTGCCAATGACTTGCTTTCTTGCATCTAGAAGGAAGCTGCGCATGCACGGTGTGTTTTTCATGTTGGCTGAAGGTGGATGGAGCGGTCATGTTGGAGTACAGTGGGGCAGCAGTAGCAGAAGCCAAGGCCCAATGGTTGTCCACCTATGACTTATTTATTTCAGTCAATGTATGCAGCGCTTTACATACAGTATATGTATTATACATTCCCATCAGTCCCTAACCCTCAAGGGGCGTACAATCTAAGGTCCCTAACTCACAAAAGTATTGGGCCGCCGGCCTTTCCACGCACATGACCTTTAATGGCCCCCAGTCTTAGTCTGTAGGGTTCAATATTGAGTTGGCCCCGCCCTTTGCAGCTATAACAGCTTCATCTCTTCTGGGAAGGCTGTCCACAAGGTTTAGGAGGGTGTCTATGGGAAGGTTGGACCATTCTTCCAGAAGCACATTTGTCAGGTCAGGCACTGATGTCGGGGGGGGGAGGCCTGGCTCGCAGTCTCCACCCTAATTCATCGGTTTGAGGTCAGGACTCTGTGCAGGACAGTCAAGTTACTCCACCCCAAACTGGCTCCTCCATGTCTTTATGGACCTTGCTTTGTGCACTGGTGCGCAGTCATGTTGGAACAGGAAGGGGCCATCCCCAAACTCTTCCCACAAAGTTGGGAGCATGAAATTGTCCAAAATGTCTTGGTATGCTGACAGCTTAAGAGTTGTCTTCACTGGAACTAGGGGGCCAAGCCCAACCCATGAAAGACAACCCCACACCATAATCCCCCCTCCACCAAACTTTACACTTGGCACAGTGCAGTCAGGCAAGTACCATTCTCCTGGCCACCACAAAACCCAGACACGTCCATCGGATTGCCAGACAGAGAAGCGTGATGGGTCACTCCAGAGAACACGTCTCCTCTGCTCTAGAGTCCAGTGGTGGCGTGCTTTACACCACGACATCCGACGCTTTGCATTGCACTTGGTGATGGAAGTCTTGGATGCAGCTGCTCGGCCATGGAAACCCATTCCATGAAGCTCTCTACGCACTGTTGTTGGGCTCATCTGAAGGCCACACCAAGTTTGGAGGTCTTTAGCTATTGACTCTGCAGACAGTTGGCGACTTCTGCGCACTGTGCGCTTCAGCATGCGCTGACCCCGCCCTGTTATGTGACGTGGCCTACCACTTGGTGGCTGAGTGGCTGTTGTTCCCAGTTGCTTCCACTTTGTTATAATTCCACTAACAGTTGAGCGTGGAATATTTAGTAGCCAGGAAATGTCACGAATGGACTTATTGCCCAGGTGGCCACCTATCACGGGACCACGCTTGGAGTCACTGAGCTACTGAGAGCGACCCATTCTTTCACCAATGTTTGTAGAAGCCGTCTGCATGCCTAGGGGCTTGATTGTATACACCTGTGTCCATGGAGGGGATTGGAACACCTGAATCATATGATTGGGAGGGGATTGGAGCACCTGGATCACATAATATGGAGGGGATTGGAACACCAGAATCACATGATTGGGAGGGCGGGGCAATACTTCTGGCAACATAGTGTATATCATAGAATAAATCACAAGCTGCAACTGTCTCTAGGAAACGTCTGCGTCCACCGCAGATGTGCAGCACCAGATTTCTACTCTGTTTTGGCACAGAAAAGACAGAAAGCAGAACGCAGTTCACGCGGAAAGTCCATTCTTTGTTTATAAAGATAGATGAGGGAATAAATAAATAATAAATGGAATAGGAGAGCCGCAGAGGCTTCAGAAAAGAAAGCATCGGATTTGGCTCGTCTCCTCGGAGCGGATGACTGATCAGCGATATCCACTGAACAAAAAAAAAAACCGTGAGATTAGAAAATTGTTATGTAGGAGACACAGATTGCTGGCCGTCGTGACAGAAGAATGGATGAATGAACTGCCTTTCTGTTCAAGAAGAACTCATCCAAAAACAAAGTACTTCCAAATGGCAAGGCTGATGGATCTCCGTGTGTGACTTAATAAGTGGTGGGAATGGAGGGTTCCTTGCATGATACCGAGCCTCCCCCCCCCCCCTTAGAAGACCAAATTTAAAGAGGCGACGGAAATTTCAAATTTTGTTCATGCCGGAAAACGTAAAAAAAAAGCATTCACTATATCTGCTCTCCCCGGACCCCGCATTCACTATATCTGCTCTCCCCGGACCCCGCATTCACTATATCCGCTCTCCCCGGACCCCGCTTTCACTATATCCGCTCTCCCCGGACCCCGCATTCACTATATCCGCTCTCCCCGGACCCCGCATTCACTATATCCGCTCTCCCCGGACCCCGAATCCACTATATCCGCTCTCCCCGGACCCCGCATCCACTATATCCGCTCTCCCCGGACTCCGCACTCACTATATCCGCTCTCCCCGGACCCCGCATTCACTATATCCGCTCTCCCGGACCCCGCATTCACTATATCCGCTCTCCCCGGACCCCGCATTCACTATATCCGCTCTCCCCGGACCCCGCATTCACTATATCCGCTCTCCCCGGACCCCGCATTCACTATATCCGCTCTCCCCGGACCCCGCATTCATTATATCCGCTCTCCCCGGACCCCGCATTCACTATATCCGCTCTCCCCGGACCCCGCATTCACTATATCCGCTCTCCCCGGACCCCGCATTCACTATATCCGCTCTCCCCGAACCCCGCATTCATTATATCCGCTCTCCCCGGACCCCGCATTCACTATATCCGCTCTCCCCGGACCCCGCATTCACTATATCCGCTCTCCCCGAACCCCGCATTCATTATATCCGCTCTCCCCGGACCCCGCATTCACTATATCCGCTCTCCCCGGACCCCGCATTCACTATATCCGCTCTCCCCGGACCCCGCATTCACTATATCCGCTCTCCCCGGACCCCGCATTCACTATATCCGCTCTCCCCGGACCCCGCATTCACTATATCCGCTCTCCCCGGACCCCGCATTCACTATATCCGCTCTCCCCGGACCCCACATTCACTATATCCGCTCTCCCCCCGGACCCCGCATTCATTATATCCGCTCTCCCCGGACCCCGCATTCACTATATCCGCTCTCCCCGGACCCCGCATTCACTATATCCGCTCTCCCCGAACCCCGCATTCATTATATCCGCTCTCCCCGGACCCCGCATTCACTATATCCGCTCTCCCCGGACCCCGCATTCACTATATCCGCTCTCCCCGGACCCCGCATTCACTATATCCGCTCTCCCCGGACCCCGCATTCACTATATCCGCTCTCCCCGGACCCCGCATTCACTATATCCGCTCTCCCCGGACCCCGCATTCACTATATCCGCTCTCCCCGGACCCCACATTCACTATATCCGCTCTCCCCCCGGACCCCGCATTCACTTTGGGGTATTTGTGGTTTGTCTTTTGCATGACCATCTGAGAGGATAATTTAGTAAGAAGGAGGTTGTCTGTACGCCATCCTCAGCACCTTTATACCAGATATTTATCTATCTGTGAAATGCTGCCTGTGTATCTTGGAAAAGGGAGAATTTGGTGAATGGAGGAGATGATCGATATCGTGTAGGAGTTGATCTTCTTCCCTTTGGATGATACCCGAGTGATTTAGCCAACCATGAGAATGGGGGCATGGCCATGTGGTGAATGCTCATCTCTAAGGGGGACACCATATATTTTGTACACGAGTTGATTTTCTTTGGAGTATTTGAAGACTTATGGGATTAATAAGGAGTTTATTTTCCCTTTTATTCGTTTTCACCTTGACACTTACGTATTGTAATTTGTGCTACTGAATCACTTTGACGATTCTTTTTGTGTATAAAAAAAAAAAATAAAACTCTGCCCCAAATTACATCACCGATCTTGTCTCCAAATACCACCCAACCCGTCCTCTCCGCTCCTCGCAAGACCTCCTGCTCTCTAGCTCCCTTCTCTCCTCCCATGCGCGTCTCCAGGACTTCTCAAGAGCTCCCCTCATCCTCTGGAACTCTCTACCCCAATCTTTCAGACTATCGCCTACTCTGCTCACTTTTAGGCGATCTCTGAAAACCGATCTCTTCAGGGAAGCCTATCCTGCCCTCAGCTAATAATGGAATCCTCTACTCTTCCAACCAGTCCATCCCCCACAGTTATTACCTTTTGTAGCACTGGCCCCTCCCTCCTAGATTTTAAGCTCCCAGGATCAGGGCCCTCCTATCCCTCTTGTATTGAACTGTATTGTTGCTGTATTGTCTCCCGTTATATTGTAAAGCGCTGAGCAAACTGTTGGCGCCATAAATCCTGTATAATAATAATAATAATAATATAAATCCTGTATAATAATAATAATAATATATAAATCCTGTATAATAATAATAATAATAATATATAAATCCTGTATAATAATAATAATAATATAAATCCTGTATAATAATAATAATAATATATAAATCCTGTATAATAATAATAATAATAATATATAAATCCTGTATAATAATAATAATAATATATAAATCCTGTATAATAATAATAATAATAAAAAATCAGGAAATATCCATTACCATTCACCACCAAATGAAAGCCCAATCTGTCCTGAGAAATAAAAAACGCGGTATAATTTTCCTGGATGCACAAAGTATCTGGGATGATATTTACGGTTTTACTGACGCATGTCAATGTTGCAAAACTGTGTTTGGGCATTTAGATCTGTTTTACCCTCAGGCATGAAGGGGTTACAGCGGTATTAAAACCAAAAACAAAAATGTATTAATTTTGAAGTTCACCAATTCAGAAGCGGTGGGTGATTTTTTTTTTTTTTTAAGGCTTTTTTATATGCTTTTAAATATAAGGACAAAGAGGAGGCTCTCTAATAATAATAATAATAATAATAAAAATATTATTATTAATAATAATTATTATTATAAATAGCGCGCGCACACAGCCAGACTCCATAGGAGAACTATGTAACGCCAGCGATTCTGCAGAGAGTGAAAATAGGTTAATTACATTCCCGGTTGGCATCTGTAAAAACCGTTTTCTGGCACGAGACTGCTGTCATTTGGCCTCAAAGCGAAGGCACCATAATTATTATTATTATACAGTATTTATAAAGCGCCAATAGTTCGCTCAGCGCTGTACATTACAAAGGGGGACAGAACATGTGACAGAACAATACCAATACAATGCAATACATGAGGGGATCGAGGGCCCTGCTCCTTGGAGCTTACAATCTAGGAGACCTCTCTGTCCCTTGACTTCTCCTGCTCAGGCGCGAGCCCATGGACTTCTGCACATTCCGGGGAATAGAAGTTGCTCCGTTTTCTGCCCTCCGCAGCTAAAAGAGATCGCGCCCAATGAGGCGGAGGTGGCTGGGCATGAGATCTACAGCCTGTGTCCATACTGCACCTCTAATGGGGTGGCCCCGGGTCTCCACCTGTAGGCAGGCGCAGTCTACTTTTCCCCATTTTAGGTGGCGCTCAACCTGGAGAGGAAGTCAAGGGAAATATAGTTTCTCTATGGTTTCCTGGGTCAATGGAGCAGCGTCCCGGTTGGTCATGTGACCCTTGGTGGCCATCTTAGGTCAGCAGGGGTGCTCAAATCTTTTGAAGAGCGAGGGCAACTTAAAGTGGAGTTCCACTCAAAAGTAGAAGCTCCGTTTAATTGCCTCCTCCTCCCCCCCTCCACTGCCATATTTGGCACCTTTTGAGGGGGGAGCGGTTACCTGCCCACATGGAAGAAAAATACATATATTTGAAATCTATTTAAAAAACATTCTTTGAAATGCTACAATTATGGCCATATTCAATATATCTCAAAATATATTTCAATAAAGTAAAAAAAAGTAAAAAAAAATTATATATATATATATATATATATATATATATATATATATATATATATATATACACACACTGCATGTTGAAATGCATTTTTATTACAATATATATGAAAAATATATATTTAAAAATAAATTTCAAATATACTGTATGTCTTTAGAGATACAAATCTACATTTTTGGAGTGCATTTACCAATATATGTCAATATGACTTTTTTAATATGTTAAAAAAAATCTGAAGAATATATTTGTTAAGTATATAAATATATGTATTTTTAAAATATATTCTTAAGATTTTTTTTTAACATCTAAAAAATCATTTTAACATATACTGTGTGTATATATATATATATATATATATATATATATATACACACACACATATACATACACACATCTGTATATATATATATTGAATATGGCTAAAATTGTAGCATTTCAAATATATTTTTCTTCCATATGGGTGGTTTTGACAGGTGCCCGCTCTCACTTCTGGCTCAGTTTGCCGCGGCGAAGTGAGGTGGAAATTCATCCCCCTCCTCCCTCCCGCAGTCTCCTGGGAACTTTCATGGGTCCCAGGAGACTGCTGGACCAATTAGGAGGAGCAGCACTACTGGCGCATGCGCAGTGGGCACCCGGCTGTGAAGCCGCAAGCTATTACAGCCTGGTGCCCACAGTTGAGATGCCGGCGCCGGGGAGGAGAGCAGGGGGGAAGGGACGGCGCGGGTGAGAACATCGCTGGACCCCGGAACAGGTGGGCGTGTGTTTATTACAAGTCACCAGATACAGTTTTTGCAGCCGCTGACTTTTATTAAACACAAATACGTCCGGGACTCCGCTTTATGTGACTTGGTAACCAGTTGTGGGCCACAGTGAAATGAAATGGTTCAGAATTTTGATCTAAAAAAAAAAAATTGAATAGCACAATGAACATTTTCCTCCTGCAGCCTCTGAATGCCGGATTTCAGCAGTTGCAGGAGGAAAATTTAGAGGATCAGTTCCTGTATATGCCGCCCCTCCTGTCCAAATGTTAAACAGAATGTGACAGGGAGGCCGCACGGGTCCCCTGGAGCATGGGGTGGGGTTGCCATTGCATCCCCCGGCGCTACAGCTTTGGATACGGGAGTGTGTTAAAACACATTTCAACAATGGGCTTTTACCACCCCCCAAAATGAAAATGTAAATGAGCCCTTATGCAGGCCCTACATGGTTCGAATTCTGAACGATTTTTTGTCCGAAAATCGAAAACGTCGTTCGTTCACTCGGTAATCTGATGGCGCCATCAATGATTTCTAAATCGGCTGACCGAGTCATAAAGTTCACCCCATATAATAGGCGAAACTTCTGTTCCTTCCAGGTCACGGCTCATATTCTTTTCGGAAAAACGATCGTACGATTTGACCATCGAGTCGAAAATCGGTTGCTTTTCACAAATTTTCCAATATGCCTGATCACCGAAAAGGGGAGGAACCATGAAAATCAGCCGGTGCCATTGACCCCACTAACAGAGCGAAAAGCGGCCGATTATTCTTAGGTCCGATTTTCAGACGAAAAAAATCGGTCGAATTTTGACCCACATATGGCCGGCCTTACTGCGCCCCCTATAAGGCTGCTTTCACACTGATGTGCTGTGGTTTACCTGCACCACGGGTGCAGTGTAGTGCACCTGCAGCTTTCCTTTTATTGTGAGGTTGAAGGCCACACAGGTGTCCCTAGGGTTGGTGTCACCCGCTGCAGTAACACTTGGTGACACCCCCTCCGACGATCCCCGCAGAATGGATCTGATCTGCAGATTGAGCACAATGGATTGGACTCCGATCCATTATACTAATCCGCAGATCCGATCCATCCTGTGGGGATTGTCAGCTTGCTTTACAACTTACTTTTTCGTGGAGTGGGTCTGGTGTCACCCCATGCGGTCGGTGTGACCCTGTGCGGACCGCACCCCACGCACCTGCCTCGGGACGCCACTGGAGCCACATCAGGGACTTGCTTTCCTGGAAAGGAGCCACTATGCAAGTGCAGTTGCTTCAGAGATTAGTAAATGAGGGAAAGCTTCCCTTTGCCAAGAATACCCAATCACATGCAAGGAAAATGAAAAAAAAAAAAAAAAACCCAGCATTTTTGCTTGCACATGATTAGATGATGGAAGTCAGCTGAGCTTCCGCTCATTTACTAAGCTTCGGAGCGACTGCACTTGCAAAGTGCTCAGTCTCTCAGGGGGGGAAAGCGTCCAGACTGGAAGGGGGTGAAAGTGTCCGGACTGGAAGGGGGGGAAAGTGTCCGGACTGGAAGGGGGGGAAAGTGTCCAGACTGGAAGGGGGGAAAGTGTCCGGACTGGAAGGGGGGGAAAGCGTCCGGACTGGAAGGGGGGGAAAGTGTCTGGACTGGAAGGGGGTGAAAGTGTCCGGACTGGAAGGGGGGAAAGTGTCCGGACTGGAAGGGGGGGAAAGCGTCCGGACTGGAAGGGGGGGAAAGTGTCCGGACTGGAAGGGGGGGAAAGTGTCCGGACTGGAAGGGGGGGGAAAGTGTCCGGACTGGAAGGGGGGGAAAGCGTCCGGACTGGAAGGGGGGGAAAGTGTCCGGACTGGAAGGGGGTGAAAGCGTCCGGACTGGAAGGGGGGGAAAGTGTCCGGACTGGAAGGGGGTGAAAGCGTCCGGACTGGAAGGGGGGGAAGTGTCCGGACTGGAAGGGGGGGGGAAAGCGTCCGGACTGGAAGGGGGGGAAAGCGTCCGGACTGGAAGGGGGTGAAAGCGTCCGGACTGGGGGTGAAAGTGTCCGGACTGGAAGGGGGGGAAAGCGTCCAGACTGGAAGGGGGGGAAAGTGTCTGGACTGGAAGGGGGGGGAAAGTGTCCGGACTGGGGGTGAAAGTGTCCGGACTGGAAGGGGGGGAAAGTGTCCGGACTGGAAGGAGGTGAAAGTGTCCGGACTGGAAGGGGGTGAAAGTGTCCGGACTGGAAGTGGTTAAAAAAAAAAAGTCCTGCATGCCGCATCTTTGATGCGCTTTCATCAAAATGCACTGTAATGCACCACCTGGCGGTACCTCTAGCAACCCACGGAATAGGATTCCCCAGAGCGCGGAGTCTAAGTCTCAGTCTGCTTGTTCACCAGGGCCCCTGATGGTGGGGATGGACTTTGAGCAGACAGAGACCAGGTCGCGGCCCCTGAGTACACCCACCCATGGTAGAAGGATCCGCCAGAGGTATATTCTGGAGGAGAGCCTGACAAGAAGAGGTGGATGGGTCCGTGCACAACGATGGATGGCTGAGCAGAAGCGTGGTCAGACAGGCACAGAATAGTTGGGTCACTTGCCGGGTCAGTAACAGGGGGTCAGATCCAATGGGGGTATCCAAAGAGAAGTCAAACAGGCCAGGGGTCAGGGCAGGAGAAGTCAGCAGAGGTCAGGATCAAGCGGGGTCGGCAACAATCAAATAACGGGTACACAGAAGCAGGAACAGGTAGATAGACCATACGGCAACCAGTGTCAGTGCAGAGCGGATTTAACTAGTGCGCCCTGCACTGTCATTGGTGCCAGGCGTGCGCCCGCGATCCCAAGTGTGCATGCACGAGTGCCGCCGCCGTCACGACCGCCCAGGACCTAGTGCCCGCACGCTGGTGCAAATCGGCACACTGCGCCTGCGCAGAGCCGCGCGCCGCGATGGATCCTGACATGCACGTTCTATAGAGTTCAATGACAACGTGCCTATAATGCACATATGACAACTGAACACTCATCACACCGGAAACACAACACGTGTGTTGGAAGTGACTCCAACCTTTTCTATTTATCTCCTTCTTTTGTTCTCTTCTCTGTCCTCGACTGTCTGTCTCTCTGTCTGTCCTCCACTGTCTGTCTGTCTGTCTGTCTCTCTGTCTGTCCTCGACTGTCTGTCTCTCTGTCTGTCCTCCACTGTCTGTCTGTCTGTCTGTCTCTCTGTCTGTCCTCGACTGTCTGTCTCTCTGTCTGTCCTCCACTGTCTGTCTGTCTGTCTGTCCTCGTCTGTCTGTCTGTCCTCGACTGTCTGTCTCTCTGTCTGTCCTCCACTGTCTGTCTGTCTGTCTGTCCTCGTCTGTAAGGGACCGCCTGGCGGTACCACTAGCACTCCACTGATCGGCCGTTCCCAGCGTACGGAGTCTAAGCCCCAGAGTACTCGTTCACCAGAGCCCCTGATGGTGGGGATGGACTTGGAGTACCCCAGGACCAGGTCGTGACTACTGAGGACACCCGTCAGTGGTAGGGGTATTCGCCAGGGGCTCCCACGGGAGAGAGCCAGGTATGAGGAGGTCTGGAGACCCCGTTGAGAGGGATGGATGGATGGCTGAGCAAGTGCAAGGTCATACAAGCCGGGTCGGTAACTATGGGGACGGTGCGATACAGAGCAGCGGGCAAAGAATAGTCGGGTCACACGCCAGGTCAGCAACAGCAGGTCAGATCCAATAGGGGGCATTCAGGAGAGAGGTCAGGCAAGCAAGGGTCAAGAACAGGAGAAAACAGCAAGGTCAGGGCACAATCCGGGTCAGCAACTTACTACAACAGGTTCACAGGATACAAGGAGACCAGAAGGCACTGAATGACAGCTCAGGGCCGTTTAAATATCCCGCCCTGCGCTGTCATTGGTGCCAGGCGAGCGCCCGCGATCTCTATTGCGCATGCGCGAACTTGGTTGCCGGGGTCGGCCAGGTCCCGGCGCCCGCGTTCCTGCACAGGGTGGCGCACTGCGCCTGCGCCGAGCCCAGCGGCGCGGCGATCCCCGACATCGTCTGTCTGTCTGTCCTCGACTGTCTGTCTCTCTGTCTGTCCTCGACTGTCTGTCTCTCTGTCTCTCTGTCTGTCCTCGACTGTCTGTCTCTCTGTCTGTCCTCCACTGTCTGTCTGTCCTCCACTGTCTGTCTCTCTGTCTGTCCTCCACTGTCTGTCTGTCTGTCTGTCCTCGACTGTCTGTCTCTCTGTCTCTCTGTCTGTCCTCGACTGTCTGTCTCTCTGTCTGTCCTCCACTGTCTGTCTGTCCTCCACTGTTGTCTCTCTGTCTGTCCTCCACTGTCTGTCTGTCTGTCTGTCTGTCCTCCACTGTCTGTCTCTCTGTCTGTCCACTGTCTGTCTGTCTGTCTGTCCTCGACTGTCTGTCTCTCTGTCTGTCTGTCCTCGACTGTCTGTCTCACTGTCTGTCCTCGACTGTCTCTCTGTCTGTCCTCGACTGTCTGTCTCACTGTCTGTCTGTCCTCGACTGTCTGTCTCTCTGTCTGTCCTCGACTGTCTGTCCTCCACTGTCTGTCTGTCTGTCCTCCACTGTCTTTCTCTCTGTCTGTCTGTCCTCGACTGTCTGTCTGTCCTCGACTGTCTGTCTCTCTGTCTGTCTGTCCTCGACTGTCTGTCTGTCCTCGACTGTCTGCCTCTCTGTCTGTCTATCCTCGACTGTCTGTCTGTCTGTCCTCCACTGTCTGTCTGTCCTCCACTGTCTGTCTCTCTGTCTGTCTGTCCTCCACTGTCTGTCTCTCTGTCTGTCTGTTCTCGACTGTCTGTCTCTCTGTCTGTCTGTCTGTCCTCGATTGTCTGTCTGTCCTCGACTGTCTGTCCTCGACTGTCTGTCTCTCTGTCTGTCCTCGACTGTCTGTCTCTCTGTCTGTCCTCCACTGTCTGTCTCTCTGTCCTCGACTGTCTGTTCTCAACTGTCTCTCTGTCTGTCTGTCCTCGACTGTCTGTCTCTCTGTCTGTCTGTCCTCAACTGTCTGCCTCTCTGTCTGTCTATCCTCGACTGTCTGTCTGTCCTCCACTCTCTGTCTCTCTGTCTGTCTGTCCTCCACTGTCTGTCTCTCTGTCTGTCTGTCCCCCACTGTCTGTCTGTCCTCGACTGTCTGCCCTCGACTGTCTGTCCTCGACTGTCTGTCTCTCTGTCTGTCCTCGACTGTCTGTCTCTCTGTCTGTCCTCCACTGTCTGTCTGTCCTCCACTGTCTGTCTGTCCTCCACTCTCTGTCTCTCTGTCTGTCTGTCCTCCACTGTCTGTCTCTCTGTCTGTCTGTCCCCCACTGTCTGTCTGTCCTCGACTGTCTGCCCTCGACTGTCTGTCCTCGACTGTCTGTCTCTCTGTCTGTCCTCGACTGTCTGTCTCTCTGTCTGTCCTCCACTGTCTGTCTCTCTGTCTGTCTGTCCTGTCCTCCACTGTCTGTCTCTCTGTCTGTCTGTTCTCGACTGTCTGTCTCTCTGTCTGTCTGTCCTCGACTGTCTGTCTGTCCTCGACTGTCTGTCCTCGACTGTCTGTCATCGACTGTCTGTCTCTCTGTCTGTCCTCGACTGTCTGTCTCTCTGTCTGTCCTTCACTGTCTGTCTCTCTGTCCTCGACTGTCTGTTCTAAACTGTCTCTCTGTCTGTCTGTCCTCGACTGTCTGTCTCTCTGTCTGTCTGTCCTCAACTGTCTGCCTCTCTGTCTGTCTATCCTCGACTGTCTGTCTGTCCTCCACTGTCTGTCTGTCCTCCACTGTCTGTCTCTCTGTCCTTCACTGTCTGTCCTCGACTGTCTGTCATCGACTGTCTGTCCTTGACTGTCTGTCCTCGACTGTCTGTCCTCGACTGTCTGTCTCTCTGTCTGTCCTCGACTGTCTGTCTGTCTCTCTGTCTGTCCTCCACTGTCTGTCTCTCTGTCCTCGACTGTCTGTTCTCAACTGTCTCTCTGTCTGTCTGTCCTCGACTATCTGTCTCTCTGTCTGTCTGTCCTCGACTGTCTGTCTGTCTCTGTCTGTCCTTGACTGTCTGTCTGTCTGACTTCCACTGTCTGTCTGTCCTCAACTGTCTGTCTGTCTGTCCTCGATTGTCTGTCTCTGTCTGTCTGTCCTCAACTGTCTGTCTGTCCTCAACTGTCTGTCTGTCCTCGACTGTCTGTCTGTCTCTGTCTGTCCTCCACTGTCTGCCTGTCCTCGACTGTCTCTGTCTGTCCTTGATTGTCTGTTCTCGACTGTCTGTCTCTCTGTCTGTTTGTCCTCGACTGTCTGTTCTCGACTGTCTCTCTGTTTGTCTGTCCTCGACTGTCTGTCTCTCTGTCTGTCTGTCCTCGACTGTCTGTCTCTCTGTCTGTCTGTCCTCCACTGTCTGTCTCACTGTCTGTCTGTCTGTCCTCGACTGTCTGTCTGTCTGTCTCGACTGTCTGTCTCTCTGTCTGTTTGTCCTCGACTGTCTGTCTGTCTGTCCTCGACTGTCTGTCTTTCCTCGACTGTCTGTCTGTCTCTCTGTCTATCCTCGACTGTCTGTCCTCGACTCTCTGTCTGTCCTCAACTGTCTGTCTCTCTGTCTGTCCTCAACTGTCTGTCTCTCTGTCTGTCTGTCCTCCACTGTCTGTCTGTCCTCGACTGTCTGTCTGTCCTTGACTATCTGTCTCTCTGTCTGTCTGTCCTCCACTGTCTGTCTATCTGTCCTTGACTGTCTGTCGGTCTGTCCTCGACTGTCTGTCTGTCCTTGACTATCTGTCTCTCTGTCTGTCTGTCCTCTACTGTCTGTCTGTCATCCACTGTCTGTCCTCGACTGTCTGTCTGTCTGTCCTTGACTGTCTGTCTCTCTCTGTCCTTGACTGTCTGTCTGTCTTCAACTGTCTGTCTGTTCTCGACTGTCTGTCCTCGACTGTCTGTCTGTCCTCCACTGTCTGTCTGTCTGTCCTCCACTGTCTGTCCTCAACTGTCTGTCTGTCCTCGACTGTCTGTCTGTCCTTGACTGTCTGTCTGTCTCTGTCTGTCTGTTCTCGACTGTCTGTCTGTCCTCCACTGTCTGTCTGTCTGTCCTCCACTGTCTGTCTGTCTCTCTGTCTGTCTGTCCTCCACTGTCTGTCTGTCCTCCACTGTCTGTCTGTCCTCCGCTGTCTGTCCTCCACTGTCTGTCTCTCTGTCTGTCCTCAACTGTCTGTCTGTCTGTCCTTGACTGTCTGTCTCTCTGTCATCCACTGTCTGTTTGTCCTTGACTGTCTGTCTGTCCTTGACTGTCTGTCTCTCTGTCTGTTCTCGACTGTCTGTCTGTCCTCGACTGTCTGTCTCTCTGTCTGTCCTCGACTGTCTGTCTGTCTGTCCTCAACTGTCTGTCTGTCTGTCATCGACTGTCTGTCTCTCTGTCCTCGACTGTCTGTCTCTCTGTCTGTCCTTGACTGTCTGTCTCTCTGTCTGTCTGGATCTCTTGCTATCTATATATTTTATTATCTTTTATTTTTTCTTACTCTCCGTTTTCCAGTGAAAATTAGTGGAAAAACTGGATGAATTAAACATGACTCCCATTTCATAGGAAGCTGGAGAGGATCCAGCAATATATATTCATTGTTCTTCCCCCGTGGGTGGAAGTTTGTGCAATCTTTGCCAGAAAAGCTTTTATGTTCTCGTCTAAATGAAAGTCATGTTGATGTTAATGTGGCTGCTCATTGCGCCGTTCTACCGTTCTCATATCATCTCTGTCTGGACCGCTAAATGGTACGAGAACCTGCCATGGGAAAGGTGGAGGCTTCATGACGGGCCAATGATGGTCACTCCTGTGCTTGGCTGGCTATGAAAATTACATGAAAACTGAATGTATAGAGAAAGGTGGTATTTGTGGTCTGTGAGAAATCAATTGTAACCCTGAAGCAGACTGCAGACACAGTACAGTACTGATGGGGAAAGACAGGCTGAGATTCAGAGGATCCCAGAGGTGCAGGAAGGCTGAAAGCTGGAAAAGGAACACAAGGGAAACCAAGGCACAAGTACACTTGAATGGTCAGAGGAAACATCAGGGATAACCTAGATAACCATATGCAGGGGTGTATTTACCACAAGGCACACAAGGCATTTGCCTAGGGTGGCACCTTTCAGGGGGGCAGCACTGTCCCCTGGAAGAAGAGACAGAAGAAGGGACACACGCTGCATGGAGACCGAGTGGGATCCAAGAGAGGCTACGGGCTCCTTGATGGTGTATGCAGAGCCTGACTCTTATTCCAGGGGACGTCTGGAGCTGTGAAGGTGAGTGTCTTTCTCTCTTTCGCTGGGAGGTGGCAGGGGTGTATTTACCACAAGGCAAACAAGGCATTTGCCTAGGGCAGACTTTTTCAGGGGGGCAGCGGCATCTGTTAGGGGGCCAACGGCATTTTTCAGGGGGGCAGCACTGCCCCCCAAAGGAAGGGGTGACAGAGGGGACACATGCAGCATTGGGGCCAGGTGGGATCTGAAAGAGGCTGCAGGCTTCTTGATGGTGTGTGCAAAGCCTGACTCTTGTTCCCGGGAAAGTCTGGAGCTGTGAAGGTGAGTGTCTTCTCTCTCGCAGGGTCGGGGGGGGGCATTGCCAGTGTATGGGGGGCGGTGTTAGTGGAAGGCTGTCTCGGGTGGGGGTAGGGGGGTTGGGGGCTGGGGTGTTGTTGGTCAATGGCAGGCTCTCTTCGTGGGGGAGGGGGGTGCTGCTCGGTGTCAGGGTCTCTCTGTGGGGGGGTGTGAGAGCCAATTTTTGTGTTGCCTAGGGCACCATGAAACCTAAATACACCACTGAGAGGTGGGATGGGGGTTGGGTTGGCTGGTGTATGGAGGGTGGTAGAAGTGGAAGGCTCTCTTGGGTGGAAGGTGTGGTGTTGGCTGGTGTCAGGCTCTCTCTGTGGGGGTGTCCGATTTTTGTGTTACCTAGGGCAGCACAAAACCTAAGTACACCATTGGCCCTATGGATATGAAGATCACACTGGAAGACGCCTCGAAAATCCCTGGGAACAAGGGCAGTTGAGCTACAGGAACACTGGGAATTTCGGGCCATTCATTGTCGCACACTGGCAATCCTGAGGTCAATCATAATCTTCTCAGAAGAATAGGAACTCTAGGAATGTTGGGGTCATATAGAAGCTTCTAGGAAAGTCAGAAATATTGGGAATCTTGTGATCTCTCAGAAACTTCTCAAAGTGAGGGACACTAGGAATCTTGTGGTCACTCAGAAAGTGTCTCACAGGACCCCTTCATCGTCACATGACTGATGAAGGGGTCCTGTGAGACTCAGAAATGTTGCCTTTCTGTAACTATGTGTTCATTAAAACTTTTGGACCCATATTGGTGATCCTCGGTGTGCTGGTAACATTCTCCCTTGCTGATTCTGTTCGGTTCCAGCCGACGGTTGCTGCAGCACCCACTTATACACACAGCCATTTTTGACGCAGGAATGTATGCATTTAGATTGTACACTTGCACTCAGAAAGTTGGGGACATTTGGAACTCACTCAGAAGCTTCTAGGAAAGTCATGGACACCAGGAATCTTGGGGTCACTTACAATCTTCTAGGAAATCAAAGGCATTAGGAATCTTGGTGTGTCTTTAACATTTTTAAAAATGTTATGGGCACTAGGAAGCTTGTGGTCACTCAGAAACTTCTCAGAAAGTTGAGGACATATGGAAACTGGGGGTCACTAAGAAGCTTCAAGAAAGTCATGAACACTAGGAACTCATAATCTTCCTGGAAAGTCAGGGACATTATGAATCTTGTTGTTTCTCAAACATTTCTAAAAAAAGTTCTGGACACTAGGAATCTTGTGGTCACTCAGAAAGTCATGGAGTCATTCAAAAACTTCACAGAAAGTTAGGGACATTTGGACTCTTGCGGTCACTCTAGGAAACTTCTAGGAAAGTCAGGATCACTAGGCACTAGGAGCCTTGAGGTCACACAAAAGCTTCTACAAAATCAGACACAAGGAACCTTGGGGTTACTCAGAAGCGTCTAGGAAAGTCACGGAAACTAGGAATCTTGTGGTCACTTAAAAACTTCTCAGAAAGTTGGGGACATTTGAAACCTTGGGGTCCATCATAATCTTCTAGGATAGTCAGGGACATTAGGAAACTTGGTGTCCTTCAAACATTTCTAAATAAGTTATGGACACTAAGAATCTTGTGGTTACTCAGAAAGTCATGGAAACTAGAAGTCATTCAGAAACTTCTCAAAAAATTGGGGACATTTTGATTCTTGTGTCACTCAGAAACTTCAAGGAATGTCAGGAACACTAAGAGCCTTGGGATCACTCAAAAGCTTCTACCAAATCACGGACACAAAGAACCTTGGGGTCACTCAGAAGCATCTAGGAAAGTCATGGAAACTAGCAATCTTGGAGTCATTCAGAAACCTCTCAGAAAGTTGGGGAAATTTGAAACCTTGGGGTCACTTAGAAGCTTCAAGGATAGTCATGGACACTCGGAACCTTGGGGTAACTCACAATCTTCTTGGAAAGTCAGGGACATTAGGAATTTTGGTGTCTCTCAAACATTTCTAAAAAAAAGTTATGGACACTAGGAATCTTTTGGTCACTCAGAAAGTCATGGAAACTAAGAATCTAGGAGTCACTCAAAAAGGTCTCAAAGTTTGGGCACATTTGGAAACTTGAGGTCACTCAGAAGCTTCTAGGAAAGTTACGGACACTAGGAACCTTGGGGTCACACATAATCTTCTAGGAAAGTTAGGGGCATTAGGAATTGGTGTCTCTCAAACATTTCTAAAAAAGTTATGGACACTAAGAATCTTGTGGTTACTGAGAAAGTCACGGAAACTAGGAATCTAAGAGTCACTCAAAAACTTCTCAGAAAGTTGGGTACATTTTGGAAACTTGGGGTCACTCATAATTTTCTAGGAAAGTCAGGAACATTAGGAATCTTGGCGTCTCTCAAACATTTCTTAAAAAGTAATGAACACTAGGCATCTTGTGGTTACTCAGAAGGTCATGGAAACTAGGGATCAAGGAGTCATTCAGAAACTTCTCAGAAAGTTAGGGACATTTTGATTCTTGTGTCACTTAGAAACTTTAAGGAATGTCAGGAACACTAAGAGCCTTGGAATCACTCAAAAGCTTCTACCAAATCACGGACACAACCTTGGGGTCACTCAGAAGCATCTAGGAAAGTCATAAAAACTAGCAATCTTGGAGTCATTCAGAAACTTCTCTGAAAGTTGGGAAAATTTGAAACCTTGGGGTCACTTAGAAGCTTCAAGGATAGTCATGGACACTCGGAACCTTGGGGTAACTCATAATCTTCTTGGAAAGTCAGGGACTTTAGGAATTTGGTGTCTCTCAAACATTTCTAAAAAAAAGTTATGGACACTAGGAATCTTTTGGTCACTCAGAAAGTCATGGAAACTAGGAATCTAGGAGTCACTCAAAAAGGTCTCAAAGTTTGGGCACATTTGGAAACTTGAGGTCACTCAGAAGCTTCTAGGAAAGTTACGGACACTAGGAACCTTGGGGTCACACATAATCTTCTAGGAGAGTCAGGGGCATTAGGAATCGGTATCTCTCAAACATTTCTAAAAAAGTTATGGACACTAAGGGGTTTATTTACTAAAGCTGGAGAGTCCAAAATCAGACTCCCTTCTGCATAGAAACCAATCAGCTTCTAACCCAGCAATGGGCAAACTACGGCCCGCGGGCCGTATACGGCCCGGCGGACCTTTTAATCCGGCCCGCGGAGCTAGGCTCCCGCTACGCTCCTCTCACAGTCTGCCCTGAAGACCGGAGTAGCATGAAAATCTGTCTCCTATGAGGATCTGTCCCCCTCGACGTATCTGCGCATGTGCCGGAGATCACCGATCGGCTGCTAATGCCTGAAACTGGCACATGCGCAGATACGTCGAGGGGGACAGATCCTCATAGGAGACAGATTTTCATGCTACACCGGAACGGCGCGGGAACACGGCGAGAGGAACGCGCGGAGCAAAGGTAAGTGAATTGACACAGGGGGGACTTAATATGGGGGATGAATTAATATGGGGAATGAATTACTATAGGGGGGATGAATTACTATGGGGGATGAATTACTATATGGGGGATGAATTACTATATGGGGGATGAATTACTATGGGGGATGAATTACTATATGGGGGATGAATTACTATGGGGGATGAATTACTATAGGGGGGATGAATTAATATGGGGGATGAATTACTATATGGGGGATGAATTACTATGGGGGATGAATTACTATGGGGGATTAATTACTATAGGGGGGATGAATTAATATGGGGAATGAATTACTATATGGGGGATGAATTACTATATGGGGGATGAATTACTATATGGGGGATGAATTACTATGGGGGGATGAATTACTATATGGGGGATGAATTACTATATGGGGGATGAATTACTATGGGGGATGAATTACTATGGGGGATGAATTACTATGGGGGATGAATTACTATGGGGGATCGATTACTATATGGGGGATGAATTACTATATGGAGGATTAATTACTATATGGGGGATGAATTACTATGGGGGATGAATTACTATGGGGGATGAATTACTATATGGGGGATTAATTACTATTCTTACTATGGGGGAATATTACTATACTTACTATGGATGACACATACACATCATTCATCTACTCTTGGTCCGGCCCCGGGTCCAATATATGAACCCATTGCGGCCCTCAAGTCAAAAAGTTTGCCCACCCCTGTTCTAACCTCAGCTTATTCAATGAAGCTTTGGCAATGAAACCTGGAAGCTGATTGGTTTCTATGCAGAAGGGAGTCTGATTTTGGACTCTCCAGCTTTAGTAAATAAACCCCTAAGAATCTTGTGGTTACTGAGAAAGTCACGGAAACTAGGAATCTAAGAGTCCCTCAAAACCTTCTCAGAAAGTTGGGGACATTTTGGAAACTTGGGGTCACACACAATCTTCTAGGAAAGTCAGGAACATTAGAAATCTTGGCAACTCTCAAACATTTCTTAAAAAGTTATGAACACTAGGAATCTTGTGGTTACTCAGAAAGTCATGGAAACTAGGGATCGAGGAGTCATTCAGAAACTTCTCAGAAAGTTGGGGACATTTTGATTCTTGTGTCACTTAGAAACTTCAAGGAATGTCAGGAACACTAAAAGCCTTGGGATCACTCAAAAGTTTCTACCAAATCACGGACACAAAGAACCTTGGGGTCACTCAGAAGCATCTAGGAAAGTCATAAAAACTAGCAATCTTGGAGTCATTCAGAAACTTCTCTGAAAGTTGGGGAAATTTGAAACCTTGGGGTCACTTAGAAGCTTCAAGGATAGTCATGGACACTCAGAACCTTGGGGTAACTCACAATCTTCTTGGAAAGTCAGGGACTTTAGGAATTTTGGTGTCTCTCAAACATTTCTAAAAAAAGTTATGGACACTAGGAATCTTTTGGTCACTCAGAAAGTCATGGAAACTAGAAATCTAGGAGTCGCTCAAAAAGGTCTCAAAGTTTGGGCACATTTGGAAACTTGAGGTCACTCAGAAGCTTCTAGGAAAGTTACGGACACTAGGAACCTTGGGGTCACACATAATCTTCTAGGAGAGTCAGGGGCATTAGGAATCGGTGTCTCTCAAACATTTCTAAAAACGTTATGGACACTAAGAATCTTGAGGTTACTGAGAAAGTCACGGAAACTAGGAATCTAAGAGTCCCTCAAAACCTTCTCAGAAAGTTGGGGACATTTTGGAAACTTGGGGTCACACATAATCTTCTAGGAAAGTCAGGGACATTAGGAATCTTGGCGTCTCTCAAACATTTCTTAAAAATTTATGAACACTAGGAATCTTGTGGTCACTCAGAAAGTGATGGAAACTAGGAATCTTGGAGTCACTTAAAAATTCTCCAAGTTAAGATTTGCATCTTTCATGTCATTCAGTAATGTTTTTTTTTTTTTAATGTAACCATTTGCTTGGCTCTACTGGAGTTTGAAAATAAAGAATTTATATTTATATATATATATAATATATATAAAAAAAGTTCTCAAAGTTGGGGACATCTGGAAACTTGGGGTCACTCAGAATCTTTTAGGAAATTCGCGGACACTAGGAACCTTGGAATCTTGGGGTCACTCAGAATCTTCTTAGGGACACCAAGAATCTCAGTTGACTCAGAATCTTGCTGAAAATTACTGTCACTCGAAAACTTCTCTGAAAATCAGGGACACTTGGAACACTAGCTGTGTGTGAGCCCATCTTGAATAGAAAGATGGCCTGGCTGGGCTGGAATTGTAGCATGTTGAATCAACAGGGGGACTAGCCAGTCATAAATACATATCTTGTGGAATTACAGATAACGCCAGAATCTTGCAAGTTAAAGCCATGGAATTATATCCAGCAGCTTGCCTACTGGCCTTTTGTAAAAGAAATGAGAAATGAAAGATCAGCAGCAGATCTGTGACAATACTGTATAGCAATAACAATGCACTGGGCTTTTTTTATTGGTTTTAACCAGGGCCGTCTTTAACATTGATTGGACCCTGAGCAAACATTTTATTGGGCCCTGGTGGTAACATTATACTACTCTGCTCACAACGTATTAAAAAGAAAGATTGGTAAAAAAAACCCAAAAACGTAATAAAAAAAGAAAATTAGAAAAAAATTATTACATTCATTTTTTTTTCATACTGTCACCAGTCAGTGTCTCTGATCATCGTCACACCAGTTATATGGCGACGCAGCACTGCACTGGTGACAGTATGTTGTAAACTGAATTACGTAAATTGTGAATTTTGTTTTTATTTTAATTTTCTTCATTTTTGCAAAAAATAAAAATTATAACCTCAAAAAAACTTACCGTGCTTCTTACTCAGACTGTCTCTACTTTCTAAAAAGGGGTCATTTGGGGGATATCTGTACTGTTCTGACATTTGGGGGGATATCTGTACCGTCCTGACTTTTTTGGGCCTCAAAGAAATTATATCGGCCGTCGGTACTTCATAATATAATAATAATAATTTCAGGATTGATTGATTTTCAGATATATCCCATAGTTTGTGGACTCTATAACTTTCCTACAGACTAAATAATAAATACTGATTTGGGTTATTTTCACCAAAGACATGTAGCAGAATACATCTCGGCCTAAATTTATGAAGAACAATTATTTATTTGCAAAATGTTTAACAGAAATGAAGAAAAACTTTTATTTTTTTCAAAATTTTCAGTCTTTTTTTTTTTTATTTGGTAAAAAAAAAAAACCCAATGGTGATTATACCATCAAAAGAAAGCTCAATTTGTGTGAAAAAAATTATAAAAAGATTGTCAATTTTGCAATCGTCCTTTAAAGCAGAGGTTAAAATTTCGAGTCCAGACCTACTTGCCAGGCACAAACCTTACTAGTGTCCGCCAAGGCGGTGGGGAGCAGGCCTTGTGTCCCCCACGGTGGTGGAGAGCAGGCCTCGTGTCCGCCAAGGCGGTGGAGAGCGGGCCTCGTGTCCCTCAAGGAGGTGGAGAGCGGGCCTCGTGTCCCCCAAGGAGGTGGAGAGCGGGCCTCGTGTCCCCCAAGGCAGTGGAGAGCAGGCCTTGTGTCCCCCAAGGAGGTGGAGAGCGGGCCTCGTGTCCCCCAAGGCAGTGGAGAGCGGGCCTCGTGTCCCCCAAGGAGGTGTAGAGCGGGCCTCGTGTCCCCCAAGGCAGTGGAGAGCAGGCCTTGTGTCCCCCACGGAGGTGTAGAGCGGGCCTCGTGTCCCCCAAGGAGGTGTAGAGCGGGCCTCGTGTCCCCCAAGGCGGTGGAGAGCGGGCCTCGTGTCCCCCAAGGAGGTGTAGAGCAGGCCTCGTGTCCCCCAAGGCAGTGGAGAGCGGGCCTCGTGTCCCCCAAGGAGGTGTAGAGCGGGCCTCGTGTCCCCCAAGGCAGTGGAGAGCAGGCCTCGTGTCCCCCTAGGAGGTGTAGAGCGGGCCTCGTGTCCCCCAAGGCAGTGGAGATCGGGCCTCGTGTCCCCCAAGGAGGTGTAGAGCGGGCCTCGTGTCCCCCATGGCGGTGGAGAGTGGGCCTCGTGTCCCCCCCACGGTGGTGGAGAGCGGGCCTCGAGTCCCCCACGGCCATGGAGAGTGTGTCTCCTCTCAATTTAGGAGAGCAGACCTCTCCTGCACGTGTCCCCTCAGTGGCGCTGCCACTGTAATGGCGATGCCGCGGAAACCGGAAGTTGTAAACCAGAACTCGGCTTCATAATGAGGCTTGGAGCGCATGTGCAGTCGCTCCATGCTTCTTCATCTGTGCTCGCCGCTCGCCACAGAGGAATTTCCCCTCACATCTGGCGAGTGGGCGAGCAGCTTTTTCAAGCCCTGATTTAAAGTGTGAGAGCTCTGAAAGCTGAAAGTTGTCCTGGGCAGGAAGAGAGTAAAAGTGCCCGATATTGAAGTGGTTAAAATCTATTTTTTTATTTTAGTTTTAGATTAGACCCCTTTCAGGTTTTTAAATCCCAGGAATAGATGGGAAATCTTCCAATTGGATGCCAACTAGGGATTCCATCACTTTGGAGAGATTTTGGCTGTGGGACAGGAAGTGAAGGGAAATGTCCGGTGGCAAAATGAAAAAGTGTACCTGTGCTGACAACTGCCTGACTTTACCTTGTGTATTGTCTTTATTATCTATATACAGTCAGGTCCATAAATATTGGGACATCGACACAATTCTAACATTTTTGGCTCTATACGCCACCACAATGGATTTGAAATGAAACAAACAAGATGTGCTTTAACTGCAGACTGTCAGCTTTTATTTGAGGGTATTTACATCCAAATCAAGTGAACGGTGTAGGAATTACAACAGTTTGCATATGTGCCTCCCACTTGTTAAGGGACCAAAAGTAATGGGACAGAATAATAATCATAAATCAAACTTTCACTTTTTAATACTTGGTTGCAAATCCTTTGCAGTCAATTACAGCCTGAAGTGGGGAACGCATAGACATCACCAGACGCTGGGTGTCATCCCTGGTGATGCTCTGCCAGGCCTCTACTGCAACTGTCTTCAGTTCCTGCTTGTTCTTGGGGCATTTTCCCTTCAGTTTTGTCTTCAGCAAGTGAAATGCATGTTCAATCAGACTCAGGTCAGGTGATTGACTTGGCCATTGCAGAACATTCCACTTCTTTGGTTGCTTTTGCAGTCTGCTTTGGGTCATTGTCCATCTGCACTGTGAAGCGGTGTCCAATGAGTTCTGAAGCATTTGGCTGAATATGAGCCGATAATATTCCCGAAACACTTCACAATTCATCCGGCTGCTTTTGTCAGCAGCCACATCATCAATAAATACAAGAGAACCAGTTCCATTGGCAGCCATACATGCCCACGCCATGACAATACCACCACCATGCTTCACTGATGAGGTGGTATGCTTAGGATCATGAGCAGTTCCTTTCCTTCTCCATACTCTTCTCTTCCCATCACTCTGGTACAAGTTGATGTCGGTCTCATCTGTCCATAGGATGTTGTTCCAGAACTGTGAAGGCTTTTTTAGATGTCGTTTGGCAAACTCTAATCTGGCCTTCCTGTTTTTGAGCTCACCAATGGTTTACATCTTGTGGTGAACCCTCTGTATTCATTCTGGTGAAGTCTTCTCTTGATTGTTGACTTTGACACACATACACCTACCTCCTGGAGAGTGTTCTTGATCTGGCCAACTGTTGTGAAGGGTGTTTTCTTCACCAGGGAAAGAATTCTTTGGTCATCCACCACAGTTGTTTTCTGTGGTCTTCTGGGTCTTTTGGTGTTCCTGAGCTCACCGGTGCGTTCCTTCTTTTTAAGAATGTTCCAAACAGTTGTTTTGGCCACGCCTAATGTTTTTGCTATCTCTCTGATGGGTTTGTTTTGTTTTTTCAGCCTAATGATGGCTTGCTTCACTGATAGTGACAGCTCTTTGGATCTCATATTGAGAGTTGACAGCAACAGATTCCAAATGCAAATAGCACACTTGAAATGAACTCTGGACCTTTTATCTGCTCATTGTAAATGGGATAATGAGGGAATAACACACACCTGGCCATGGAACAGCTGAGAAGCCAATTGTCCCATTACTTTTGGTCCCTTAACAAGTGGGAGACACATATGAAAACTGTTGTAATTCCTACACCGTTCACCTGATTTGGATGTAAATACCCTCAAATTAAAGCTGACAGTCTGCAGTTAAAGCACATCTTGTTTGTTTCATTTCAAATCCATTGTGGGGGTGTATAGAGCCAAAAATGTTAGAATTGTGTCAATGTCCCAATATTTATGGACCTGACTGTAACTTGGTGTCTTCCAGCTCTCGAGTGGGCACAGCAGCCTAAGATCAACTACGAGTATTGAAACTGTTCACATTCCATGTAATGGGTGCTTGGAAGGACAGCCATGGTCAACACCCCGGGGTCCTCTAATCTTCAAGAGTCATCCTTACAGTAAGTAAAATTTCTTTCTAAATCTGACCATTCGGCGTCTTACATAAGCTCACCCATGACTGGTTCTCTTTAAGTGTTGATACATTGTGTACATTCTAAGGAAGCTACTTACCAAGATGGGGAACCCCATGAGAAAGTCGTATATAAACACAATCCCAGATATCAAATAAGTAATTTGAAGCGAAGTCTTAATGGGCTCCGACCCGTCTATGGATGACCTCCTCTTCCCATGAGCATCCTCCACCACAATGGTGGGCACATTGAATTTGTTTTTGTCTATGTTCTGCCCGGTTTGTATAGAAAACGTCTGAAAAAGCGAGATGCCGATACAGACCACTCCAACCACCACGCTGCCGCTGATCAGCAGGAGGAAACACAGGCCGAAGCCCAGTCCGATCTCCGTCACGATGAAGCGGCAGTCCCCGGCGTAGAATCTCTGGGTGGGATTGTGCCATCCGACAGCCGGTAAAGTGGAGAGAATGAACGACACCATCCAGATGCCCATGACGGTGTGCACAGCTTGCTTCTTTGTATTGCTTAACCTGGAAACATGAAAAATTGAAGGGACAAGTCACTCTTTTTTTTAAATGTTACTCCACTTTTATTACGAAAAAAAAAATGACAATCCCTCTGGGCATTTTACATACATTAGAAGGATTGTAACAAACTTTTTAGCAGATTTCTATTGTCTAGCCTACAGCTGCCACCCACTAGAAGTAGATCTACTGTTAGTGGGTGGCAAACGGTCAAAAACCCTGAAAGTGCACCAGATAACCGTAATGAACCAGACCTTCCCATTCAGAATCAGTCCTCACAGGACATGGGGAAACAAACAGCCTATTCTCCATGTCCTGTGCGGACTGATTCTGAATGGAAGGGTCTGGTTCATTACGATCATCTGGTGCACTTTCAGGGTTTCGGCCGCTTGCCACCTGCCAACGGTAGATCTACTTCTAGTGAGTGGCAGCTGTAGGCTAGACAATGTAAGCATACGTTGCTGCCTGCTTCCAGGTTTTCGGGAACAGAATGTAGTGTACTATCCCTCAGTAGGATTTTTTGTAATGTTTCCTTTTCTGTAACCTCACAACTCTGAGATTTTCAAGCAAGCCTTGTAGGGTTAAATAATAAAAAAAAAAAAAAAGAATGGTCCTTGTAATAGAAGAACTTTGATCTTCACCTCTCAGGTAGCCCAAGTCTTCTACCATCCGTTTGTTCCAATGTGCAGCCTTTGTAGGATTCTTTGCCATTTAACAGTTCCGGGAGTGACAGAAGCCAATGTGTTCCCCCTCACTCTGCGGTTCCATTCTCTGACCCAGTAATGTAGGGGTTCGGAGGATGGAAACGCAGCACACAGTGGAGGACATAGGGATCAGACATTCCAAGAAGTGCTGAATGCCATAGAGTCTTATCAAGACTGCAGTACTGGAGACACCAGCTGCCAGCTCTTTATTGCATGCCCTCAACATGGCGGGGGGGTGAGGGGTGGGGGGGGGGTAGGGTAAATGTGGCCATACCTTGCTAGGGTGAATTAGTCTCGCAGGCAGGTGCAGTTTGCTTTCTCCCCTGTAGGTGGCGTTCAAATGGAGAGGAAGTCAAGAGAAACTTGGTTTCTGTATAGTTTCCTGGTCACTTAGGCAGCGTCTGTTAGGGAAAGTAATTAGCGGCAGGGAGAGGTTACAGATGAGTAGGGAAAGGTAAGGGACACCCCATCCTCATCGGAAGCCTCTCCATTGGGAATGGCCTGGCCATTACGCCCTCTGAGATAGACACTGTCGGTGCATCTTCATCTGCTGCATTTCTGAATTGCACAAAACGGTGAGTGTTCCCCGGGGTGGAGTTCTCCCACTGGGCTGTTTGTACTTTAGCATTCTCTTCAGTACAATTTTGAGTTACCTGCAACCAGACTGTGTGTCATTAACGCTGCACCTAACCACAGGGGCATTTGATAACCTTGCATTACATCATACTTGCCAACTGTCCTGGATTGGCCGAGACAGAACCGTATTTTACTAAGCTGTCCCGGGATGGCCTGGCAGCATCCCAGCAAGCTGTACTGTGCCCTCCTGACTCCTCCTGCACTATGCCCTCCTGACTCCGCCTTCACTGTGCCCTCCTGACTCCTCCTGCACTGTGCCCTCCTGACTCCGCCTTCACTGTGCCCTCCTGACTCCCCCTGTACTGTGCCCTCCTGACTCCTCCTGCACTGTGCCCTCCTGACTCCTCCTGCACTGTACCCTCCTGACTCCGCCTTCACTGTGCCCTCCTGACTCCACTTGTACTGTGCCCTCCTGACTCCCCCTGTACTGTGCCCTCCTGACTCCCCCTGTACTGTGCCCTCCTGATTCCAATATTGTATCCTCCTGATCCCCCTGTACTGTGCCCTTGTGATCCCCATATTGTGCCCTCCTGACTCCCCCTGTACTGTGCCCTCCTGACTCCCCCCGTACTGTGCCCTTCTGATCCCCATATTGTGCCCTCCTGACTCCCCCTGTACTGTGCCCTCCTGACTCCCCCTGTATTGTGCCCTCCTGATCTCCCTCTGTACTGTGCCCTCCTGATCCCCTGTACTGTGCCCTCCTGACTCCACCTGTACTGTGCCCTCCTGACTCCCCCTGTACTGTGCCCTCCTGATCTCCCCCTGTACTGTGCCCTCCTGATCCCCCCTGTACTGTGCCCCCCTGACTCCCCCTGCACTGTGCCCTCCTGACTCCGCCTTCACTGTGCCCTCCTGACTCCCCCTGTACTGTGCCCTCCTGACTCCTCCTGCACTGTGCCCTCCTGACTCCTCCTGCACTGTACCCTCCTGACTCCACCTTCACTGTGCCCTCCTGACTCCTCCTGTACTGTGCCCTCCTGACTCCTCCTGCTCTGTGCCCTCATGACTCCTCTTGTACTGTGCTCTCCTGACTCCTCCTGTACTGTGCCCTCCAGACTCCCCCTGTACTGTGTGCCCTCCAGACTCCCCCTGTACTGTGCCCTCCTGACTCCCCTGTACTGTGCCCTCCTGATCCTCTGTACTGTGCCCTCCAGACTCCTCCTGTACTGTGCTCTCCTGACTCCTCCTGCTCTGTGCCCTCATGACTCCTCTTGTACTGTGCCCTCCTGATCCCCTGTACTGTGCCCTCCTGACTCCTCCTGTACTGTGCTCTCCTGACTCCTCCTGCTCTGTGCCCTCATGACTCCTCCTGTACTGTGCTCTCCTGACTCCTCCTGTACTGTGCCCTCCAGACTCCCCTGTACTGTGCCCTCCAGACTCCCCCTGTACTGTGCCCTCCTGACTCCCCTGTACTGTGCCCTCCTGATCCCCTGTACTGTACCCTCCTGACTCCCCCTGTACTGTTCCCTCCAGACTCCCCCTGTACTGTGCCCTCCAGACTCCCCCTGTACTGTCCCCTCCTGGCTCCCCCTGTACTGTCCCCTCCTGGCTCCCCCTGTACTGTCCCCTCCTGGCTCCCCCTGTACTGTGCCTTCCTGACTCCCCCTGTACTGTGCCCTCCTGATCTCCCCCTGTACTGTGCCCTCCTGACTCCCCCTGTATTGTGCCCTCTTGATCTCCCCCTGTACTGTGCCCTCCTGATCCCCCTGTACTGTGCCCTCCTGACTCCCTGTACTGTGCCCTCCTGACTCCCCCTGTACTGTGCCCTCCTGATCTCCCCCTGTACTGTGCCCTCCTGACTCCGCCTGTACTGTGCCCTCCTGACTCCCCCTTTACTGTGCCCTCCTGATCTCCCCCTGTACTGTGCCCTCCTGACTCCTCCCTGTACTGTGCCCTCCTGACTCCCCCCTGTACTGTGCCCTCCTGATCCCCCCCTGTACTGTGCCCCCCTGACTCCCCCTGTACTGTGCCCTCCTGACTCCACCTGTACTGTGCCCTCCTGACTCCCCCTGTACTGTGCCCTCCTGATCCCAGTATTGTGCCCTCCTGATCCCTGTATTGTGCCCTCCTGATTCCTTTACTGTGCCCTCCTGATCCCTGTATTGTGCCCTCCTGATCCCTTTACTGTGCCCTCCTGACTCCCCCTGTACTGTGCCCTCCTGACTCCCCCTGTACTGTGCCCTCCTGATCCCTGTATTGTGCCCTCCTGATCCCTTTACTGTGCCCTCCTGACTCCCCCTGTACTGTGCCCTCCTGACTCCCCCTGTACTGTGCCCTCCTGATCCCAGTATTGTGCCCTCCTGATCCCTGTACTGTGCCCTCCTGATCCCAGTATTAAGCCCTCCTGACTCCCCCTGTACTGTGCCCTCCTGATCCCAATATTGTGCCTTTTGTGTTGATACTCTTTATACTTTAATTCTTGAGAGTAGGTGCATAAATTGGAGCATGCTGGTAGGGGCCCTATTGCATTACTTAGCCTAGGGCCCCTGATGCCATTAAGATGTCGCTGCCTACCCACGGTCTCAATAATTATAACAAGACACGCAGACATAGCGAAGAAGCCTACTTTGGATAATATTGTCTTTGCTCACCGACCGACAAACGTTCTGCTCCGCATCTCCAAAAGGAGTCCTGCAAGGAGTAATTGTCACTCCAACTTCTCCACTTCCAGCTCTGTCCCTGAACTTCTATCCCCCGTCATATAATAATATAACACTCTATCCAAGCATGATATATCTCCCTCCACGTTCAAGGAGAAAACTACACAGGCGCTGAGCCATGAATTCATTGTAGATCTGAAGGTCATTGCAGGAACCTCGCTTTCTAGGTCAGCAAAGCTCATACATAAACATGCCAAGCTGCTATAAATGGGGAATTTATTATAGGCGTCCATTCTTAGCATGACTGCGAGATCCATTAATGTGCGCTTTGTTGTAATATGCTCCACGTTACCCACTTATTATTAACTTCTCTTTTTTTTTTGCAAGCTGAAAGAATTGATTGGGAAATTGTATATTTTCTTTCTTTTTTTTTTTTGCTGGCTCTGGATTTCCGACGTCGCCTTGCAAATCTAGAATTTCCACATTACCAGAAGAGAAAAGGGAAAATAATAATGTCCAATAATAAACCGAGACTGCTCTGCCCGGGCACCTTCCCTATGTAATTACTGCCTAATGCGGTCCTGGAAGCGGAGTAGCTTTGTCTAGATCGATACATATTTATTACTGCACCTCCAATATTGATTTATGTGTTTATTTGCTATTTTTGTTTCTTTCGTGAATCAGAAAATGGAAGATATCAAGGATTTGACTAGTTTTTAAAGGGATTGTACAGTCTAAGTGTTTGTGACATGTATGTGAATGTGATGAAGCTGGCATAATAGAAGAGAACTACCCAGTGCACTGACTGCTCTATGCTCTATGGGCATGCAGCTCAGTACTGTCTCCATCCTGAGATGATACGCAGTATAATTTTTTGTTTTCCGTATTTTTCGCTCCATAAAACACACCTAGGTTCTAGAGGAGAAAAACAAAAAAATATTCTGAACCAATGGACTGCAGACATAGTACAGGAGATGACCAGAGACTGCAGACATAGTACAGGAGATGATCAGAGACTGCGGACACAGTACAGGAGATGATCAGAGACTGCGGACATAGTACAGGAGATGACCAGAGACTGCGGACATAGTACAGGAGATGACCAGAGACTGCGGACACAGTACAGGAGATGACCAGAGACTGCGGACACAGTACAGGAGATGATCAGAGACTGCGGACACAGTACAGGAGATGACCAGAGACTGCGGACACAGTACAGGAGATGACCAGAGACTGTGGACATAGTACATAGTACAGGAGATGACCAGAGACTGCGAACACAGTACAGATGACCGGAGACTGCGGACACAGTACAGGAGATGACCGGAGACTGCGGACACAGTACAGATGACCGGAGACTGCGGACACAGTACAGGAGATGACCGGAGACTGCGGACACAGTACAGGAGATGACCGGAGACTGCGGACACAGTACAGGAGATGACCGGAGACTGCGGACACAGTACAGGAGATGACCGGAGACTGCGGACACAGTACAGATGACCGGAGACTGCGGACACAGTACAGGAGATGACCGGAGACTGCGGACACAGTACAGGAGATGACCGGAGACTGCGGACACAGTACAGGAGATGACCGGAGACTGCGGACATAGTACAGGAGATGACCAGAGACTGCGGACACAGTACAGGAGATGACCGGAGACTGCGGACATAGTACAGGAGATGACCAGAGACTGCGGACACAGTGCAGGAGATGACCAGAGACTGCGGACACGATACAGGAGATGACTAGAGACTGCAGACCTTTGGGGAGAGAGGGGGGAGTGGGTACCTGAATTTGACACTTCCACTTCCCAGTATTCTGACATGGTGGCGGCGGCTGAAATACCAGACCGGCCGCTCCATATTCGCTCCATAAGACGCACTGACATTTTCCCCCCTTTTTTGGGGGGAAAAAAGTGCATCTTATGGAGTGAAAAATACGGTAATTGGTGCTTGTTGCCATTCTTCCCATTTTTTTTCAGCCTACTCTTGACCAGGGCAACAGTCTGGTAGTTAAAGAAGAATTCCAGGTATGGATATTGTTACCTTTTATACATTGACCCACCATGGACCAAGGTAATTATGCATATACCATACCTGTGGGATCCCTCTAGAGCACTGTTCTCCAAACTGTGGCCCTTTGCTTGCTTTTATTTGACCCTTGGGGCACTATTTCATCCACTGATACCATCAATGTGGCATAATTCCCTCCACTGATACAAATGAAGGGGCACAATTCCTCCCAATGACCCCAACAACGGGGCACAATTCCTCTCAATTACACCAACAATGGGGCCCAATGACGTCAATGATGGGGCACAAGTCCTTCCAATGACACCAACAATGGGGCACCTTTCCTCCCGCTAGCATGGTTGATTCCCACTGATGTCGGGACCTTTTCTACTCCCAACGGCCACAACCGAGGCAACCCTAAAGTCTGAAGGACAGTAAACTGGCCCTCTCTTTAGAAAGATTGGAGACCCCTGCTCTAGAAGCTGGAAATCACTGAATAGCCAATACTATTACACCACTACTTTGGTCATCTCCAGTAGCTTCTAGGTCCCTTGCCAAGTGGATGCCCTGCTGCATTGTGAACACAGGAGGTCAACTCCTAGACATGAGCACCATTCAGAATGCAAAGCATTCCCTGATTAGATGAGGTGGAGAGTGTGACATTACATTGCTCCCGGGCAATAGGGGATCATGGGGCCCCTGTGTCCTCGCCCACACTCAAATCACACCCAAAAAAGCCTATGAAAGGTACCAGGGACATCTCATGGGGCCCTCTACTGACCCCGTGCCCTCGGGCAGTGCCTGAGTTCCCCAATGGTCAGTCCGTCCCTGTTATTGACTATGTTTTTTATGTTGATCCCAACCTGCAATCACTTGGTACCAACCTTTGCCTTGTTTACTGACCACACTTTGCTTGATCCCTACCTGCTATATCTGCTACTGGACCTGACTTGCTCATCTCATGGTGGGGTGATCCTGAGAACTGTGACCTGGTACTAGCACACAGCAAAACCTATCTCCACCATCAGGGTCTCTGGTGAATACTGGTTAGTGCTTAAACCTCGCACCTCGGGTGAGCCCATGTCATCCACCAGTGTGACCTGCTTGTGTACTTATATAGCTGGTCTGTTGGAGCCTCTCTAATGCTATAGCTACTGGTCTCCAAGCTTGACCCCTGAGCTTAACACTTCACCGTAATGATCCCCAGTCTAAAAATAAAACTAGAAAAGCTACAATTTCTGGGGCAATTGTGTGAAGTGTTCTTGCCTCCACCAGTAGTCTACAACTGGATTGGGCGGAGTAACTGGGTGGAGTGGGCGGAGTAACTGTTGTGTGGTTGGAGTGGCTGGAGTAACTGTGAAAAGGTTGGAGTGGGCGGAGTAACTGGGTGGAGTAGGCGGAGTAACTGTTGTGTGGTTGGAGTGGCTGGAGTAACTGTGAAAAGCTTGGAGTGGGCGGAGTAACTGTGTGGAGTGTTTGGAGTAAAGATAGTAAACATGACATTAACCAATTGATTGATCAAATGTAAAAAGTGCCCATGGCAAGCTTGATAGAGTGAGAAATGCATTTCAACTTTTATTTTTCAGCTCACAGTCTAGCTTTTGTCACTCTGCTGGCTGCTCACACACCTGGGTTCCTATGGCAACTCACTCTACAGCAAGGGCAGAGAAGAGTGGTTAAAAACAAACTGCTCCAACTTCACTGGCGGTTGCCATCTTCAAACGGTTGTAGTTTAAAAATGATAAATCCTACACCGAAGAGCTTTATATTGTGAGAATCACAAGACCCAGACCTACATTTTGTAGTATGTCTCTGAAATATTAAAAATGAAGGCACAGTCACAGTTTAGAAATTGCTCTTTGAGGTGGCTAGAGTGGAGTTTCAATGAATATCAATGGGCGGCGAGAGTTGCAAACAAATGGTCATATTGTGAAAACTATCAGGACTATGGCTTAGCCGTGGACATTTTTAGTGGCAGCAGGGATAGCTGAACGTTTTGATAGATTTGTGTAGGTGGGCTGGAAAATGAGGGAGTGATGGTAGTTTAGAAATCATGTCCTGATCTTTCAGCTCACACTCTAGCATTTGTCAGCTCACACTCTAGTTTTGAACATTGCGCCATTCATTCCTATGGGACCAATTTCACCACAAAAATGGCGATATTTTGTGAACCATTCGGCGAAACGTTCCACAAAGTAATAGCGCACCAATCTGGAACAATCCGCACGTTTCGGTGTATTACTGTCTATGTAGTGTAAGAACTGTGGGAGGAGTTAGGGGGGTAAATTTGGCTATAATAATAAGAACATATATGTGAGATAACAGGAAGGGGTCGCCATGCAGGAACACTTCATAAGTCATACCTGTAGTTCACCGGCCAGCGTACCATCCACATGCGGTGATAGGACAGGGAAGTGACAGAAAAGCAGGTGACGAGGCTCAAAGTATAGAAGGTAGACACGAACACTTTGCAGACCCCTTCATTCCACTCGTAATCAGAGTGCTGCTTCCTCAGCTGGACCACAGAGTACATGGTGATTGGTATGGCCACATTAAGGATATGAGTTCCGGCCAAGGTGCAGATTAAAAACTCCAAAGGCTTCCATTTCTTCTGTTTGGCACTTATACTAAGAATCCCCCAGGCATTGGCTAGAAGCGAGATCCCTGAACAAATCAGCCAGGCTACCGCGTTGTTGTGCAGTCTCTGCTCATCATTCATGGTGGAGGGTGAAGGCACCATTAGGAGAAGAGCTTCGCAGATCAGATACAAAAAACAATGACTGCAAATGCATCTTCTGGTAACTTTAGGCTAGCTGTGATATGTCCCGGAAAATGAAAGTACTTCCATTGTGATTGGATAGCCTGAAAAATAAGAAGATACAAAATCTATGAATTCACTGCTGTTGGTAAAACTAGCAAAACATAATTACAGTAGAACCCTTTCACCAGATCATCAGTTCTGAGCCTAGAATGGTGAGCCTGAGCAAAGCCAATAGAATGAGGAGAGGATCTGTATCATCTAATCTATCCAACCATATTGTGTAATATCAAATGCCATACTAACCAAAGATGAGGCCACTCCTAAGACCCTTGCAATCCTGAAGTCCAGCTCGCAGGTTCCACTCCTCCAGGGTCCATCTCTCCCATACTCTATGCCATTTAGCAAAGTCTTGAAGACACACACCACTTCCAAAGCGTAAAATCAACTTTATTGTACAGCAAATGCTCACACACTGACACTCCTCCTCTACAATTTTTCATACCCTACCGGGGTTTAATCACGGATTCCTCCTCATTAAGCCCCAGTAAGGGGTGAAACATGCACATACAGTCATTTTAATTTTTACCCTTTGAAAGTGGTGTTCGGCTCCAGGACTTGGGAATGCCACATTACCATCAAAGCAATCTTCTGCTTAGGAATCCAGACCGGATCTAGGGGGGTGCTGGGTTGGGCTGTGCCCCTCCCAGATTTTAGTTAAGCCCCCCAGGCAGTGGTGTATTTAGGTTTTCTGCTGCCCTAGGCAACACAAAAATCAGGCGCCCCCCTTCACGGACAGAGCCTGACATTGACCGACAACACCCCTGCTCACCTCCCACCTGTGAGAGCCTTCCGCTAACATTCCCCCCTTGGCGAGAGAGAAAGACACTCACCTTCACAGCTCCGGACATCCCTGGGAACGAGAGTCGGGCTCTCCATACACCGTCAAACAGCCTGCAACCTCTCTTGGATCTCACTTGTTCCCTATGCCGCATGTGCCTGTTCCCTATGCCTTGTTTGCCTTTTGGTAAATACATCCCTGCTCCCAGGTCTCTGAGAGTATATCCACTGATCCATGAGCCAGTCTTGTCGGGGCAATTAATGTAAGAGAGCACTGTGATGAGGATAACTGATGTAAAGGGGCACTCTGATTCAGATACCTGTTGTAAAGGCAAACTCTGATGGGGGTAAACTGATCAAATGTTAGGGGGCACCCTGATGGGAACAGTTGATGTAAGGGGGCACTCTTACAGGGACCCTGATGTAAGGGGGCACTCTGGTGGGGACCCTGATGTACTGGGGCATTCTGTTGAGTATCCTGATGTAAGGGGATGCTTTGACAAGGACCCTGATTTAAGGGGGCACTCTGACAAGGGCCCAGATGTAACGGGGACTCTGGTGGGGATCTTGATGTAAGGGGGGCATTCTGGTGGGGACCCTGATGTACTGGGGCATTCTGATGAGTATCCTGATGTAAGGGGATGCTTTGAAAAGGACCCTAATGTAAGGGGCACTCTGACAAGGACCCTGATGTAAGGGGGACTCTGGTGGGGATCTTGATGTAAGGGGGCACTCTGGTGGGGACCCTGATCTACAGGGGCATTCTGATGAGTATCCTGATTTAAGGGGGCACTCTGACAAGGACCCTGATGTAAGGGGGCACTCCGACAAGGACCCTGATGTAAGGGGGACTCTGGTGGGGATCCTGATGTAGGGGGCACTCTGGTGGGGACCCTTATGTACGGGGGCATTCTGATGAGTATCCTGATGTAAGGGGATGCTTTGACAAGGACCCTGATGTAAGGGAGACTCTGGTGGAGATCCTGATGTAAGGGGGCACTCTGATGGGGACCTTGATGCAGTGGAGGACAGATGGAAACCCTAATTTAGGAGGGGACTCTGATGGGGACACCTGATATAAGGGGGCACAGGGTCTGTTTAACCATCCTAATCTAATGACAGCCTAATAGATGCTAGTGTTTCCCACTAGACAGTCCCATAGACTGTCAGTGACTCACACACAATGTTGACATTGTGCGCCCCGACTTGTCTTTACTGCACCCCCAGATCAGATAGACTAGATCTGGCCCTGCTAGGAATTGGATCTAAGCTTGTAGGCAGATGACAACTTACTACCTTTCAATCATGGATCTGCTTCTTTGAAGGAAAAGTCACTTTACGGTACATCCATCAGAACCTGTTGTCACTACTATCGGTCCAGCGCCATCACACACACATCAGGCAAAGTGTTCTCCAGTTGTCTAATGTCACTATATGGACATTTTGTAAAATTGATTTAAATGAACACAAATTGGCAACGTGTGAAACCAATGAATAGGCCACCTGTTTAGAATGTACTGTATTTGTTCTTAAAGGGTACAGGGGCGGACTGACCATTTGGAAACTCGGGCACTGCCCGAGGGCCCGGGGTCAGTAGGGGGCCCCATGAGATGCTCCTGGTACCTTTTTCATAGGCTTTTTTGAGTTTGGGCAAGGACACAGGGGCCCCAGGATCCCCTATTGCCTGGGGTTGTCAGTCTGCCCCTGAAAGGGTATCTTCACTAGTAATAGGCAGAGCTTGGTGGGCCAAGCCAGCCCCAGGCTTCTGATATGTGCTGAATGTCCACCAGGTAGTTTTGCTGTTCGTTAAAATAAAAAGAATGCAAACTGTGCAAAATTGTTTTGTTGGCAAACCGGAGCTTAGAGTTCATAAATAAATAATGGATTTAAAAAAAAGAAATAAAACGACGAAAAAGACGCTTGTCACAAATTTGCAGCTGCAGCAATCTCTATAAGTGACACCCCGTCTTTATCACATAAGATGCAGGAAAAAGATCGATATAACGTGATGTTCCTGCGTTCACCTACAATGTTGCAACCTGAATAAATAAAAAACATTGTCTATATGTAAAATTAAACCTATTAGCTCTTGTTACAAAGGATACAAAGTTTCTAAAATCACAAACAGTGATTAGTGGGAGGTCAGTTAGGATGACAGCAATAGCCTGGATCCTTTATATTTGTTAAAGACCCCTCCCCCCCTTTCCTAAAAATGACATAAAATTAATACATAACCCATTTTATAGCTGAATTTTACTAAAAATTACTTTTCAGTCTGCAGCTTCTGTGCTGTGAATCCAAAAAATAAATTACCCCTCTCTCTCTCCCCCCCCCCCCCCCCCTCTCTCTCTCTCTCTCTTATCTATTATCTATCTATTATCTATCTATTATTATCTATTATTATCTATTATCTATTATCTATCTATCTATCTATCTATCTATCTATCTATCTATCTATCTATCTATCTATCTATCTATCTATCTATCTATCTATCTATCTATCTATCTATCTATCTATCTATCTATCTATCTATCTATCTATCTATCTATCTATCTATCTATCTATCTATCTATCTATCTATCTATCTATCTATCTATCTATCTATCTATCTATCTATCTATCTATCTATCTATCTATCTATCTATCTATCTATCTATCTATCTATCTATCTATCTATCTATTATCTATCTATCTATCTATCTATCTATTGTGGCAGTGCGGTATCCTGCCATGGTGGAAATCATGATGGAGACACAGGATTCTCAACTAAACAGGTTGAGGGGCTCCAGGCAGTTCTCACAATGCAGAGGAAACTGATTTATAAGTTTCCTCTTTGGTTTGTAAAGCCTGTTTTGGGACCTGTAGCCTGGAGATTTCTTAGAGATTTGGGAGGGATGAAATCTCCAATCCTGGGCCCATATTTTGGGAGCAGCCAGCGTGCTGATTGCACAGGTGTGTGCAGGCCTTTTAGTGGAGGCCAGGCCATGATTCTGGGCTCCACCCCGGCAAACGGAGTCGGGAGGGCTCCACCCCAGCAGGCAGGAGGTCTCTGCCGTGGAGTCAGGTGGGCTACACCTAGGAGAGGTGGAAGCCAGACTAGCTGTGTGCTAGTGCCATACTTTGGGAAGAGTCTGCAGGAGGCTGAATACTGTTCATTTGAATTCGTGTGATGGTGGATACCCCTGCGTGGGAAACCTTTATGTTATTGAACTGACATTTAAATAAAAGTGGGCAAACAGGCCCTTAAAAAATAAGTGAGTTGCCGTGTGCTTTGAAGAAGCTCTACCACTTGAAGCGAGGTCCCACACTATCTATCTATTATCTATCTATCTATTATCTATCTATCTATCTATCTATCTATCTATCTATCTATTATCTATCTATTTATCTCTATCTATCTATCTATCTATTATCTATCTATCTATCTATCTATTATCTATCTATCTATCTATCTATATCTATCTATCTATCTATCTATCTATCTATCTATCTATCTATCTATTATCTATCTATCTATCTATCTATCTATCTATCTATCTATCTATCTATCTATTATCTATCTATCTATTATCTATCTATTATCTATCTATCTATCTATCTATCTATCTATCTATCTATCTATCTATCTATCTATCTATCTATCTATCTATCTATCTATTATCTATCTATCTATCTATCTATCTATCTATCTATCTAGTCGTATCTGACCCTTGGCGATTGCATGTCACAGAAGCGACTTTTTCTTAGCAATTATTTTTACAGGGTAGGTTGCCAGGTCTTTCCCCAACCCCCACCATGCTAGGACAATTTTAGACAGGCCAATTAACCTTCCAGAATGTCTTTGGAGTGTGAGAGGAAACCAGAGTACCTGGAGGAAACCCACGTGAACACAGGGAGATAATGCAAACTCCATGCAAGAGGCACCATGGTCGAGAATCGAACTCATGACCAGGGGAGGACTGACCATTTGGAAACTCGGGCACTGCCCGAGGGCCCGGGGTCAGCAGGGGGCCCCATGAGATGCCCCTGGTACCTTTTTCATAGGCTTTTTTGAGTTTGGGCAAGGACACAGGGGCCCCATGATCCCCTATTGCCCGGGGGCCCCATGAGTTGTCAGTCCGCCCCTGCTCATGAATCAATTGCTGCAAGGCAGAAGTGCTAACCACTAAGCCACTGTGCCACCCGACTACCTTATGGGGGAGGGGATATTCTATTCACTCTGTGTGCGCAGATCACTGCCCGAAATCGAATCCCCGGCTCCTGCAGTTGGCTCTTTGCTTTTCTTGGCTGTCTTCTGCACAGAGCTTGAAATTCGATCACAAGCATCCTCTGCCATTAATACAGTGGGGAAAATAGTTATTTATTAATTATTATTTGCACATTTTGTAAGTTTGCCCACTTACACAGAAATGAAGGGTCTATCGTTTTTATCATAGGTGTATTTTAAATGATAGAGACAGAATATCAACCAAAAATCCAGCAAAACACAGGATACAAATGTTATAAATGGAATTGCAGTTCAGTGAGTGAAATAAGTATTTGATCCCCAAGCAAAACATGACTTAGTACTTGGACATTTATGGTACTTATATAGCGCCGTCAATGTACGCAGCGCTTTACATATATATTGTACATTCACATCAGTCCCCGCCCCCGAGGAGCGTACAATCTAAGGTCCCTAACTTACATTCATACATACACATACTAGGGACAATTTAGACAGGAGCCAATTCACCTACCAGCCTGTCTTTGGACATGACCATATTCGGCCAGTGACATCAAAGGGGATGCTCTGAACCTCCAAAAAAGGAAAATTTGCAAGCTCATCCCTATTTAAGTGTACATTTTATATGGCGCCAACAGTTCTCAGCACTTTACAATATAACGGGAGACAATACAGCAACAATACAGTTCAATACAAGAGGGATAGGAGGGCCCTGATCCTGGGAACTTACAATCTATCCCCAGCTATTGGTTACAAACAGACGTAAGTGCTGTTATTTACTGGAAATCTAATCTGTATTTAATTCTTTGTAAATGTCAGTGTTCCTGTAGTAGGTTGTATTTATCGTACAGAGACACCACTTCACAAGCAGGTTCGGGGCACCCCAGAGGCATGTTATTTAAAGGAATTTAGCATTTTCAGTGTTGCCCTTCAAGCTTTATTAAAATCATCGCTTGCCATCAAATGGAATTGAAAAAAAAAAAATATTTGTTTTGATACATGTTCCCCAGGGCAGTGCCCATCCCTAATTCCATTTGTTTGATAATCCCTTTTTTTTTATAAAATTCCCTAGAGTGTTTTTTTTTTTTTTAATTGCGTTTGACAAAGCTCTGCGCAAATACCATTGGACATAAAAAAAACTGCTACAATTGCGATTTCATTCTCTAGGATCTTTCCTAAAAATATATGTTTGGGGGCAGGGGAGGACTGACAACTCATGGGGCCCCCAGGCAATAGGGGATCATGGGGCCCCTGTGTCCTTGCCCACACTCAAAGAACAACCAAAAAAGCCTATAGAAAAGGTGCCAGGGGCATTTCATGGGGCCCCCTACTGACCCTGGGCCCTCGGGCAGTGCCTGAGTGCTCAAATGGTCAGTCCGCCTCTGTTTGGGGGTTATAAGTAATTTTCTAGCAGAAAAATACTCATCTAAACTTGTAAACAAAAGTGCCAGAAAATGCTTGGACTTCAAGTGGTTAATATTTGGCTCCCATTGACTTCAATGGGGTTCAGATTTGGCACCCGAACTTCAAGAACATTCGCTGAAAGCACCAAAAACCAAATTATGGTATGTAATGCTTAGTAGTAACACAGGGGTCAGTGGAAGGAACCGCAGAGCTAGCATGGCAGTAGGTATCTAATACACCCGGTAGCACTGAATTTCCAAATTTTCTTTGATTTCTTCTCATGACAGCAGCATTGCCAACTCAAGCAGTAGGAGAGGTACTTCATTTCTTCTTTGCAGCAGTTTTATTTAAACAAAACAGTCACATTAGTCTGTTTTGTGTAACCTCCCTAGCGGTCTGATTATGTCCATATTTCTGTGCTCAAAGCGGTACATTTTTTTGCATGGAAATATGTTGCTTTTTTATTGTAGGCCTGTAATTCTCAGGAATAACTCACTGAAATCTGTCCGAACAAGAGTCTAGTAAACATCCCGGGGAGGATAAAATTTGAACACGGAATCATAAATTATAAATTAATAAATAATCTTAAAAAATAATAATATAATAATAATAAATGTAAATCAATAATATAATCAAACCAAAAACACTGAAATGTGAAATATAGCGCCAAGTTCGCCCATCGCTGAGCTCAGTCGCAGAATCGTTTTCAGTGTCTGATGAGGAATTTCCCCCACCAATCATTATCACTCAATTCTGCAAGTGGTTCTGATTTACTATTGCTGTTCTCTAGCCGGTCTAAAAAAACCGCGTCTGACCTAAAGGGACACTTTTTGGACGCCATGGACGTTTCTCAGTTTCCAGGCAGAAAGAACGGTAAAAATGCAGGCAGGGCGCCGGACAAAGCACTCGGGACAAAATGTATGTGAAATGGTTTGATACAGGAATGTTATACTGTGTGATTTTAGTGAATTTTGTGAATGTCACTTTTACAAGTTTCAAATTTCCCGCCAGTTCCGTCCCCCGTACGTCCCGACGTCACAGGGAACAGAACCCGGAAGACAGATGCCGGCATCCGCCGGAGGACATGGCCGGGGACACTGCAGGGGGGACATCGCGGGAGCTCAGAACAAGGTAAGAGAAGAACAGATCCCGGAGCAGCACTGCAGTGTATTCCCGAGTGTAGCTCGGGGGGGTTACCGCTTGTAGTGCTGAAACTTTACCCCGAGCTACACTCGGGAATACCTCCAGGGAGGTTAACTGCAGTGTAGGCTGCTGGTTGTTCCAGGACCTGGCTGAGCTGCTTGGCAGAAGTACCCAGATAACAAGATGGGTTGAGCAGAATAACAGAAACATAGGAGAGTGACAGCAGAAAAAAGACCAAGTGGTCCATCGGGTCTGCTCTATATTTCAAGTATGTTTTGCAGGTTTTTTTTTTAAACTTACTGTTGACTGACTCCCTACCTCTGCATTTTCAAGCATCAACTACTCTTTCAGTAAAACTTTGCTCCTGCTAGTATGACGTCATGTCCCGTGTTCTTGATCTTGGCTTCATGTTGAAAATCCTGCCCTCCTGACCCTTATTCACCTTCTTCATGTATGTAAAGGTTTCAATCATGTCTCCACTTTTTCTTCTTTCGTCCAGATTGTACATATTAAGTTCCTGAAGTCGCTCTTGATATGTTTTATCACCCCCAGACCTTTCACTATTTTTGTTACCCATCTCTGGGCTCATTCTGTCTTATCAATATCGTTTTGTAAGTGAGATCTCCAGAACTGGGCACAGTATTCTAAATGAGGTCTAACTCAAGATCTATATAGAGGAATCAGGACCTCCTTCCTCCTGCCGGTGACCCCTCTAGTGATATAAAGATCTATATAGAGGAATCAGGACCTCCTTCCTCCTGCCGGTGACCCTCTAGTGATATAAAGATCTATATAGAGGAATCAGGACCTCCTTCCTCCTGCCGGTGACCCCTCTCGTGATATAAAGATCTATATACAGGGATCAGGACCTCCTTTCTCCTGCCGGTGACCCCTCTTGTGATATAAAGATCTATATAGAGAAATCAGTACCTCCTTCCTCCTGCCAGTGACCCCCTCTAGTGATATGAAGATCTATATTGAGGAATAGGGACCTCCTTCCTCCTGCTGGTGGCTCCTCTAGTGATATAAAGATCTATATGGAGGAATAAGGACCTCCTTCCTCCTGCCGGTGACCCCTCTAGTGATATAAAGATCTATATAGAGGGATCAGGACCTCCTTCCTCCTGCCGGTGACCCCTCTAGTGATATAAAGATCTATATAGAGGAATCAGGACCTCCTTCCTCCCCTTGGTGACCCCTCTAGTGATATAAAGATCTATATAGGGGAATCGGGACCTCCTTCCTCCTGCCGGTGACCCCTCCAGTGATATAAAGATCTATATAGGGGAATCGTGACCTCCTTCCTCCCCCTGGTGACCCCTCTAGTGATATAAAGATCTATATAGAAGAATCAGGACCTCCTTCCTCCCCCTGGTGACCCCTCTAGTGATATAAAGATCTATATAGGGGAATCGGGACCTCCTTCCTCCTGCCGATGACCCCTCCAGTGATATAAAGATCTATATAGGGGAATCAGGACCTCCTTCCTCCTGCCGATGACTTCTCTAGTGATAGGATCTATATAGAGGAATCAGGACCTCCTTCCTCTCCCCGGTGACCCCTCCAGTGATAGGATCTATACAGAGGAATCAGGACCTCCTTCCTCCTGCTGGTGACCCCTCTAGTGATATAGAGATCTATATAGAGGAATCGGGACCTCCTTCCTCCTGTCGGTGATCCCTCTCGTGATATAAAGATCTATATAGAGGAATCAGGACCTCCTTCCTCCTGCTGGTGACCCCTCTAGTGATATAAAGATCTATATAGAGGAATCAGGACCTCCTTCCTCCTGCCGGTGACCCCTCTAGTGATAGGATCTATACGGAGGAATCAGGACCTCCTTCCTACCACCGGTGACCCCTCTCGTGATATAAAGATCTATATAGAGGAATCAGGACCTCCTTCCTCCTGCTGGTGACCCCTCTAGTGATATAAAGATCTATATAGAGGAATCAGGACCTCCTTCCTCCTGTCGGTGATCCCTCTCGTGATATAAAGATCTATATAGAGGAATCAGGACCTCCTTCCTCCTGTCGGTGACCCCTCTAGTGATATAAAGATCTATATAGAGGAATCAGGACCTCCTTCCTCCTGTCGGTGACCCCTCTAGTGATATAAAGATCTATATAGAGGAATCAGGACCTCCTTCCTCCTGCCGGTGACCCCTCTAGTGATAGGATCTATACGGAGGAATCAGGACCTCCTTCCTACCACCGGTGACCCCTCTAGTGATAGGATCTATACGGAGGAATCAGGACCTCCTTCCTACCGCCGGTGACCCCTCTAGTGATATAAAGATGTATATAGAGGAATCAGGACCTCCTTCCTCCAGTTGGTGACCCCTCTAGTGATGCATCCTAGAATTCTATTTGCTTTTCCCACTGCATGGCCATACTCTTTACTAATTTTCCAATCATCTGAACAAGAATTCCAAATCTTTGTCCATGAAAGACTGGTCGCTTTATCTGTGGTTCAGTTTTATTAGCTGCTTGCCTGGGGTTCAGCTTTCAGCAGTTCAAGAGTATATCAAAAACCCCTTACTAGACCACAATTCCATCCACTTATTTTTACCAGCTCAGTTAATCTGCTTGTGGAAATATTTTTTTGACGGGAAGCCAAAAAGCCTTTGAGCAGCAGCCGAACACCTTTCTTCAAAGTACAAAATGTAATGAAAACGATGATTCACCAAAGTGTGGGCTTTTTAATGCAAGAGACAAGAATAAGCCGAGCGCGGCGATACTTCTGTCAAGTGACCTTTACATCTTAATAATCGCACTCTGCCATCACACTAATCTCCACTCCATGCATAATCTTTTAAACACCTTGTATAAATGGAAAATGCCTTCTATTTATAAGGACTGTGATTTTCTTGTTATTTTATATCGCATCAGCCGGGGAAATACAAGACCGAGAGTAACGCATCCAGAATGCAGAGCTTAGCTGATCACTTCTCTATGAATGATCATTGCTCCTTCTCCACCTACACAAGAGTCTCGGTCAGCTTATTAAAGTTAGAACTATGGCCTCCCATTAAAATGAAAATGTGTGCTGCGGCACTTAATTATAAATGCATCTTCACAGTTTTCTCTTAGCACCCTTTCCCCCCTCCTCAGATGTCTAACAAATATGTATCGCTTCTGCAAGTGAAGTCCACATAATGCAGCTTACTGTGATGGGGTGGCAACGATGCTGCATCGCTCCTGAATTAAGAGCAGAGTTGCCATTCTCGTGTTGGGTGTGCCTGTTTGTACATTTTTCCCGATAGTCACCGATGTAAGGGACATTCTTCCCGATGGTGACCGATGTAAGGGACATTCTCCCCGATGGTCACCGATGTAAGGGACGTTCTTCCCAACGGTCGCTGATGTAAGGGACATTTTTCTCGTTGCTCACTAATGTAAGGAGCAATCTTCCCGATGGACGCCAGTGTAAGGAGCATTCTTCCCGATGGATGCCAGTGTAAGGAGCATTCTTCCCGATGGATGCCAGTGTAAGGAGCATTCTTCCCGATGGATGCCAGTGTAAGGAGCATTCTTCCCGATGGATGCCAGTGTAAGGAGCATTCTTCCCGATGGATGCCGGTGTAAGGAGCATTCTTCCCGATGGATGCCGGTGTAAGGAGCATTCTTTCCACTGGTAGCCAATGTAAGGAGCATTCTTCCCGATGGATGCCAGTGTAAGGGGCATTCTTCCCGATGGATGCCAGTGTAAGGAGCATTCTTCCTGATGGATGCCAGTGTAAGGGGCATTCTTGCCACTGGTAGCCAATGTAAGGAGCATTCTTCCCGATGGATGCCAGTGTAAGGGGCATTCTTCCCGATGGATGCCGGTGTAAGGAGCATTCTTCCAGATGGATGCCGGTGTAAGGAGCATTCTTCCCGATGGATGCCGGTGTAAGGAGCATTCTTCCCGATGGATGCCAGTGTAAGGAGCATTCTTCCCAATGGATGCCAGTGTAAGGAGCATTCTTCCTGATGGATGCCAGTGTAAGGAGCATTCTTTCCACTGGTAGCCAATGTAAGGAGCATTCTTCCCGATGGATGCCAGTGTAAGGGGCATTCTTCCCGATGGATGCCAGTGTAAGGAGCATTCTTCCTGATGGATGCCAGTGTAAGGGGCATTCTTGCCACTGGTAGCCAATGTAAGGAGCATTCTTCCCAATGGATGCCAGTGTAAGGGCATTCTTCCCGATGGATGCCGGTGTAAGGAGCATTCTTCCAGATGGATGCCGGTGTAAGGAGCATTCTTCCCGATGGATGCCGGTGTAAGGAGCATTCTTCCAGATGGATGCCAGTGTATAGAGCATTCTTCCCGATGGATGCCAGTGTAAGGAGCATTTTTCCTGATGGATGCCAGTGTAAGGGGCATTCTTCCCGATAGACGCCAGTGTAAGGAGCATTATTCCCGATGGATGCCAGTGTAAGGAGCATTCTTCCCGATGGACGCCAGTGTAAGGAGCATTCTTCCCGATGGATGCCAGTGTAAGGAGCATTCTTCCCGATGGACGCCAGTGTAAGGAGCATTCTTCCCGATGTATGCCAGTGTAAGGAGCATTCTTCCCGAAAGATGCCAGTGTAAGGGGCATTCTTCCCGATGGATGCCAGTGTAAGGAGCATTCTTCCCGATGGATGCCAGTGTAAGGGGCATTCTTCCCACTGGTAGCCAATGTAAGGAGCATTCTTCCCGATGGATGCCAGTGTAAGGAGCATTCTCCCCGATGGATGCCAGTGTAAGGAGCATTCTTCCCGATGGATGCCAGTGTAAGGGGCATTCTTCCCGATGGATGCCAGTGTAAGGAGCATTCATTCTTCCCGATGGACGCCAGTGTAAGGAGCATTCTTCCCGAAGGATGCCAGTGTAAGGAGCATTCTTCCCGATGGACGCCAGTGTAAGGAGCATTTTTCCCGATGGATGCCAGTGTAAGGAGCATTCTTCCCGATGGATGCCAGTGTAAGGAGCATTCTTCCCGATGGATGCCAGTGTAAGGGGCATTCTTCCCACTGGTAGCCAATGTAAGGAGCATTCTTCCCGATGGATGCCAGTGTAAGGAGTATTCTCCCCGATGGATGCCAGTGTAAGGAGCATTCTTCCCGATGGATGCCAGTGTAAGGGGCATTCTTCCCGATGGATGCCAGTGTAAGGAGCATTCTTCCCGATGGACGCCAGTGTAAGGAGCATTCTTCCCGATGGATGCCAGTGTAAGGAGCATTCTTCCCGAAAGATGCCAGTGTAAGGGGCATTCTTCCCACTGGTAGCCAATGTAAGGAGCATTCTTCCCGATGGACGCCAGTGTAAGGAGCATTCTTCCCACTGGTAGCCAATGTAAGGAGCATTCTTCCCGATGGATGCCAGTGTAAGGGGCATTCTTCCCACTGGTAGCCAATGTAAGGAGCATTCTTCCCGATGGATGCCAGTGTAAGGAGCATTCTTCCCGATGGATGCCAGTGTAAGGGGCATTCTTCCCGATGGATGCCAGTGTAAGGGGCATTCTTCCCGATGGATGCCAGTGTAAGGGGCATTCTTCCCACTGGTAGCCAATGTAAGGAGCATTCTTCCCGATGGATGCCAGTGTAAGGGCATTCTTCCCACTGGTAGCCAATGTAAGGAGCATTCTTCCCGATGGATGCCAGTGTAAGGGGCATTCTTCCCACTGGTAGCCAATGGAAGGAGCATTCTTCCCGATGGATGCCAGTGTAAGGGGCATTCTTCTTGATGGATGCCAGTGTAAGGAGTATTCTTCCCGATGGATGCCAGTGTAAGGGGCATTCTTCTTGATGGATGCCAGTGTAAGGAGTATTCTTCCCGATGGATGCCATTGTATGGAGCATTCTTCCCAATGGATGCCAGTGTAAGGAGCATTCTTCCCGATGGATGCCAGTGTAAGGAGCATTCTTCCCGATGGACGCCAGTGTAAGGAGCATTCTTCCCGATGGATGCCAGTGTAAGGGGCATTCTTCCCACTGGTAGCCAATGTAAGGGGCATTCTTCCCGATGGATGCCAGTGTAAGGGGCATTCTTCCCACTAGTAGCCAATGTAAGGAGCATTCTTTCCAATTCATCCCAATGTAAGGTGCATTCTTCCCACCGACCTCCATGCTACTGTACCAGGAGCTGTGTATATAGTGATTATGGGCAGGAGTTCCTCGAGACTTAAGAGTTTTACCAAGGTTCCCCGACGTCAAAAAGGTTTAAAAAGGCTTCCATAAATGCTGAGGATCCCAAATCCCACGTGAATAAGGTCCTACCTTATGTAGGAGCATCTTTTCATCACAATTGGGATACTCCATGTTCCAAGATCTCACCAGAAGAACATTGATGTTACCCTTTCCAGTTTGAGGGGATAATTTTTTAGCTTTAATGCTACAATTGGAGATAGAGGGGTGAGGCACTGGGGGGGTCAACCTTGGTTCAACTTATCTATATTTCTGAATCTGCTAAATATTTATACATGAAGTTTTCACTGAACTCCTATTATAGATCACCATATACTTTGAATGGCCTGGGCTTCCATGTCTAGGTATACACCGCGTTCCAAATTATTCTGCAAATTCTATTTAAGTGTCACAAAGATGCAAATATTTTGTTTTTCCCCAAAAAAAAACCCCCAAAAAAAATCAAACAAAAAAAGATAAGAAAACAAAAACAACCCCCCTCCCCCCCCCCCAAAAAAAAACAAAAAACGAAAAAAACCAACAAAAAACAGGCAGACTCGATGGGCCACTCAGTGTTTTTTCTGCTGTCACTTTTCCACGTTTCTATGGTTACATTTTTTGCCAATTCCCTCTGGTGTTTTCTAGAATCCTTACATTGAATCTTTTGCTCAGACACATATTTATTTCCTCTGCTCCTCAGCTCCATCTAGTGCCCATAATGCAGTATTTTACTGCTGCCCATAATAAAAGAACATTCATTCTGAAAACAGCCTAAAAAAACATTAGTTTTTGTTCAAATCTCACAGAATGAATGTCCGTGGCGATTGGCTGGACGAATCGCTATGCAAAAAAGGTTATATTTGTATAAATAGCTTTTTTTTTTTTTTTTGCATGAATGTGTGAAATCAGGGAAGGGCGTTAAATCAGAATAGGACCCCGTTTCACACCAATGTGGTGCGGGAAATGCTGCACATCCTGTAGTTTTCCCGCACTGTACTGCAATTACATCACGCTCATGCAGTCTGGTGCCGGAGTCAATGATAAATTAATGACACCCTGAAACAGATCGCAAAATGTGATTGCCAGAACACCCATGTGATGCGATTCCAGTGCGGATTTAAAAAAGGGTCCTGCACCTTTTTGGTGTGAATGCGATGCAATTTGACCCATAGAAAGTGTATGGCTGAAATCGCACTGCACTCGCTGCACTGCACTACTGCAACTCCCTCCTCATTGGCTTACCTTTACATAGGCGACCCCCCTCCAGTCCATCATGAATGTCACTGCCAGGCTCATCCACCTTACCAACTGTTCAGTGTCCTCCACCCCTCTCTGCCAATCCCTCCACTGGCCTCCACCCCTCTCTGCCAATCCCTCCACTGGTCTCCATTCAGTGTCCTCTACCCCTCTCTGCCAATCCCTCCACTGGCCTCCACTCAGTGTCCTCCACCCCTCTCTGCCAATCCCTCCACTGGCCTCCATTCAGTGTCCTCCACCCCCCTCTCTGCCAATCCCTCCACTGGCCTCCACTCAGTGTCCTCCACCCCTCTCTGCCAATCCCTCCACTGGCCTCCATTCAGTGTCCTCCACCCCTCTCTGCCAATCCCTCCACTGGCCTCCATTCAGTGTCTGCCACCCCTCTCTGCCAATCCCTCCACTGGCCTCCACCCCTCTCTGCCAATCCCTCCACTGGTCTCCATTCAGTGTCCTCTACCCCTCTCTGCCAATCCCTCCACTGGCCTCCACCCCTCTCTGCCAATCCCTCCACTGGCCTCCACTCAGTGTCCTCCACCCCTCTCTGCCAATCCCTCCACTGGCCTCCATTCAGTGTCCTCCACCCCTCTCTGCCAATCCCTCCACTGGCCTCCATTCAGTGTCTGCCACCCCTCTCTGCCAATCCCTCCACTGCCCTCCAACCAGTGTCCTCCACCCCTCTCTGCCAATCCCTCCACTGGCCTCCACTCAGCGTCTGCTACCCCTCTCTGCCAATCCCTCCACTGGCCTCCATTCAGTGTCTGCTACTCCTCTCTGCCAATCCCTCCACAGATCTCCACTCAGTGTCCTCCACCCATATCTGCCAATCCCTCCACTGGCCTCCACTCAGTGTCCTCCACCCCTCTCTGCCAATCCCTCCACAGATCTCCACTCAGTGTCCTCCACCCGTATCTGCCAATCCCTCCACTGGCCTCCACTCAGTGTCTGCTACCCCTCTCTGCCAATCCCTCCACTGGCCTTCATTCAGTGTCTGCCACCCCTCTCTGCCAATCCCTCCACTGGCCTCCACTCAGTGTCCTCCACCCCTCTCTGCCAATCCCTCCACTGGCCTCCATTCAGTGTCCTCCACCCCTCTCTGCCAATCCCTCCACTGGCCTCCATTCAGTGTCCTCCACCCCTCTCTGCCAATCCCTCCACTGGCTTCCATTCAGTGTCTGCTACCCCTCTCTGCCAATCTCTCCACTGGCCTCCATTCAGTGTCCTCCACCCCTCTCTGCCAATCCCCTCCACTGGCCTCCATTCAGTGTCCTCCACCCCTCTCTGCCAATCCCTCCACTCAGTGTCCTCCACCCCTCTCTACCAATCTCTCCACTGGCCTCCATTCAGTGTCCTCCACCCCTCTCTGCCAATCCCTCCACTGGCCTCTACTCAGTGTCCTCCACCCCTCTCTGCCAATCCCTCCACTCAGTGTCCTCCACCCCTCTCTACCAATCTCTCCACTGGCCTCCATTCAATGTCCTCCACCCCCCTCTCTGCCAATCCCTCCACTGGCCTCCAATCAGTGTCCTTCATCCCTCTCTGCCAATCCCTCCACTGGCCTCCATTCAGTGTCCTCCACCCCTCTCTGCCAATCCCTCCACTGGCCTCCATTCAGTGTCTGCCACCCCTCTCTGCCAATCCCTCCACTGGCCTCCATTCAGTGTCCTCCACCCCTCTCTGACAATCCCTCCACTGGCCTCCATTCAGTGTCTGCTACCCCTCTCTGCCAATCTCTCCACTGGCCTCCATTCAGTGTCCTCCACCCCTCTCTGCCAATCCCTCCACTGGCCTCCATTCAGTGTCCTCCACCCCTCTCTGCCAATCCCTCCACTGGCCTCCATTCAGTGTCCTCCACCCCTCTCTGCCAATCCCTCCACTCAGTGTCCTCCACCCCTCTCTACCAATCTCTCCACTGGCCTCCATTCAATGTCCTCCACCCCTCTCTGCCAATCCCTCCACTGGCCTCCATTCAGTGTTCTCCACTCCTCTCTGCCAATCCATCCACTGGCCTCCACTCAGTGTCCTCCACCCCTCTCTGCCAATCCATCCACTGGCCTCCACTCAGTGTCCTCCACTCCTCTCTGCCAATCCATCCACTGGCCTCCACTCAGTGTCCTCCACCCCTCTCTGCCAATCCCTCCACTGGCCTCCATGCAGTGTTCTCCACTCCTCTCTGCCAATCCATCCACTGGCCTCCACTCAGTGTCCTCCACCCCTCTCTGCCAATCCATCCACTCAGTGTCCTCCACTCCTCTCTGCCAATCCATCCACTGGCTTCCACTCACCCAATGAATAAAATTCAGAATACTAACAACAACTTACAAAGCCATCCACAACTCCGCCCCCAGCTACATCACCAACCTGGCCTCAAAATATCAACCAAACAGCTCTCTTCGATCCTCCCAAGACCTTCTGCTCTCTAGTTCCCGTGTCACCTCCTCACATGCTCACCTCCAGGACTTCTCCAGAACGTCTCCCATCTTATGGAACTCTCTACCACAATCCGTCCAGCTATCTCCTTATCTATCTACCTTTAGATGATCCCTGAAAACCTTTCTCTTTGAAGAAGCCTATCCTGCTTCTAACTAATGCACTGCGTTCTTATTTCCTCCATCAGCTCCTCCCCCCCACAGCTATTACCTTTTGTATCACTCAACCCTTCCTCCTAGATTGTAAGCTCTCAGGATCAGGGCCCTCTGTTTCCTCTTGTACCAAATTGTATTGTAACTGTAATGTCTGCCTTCATTTTGTACAGCGCTGCGCAAACTGTTGGCGCTATATAAATCCTGTATAATAATATTAATACATACGTTGTACCTGTTTATCTGCCTCCATCTGTCTCCTACATCTATTCAAAGTGAAGAATTTACACAGGATCTCTCAGCTCTGAAAAGCAGAGGATTGAGAGCTGAAGTTACATCAGTGAGGAGAGCTCTGAGAGCTGATTGGAGGGAAGGGACACACCCTCCTTCACACAGGAAGACAGAGCTGAGGCTGTCAATCACAGGCTGTGTATCTCATAAAAGTTCAGCGCTAAAATCTCTATAATCTCGTTTATATTATGATAGTCCGTGTTAAAGTGTTTGATACAAGAGTTGATAGAGACTTCAGACTTCTGTGGCGTGCCCAGAAAATATAGTAAAAATACGCACTCACCAGATGCGTATTTTTATATACGCAAAATAATGTAACCAGAGGTCCCCCTCTCAGGATGGAATGGATGGGTTGTGCCGTATTGACGGGTTCTCCTCCCTCTGGGTGGTGCACAGCTATACAGATGTCTCCCTTGGTGTGTATGAACCAGGGGTGGACTGACCATTTGGAAACTCGGGCACTGTCCGAGGGCCCGGGGTCAGTAGGGGGCCCCATGAGATGCCCCTGGTAGCTTTTTCATAGGCTTTTTGAGTTTGGGCAAGGATGCAGGGGCCCAATGATCCCCTATTGCCCGGGGGCCCCATGAGTTGTCAGTCCACCCCTGGTATGAACAGGATCCCACCAGAGGCCTCCTTAGTGGATGGACGCTTGTCTGCCAGTAATGGAACATCTCCCTCCTCTGGGGTAACGCCACTTGAACCTCTGCTACCGTATCATCCAGGTGGGCTCTACAAATAAATGTCAGCCCGCCACAGAGCCAACAAGGAGTAGCCGTAGTGTAGTAATTTTGTAAAGGAGAATTTATTAAGTATTCCACGTGGTTAAAAACAACAGATGGACAAAGTAATAAAACACTGACCATGCATAGATCAAGATGGCCGCCAGACCTGTACCAGGAGTCGGCGGCTAGACGTCACAGCGTGATGGCTCCTTTAAAAAAAACAGGCTGTGTGCTGGAGATCCCCTGTCACCTTTCTTCTCTTGGTGTCAGGAAAACTTGTCAGAAGAGACTCATGCTGATAGCAGAGGAAGGAAGCAGCGGACAGAAATGACACTCAATGCTCTGGACTGAGACTAGCGCACACTATAGAGGGATATGCTTTGTTCCTATTTCATGTCTGAGGTTTGCAGTCCCTTTAAACCATCTGGGTACAAATGAAGCGCTGGCTACTTACACTTGTAATGGAAAATTGACTGCAGATCCGCGAGCATCTGGCCAAGTCCAAACTTTTGTTTTGTAATGGAAAACACAATCAGCGAAGGGCAAAGATTAAAGCATGCCGCCCCCCCCCCCCCCCCCCTCCGCTAACCAAACGCAGCGCACAGCATGGCCAGGAGCCACTCTGAAAATGCAAGTACATGAAAGCCACATCTGTAGACGAGGTCTGTTTATATCAGACACGTGCAGAACAAGATGGTTTCAATAAGAGCAGCGATGGAAAATGTGATTCAGAATTTCTAACGAGGGCCAAGTCCAGGAAAACTTTCTTTGATTCAATGAAACGCTATGCAAACCTGATTTGCACGTTCACTTTTTTTTTTTTTTTATACGGGGAAATCGCAGTGCAGCGTGTTCACATCGAGCGAACAGCACGGATGCAAAATGCATGTAGGGGAGCCACGTGATTTGTATTGATGTCCATCCAGTCCAGAGATTTACACAGCTCTGCCACACAGCACAGTCCTATTGGACAGAAGGCTTAGTTGTTCTCTGCTTACACATACGGGTCTTGTCCCTTCAGTAGCCTACAGGGGTGAGCAGGAGGGTTGGCTGCCCTGGGTGCACTGGGGATTTGGGGGGGGGGGGGGTTGTGCTAGAAGGGATGATTTGGAGGGGGGGGGATTTGTACTAGGAGGGTGGATTTCTGTTAGGAAGATTTGGGGGGTGGGAGATTTGTACTAGTAGGGATGATAGGGGGGGTTGTATTAAGGAGGTGGAATTGGGGGGGGAGGGGATTGGTGCTAGGAGGGGGTATTAGGGGGGGAGTGTTAGAGGACTGTTGCTAAGAGATGGGATTTGGGGGAATTTGTGCTGGGAGAGGGGGATAATTTGGGGGGGGGGAGAGAGGATTGGTGCTAAGAGGGGGGATTGGGGGGGAGATTGGTGCTAAGAGGAGGGATTTTGGGGGGAGAGAGGATTGGTGCTAGGAGAGGGGGAGTTGTACTAGGAGGGTGCTAAGAGGGGTTATTTGGGGGGGGAGGATTGGTGCTAGAAGGGGGGGGGGTTTGGAGGGGGAGAGAGGGTTGGTGCTAGGAGGGGGGATTGGGGGGGGGGGATTGGTGCTAGAACGGGGATTTTAAGGGGAGAGAGGATTGGTGCTAGGAGGGGGGGGGGGGTTGGTGCTAGGAGGGGGAATTTTTTGGGGGGGGGAGAGTATTGGTGCTAAGAGGGGGGATTTGGGGGGGAGAGAAGATTGGTGCTAAGAGGGAGGATTTTTGGGGGGGAGAGGATTGGTGCTAGGAGGGGGAGAGAAGATTGGTGCTAAGAGGGAGGATTTTGGGGTGGGGGAGAGGATTGGTGCTAAGAGGGAGGATTTTGGGGGGAGGGAGAGAAGATTGGTGCTAGGAGGGGGAATTTGGGGGAGGGATTGGTGCTAGGAGGGGGGGGGGGGGATTTTGAGGAGTAAAGGATTTGAGCTGGGAGGGGGGAATTTGCCCTGGAAGAGGAGGCATTTTTGTCTGGGGAGAATTTGGAGAGGGAATTTATGCTTGAGGGTAACATTTTTTTGGGCGGGGGTGGGAGGGGATTTTTGCTGGCACATGATGCTCATACATTTGGGGGGGGGGGTCGCTGTCTGGCATCTTTGCCCTGGGTGCTAGATGACCGTGTCCCAGCACTGCTAGCCTGTGACTGGAGGGGGCTCATTCACATCAGGAACTGCATTAGAATCGCATAGGTTCTGTGCAGTTGGATTTCAGCTCATTCATTATGGGTGGGCTGGAATCGCACTGCACCTCACTACACGTAGCGCACTACTTCCAGAAGCGCTCTGCTCTGTGACCTACGTTTGGGGTGTTGTTGGGCTGCACTCTCCCCCCGCTGCGTATTGTAAGGGCAGTGCGATTGGAATGCGGTGTGGGGGTGCTTTTCCGCATCGCATTCTTGTGTGAAAGGGCCCTAAGACTGCTCATCGTCTTTTAGTTCCCACTGTGTCCAGGCCCTTAGGCTCCATTCACATGCTTGGCTGGGGGGGGGGGGGGCAGTTAAAACCAGGAGGTTAAGCTGCAGTTTTTCCACCCCAGACCATCCAGAACATTAACATCCAGCCACTCACGTCTGTACATGTCGCAGGCACGATGCAGTGATTTGTGGCTGTCGCAAAGCTTAAAAAGCATGGGCGGTGCCACAGCTGAACGCGGCTAATGCGATCCAATGGGACCGCACCGCAACCACATGCGACGAATGCGATTGGGGCGTGGTAGTTCAGCAATCATCAGGCGGTTGCCTCCTCTCTGCCCAGGGGCGGACTGACCATTCGAGCAATCGGCACTGCCCAAGGGCCCGGGGTCAGTAGGGGGGCCCATGAAATGTTCCTGGTACCTTTTTGATAGGGTTTTTTGGGTGTGCTTTGAGTGTGGGCAAGGACACAGGGGCCCCATGATCCCCTATTGCCCGGGGGCCCCATGAGCTGTCAGTCCGCCCCTGTCTCCGTCCATCAAACTGAAAAGCGATCTGAGCATCTATTGCTTTTCAGAGAAGCTGCAATTCCTGCCACGCTAGCGAATGAGCCTTTAAAGCCGAACTCCGGCCACAAAAAACAAAACTACCCTTGAAGTGCTCCTCCCCACGCTGTGTGGGTTACATGGTCTATGGTGCCTGATGGGAAAAGGACTAAGGAGCAAAGTGTATTGTATGTGATGTCACCAAGGGACCGCCCACAGCCCGGGGTGAATGCGGGAGGAGCCGACCCGGGCAGGGGTGGTAGCGTAAGTAATACAGCCTCCTCATCTCCCCCCTAACTAAAAGCAGATTTTCCTATTGTGCCCCTCCCCCTTCCCTCTCCCCCCTATACAAATGATTAAAAAAAAAAAATTATAATTTTTACCTTTCTGTTAGTTTTTGTGGAGCACTTCCTGGTTTCTAGCCTAGGCCTGGCCCCGTTGCCTCCTTGGATTGCTACATAACAGGTATCCCAGTAGGTGGCGATACTGAGCACACGGCTGACAAAGGCCACGGGGCAGCTATAGTGCCCATCTACTGGTGGCGGCTGCGTGGAAATCCAATGGTCTCTGCGAGCTCCAAGGTACCTGGAGGGGTCCGGCGGCACATCTGTGCGCACATCCTATTTTGAAAATGTTGGTGCAGAAGAAGGCAGGGGAGGGCATTTATACCCGGTGAAGGGTTTTTTTCTTCCACCCCAGAGCTGAACTTTAAATCTACCTGGAGCTGTGATGAAGTTCCATCTCAGGCAAGACTGATGAGACGAGTAATGCGACTGGATCATCATTTCTAGTGTATGCAATACTGCAACTTTCAGTTCGGCAAATACTGCCTAGAGTTTGCATGTTCTCCCTGTGCCTGTGTGGGTTTCCTCCAGGTAACAATGGTTCTCGCAGGGGGT